>PVIU01000232.1:0-221656 GCA_004026605.1 Ondatra zibethicus
TCCCCAGCTAGGTACTTGGGCAGCAGAGGAGAAGGTGCCTGATCTAGCCTTGTCCCATAGTCACATTAATGAATATCTTGATCATCACCATAGAAATTTCGTCCAATGGATGGAGATAGAGACAGAGACCCACATTCACATCAGAGCAATGGACTGAGCTTGCAAGGTCCAGTCGAAGAGCAGAAGGTGGGAGAAGATGAGCAAGGAAATCGGGACCGGGAGTGGCTGGTCCACCAACCGTGACAGTGTGCCTGATCTAATGGGAGCTCACCAAATCCAGCTGGACCAAGACTGAATGAGCATATGATCAAACCGGAATCTCTGAATGTGGCTGTCAATGGGGGCTAACTGAGAAGCCAATGATAATGGCACTGGGACCTATCTTTTCTGCATGTATTAGCTTTTTGGGAATCTAGTCTATATGGATGCACACCCTCCTAGGCCAGAATGGAGAGGGGAGGGCCTTGGGCTTCCCACAGGGCAGGGTACCCTGCCCCCTCTTAAGGAAGCAGGGGGAGGGAGGAGGCTTAGTGGGGGAGCGGGAAGGGACTGGGAGAAGGGGAGGAAGTGTAAATCTTTTTGAATGAAAAATAAAAGAATATAAAAAAAATCTTTGGGCTGGGGAAAGAGCTATGTGGTGGAGTTGCTTCCTTATAAGCCTGAAGCCCTGAGTCCCATCTTCAACAACATAAAAGCAAACAAAAGAATTCTTTGAAAGAGCATGAACATACTTTTATTTGTTACTTAAAAGGAATTTCCAGACTGTGAAGAGCAGCACACACTGGACCAGAGATGAAGCAACCCTACCTTTGTCGGGAGGCCAGCTCTTCCCTAGATGCAGTTCCTTCTCAGCAACACTTATGTAAGGAGAGAAACTGACGCCCTCGGGAAACTCTTTGAAAAAGTGAGAAGAGATTTAATTGCTTGTTCACAGTTCTGTGACTTTGCTGGAGCCCTGAAGTTGTTCCTGTGCATCTCACTTGCTAAAGATTGCTAGACTGCATGATTAAGCCCAATTCAGCTTTTGCAAGACCAAAGTATGCCTTAGAAGCATTGGCTAATGTGGAATCAATGTCAGTTGCTAACCTCAGTGTTTTCCAGTTGTATTTGGTGAAACCTGAAGGCTCCAAGAGGTATATGGGCATGGGAAGAGTGAGAAAGAACTACACTGAGGGAACGGGACCCCCACCATTATCCTCTCAGCCCTTGTATCTAGGCAGTTCCATGTATTTGCTTTATGTAGACCACAATGGTTCAGCTTATGGTTGTATAAGATATATTTAATATTTTATCACATTTACTTGTTTATGTGTGTGTGGAATATTAGTTGAAGATGCATTAAATTTGTCAATGCTGTGGAAATTTGTTTAATGATACAAAGATGGGTTACATTCTTTTATCTTGCGTTTGTTTCACTCTGTGAAGCTGTTACTTTGCCTGTCTAAAACACCTGATTGGTCTAATAAAGAGCTGAACGGCCAAAAGCTAGACATGTGAGTGACAGGTGGGGCTGCCAGGAAGAGAAAATAAATAGAAGGAGAAAAAAGAAGAGAGGAGGATCGAGGAAAAAAAGGAGAGGAGGATATCAGGGGCCAGCCACCAGCCATATACTCAGACATGAAATAACAAGTAAAGAAAAGATGCACAAATTGAAAAAGGTAAAAGCCAAGAGGCAGAAGGTAGATGGGATAATTTAAGTTGAGAAAATCTGGCTAGAAATAAGTCAAGCTAAGGCTGGGCATTCATAAGAAAGAATAAGTCTGTGTGTATTTATTTGAGAACTGGGTGGTGGACCCCCAAAGAGTTAAAAAGGGAACAACTACATGTGTGTATCATGCATGTGCCGGGGTGTACATGTGGAGGTCAGAGAAACTTGAAAGAGTGTGTTCTCTCCTCCCACTCTATGGATCCCTGGGATCAAACTCAGGTTGTAGGCTTTAGAGGAAGGTATCCTTACCTGCAGAGCTGTCTCTTGGGCCTGACTTTATGGATTTTTTTATGTACTTAAAACTGCAGGAATTCAGTAACATTTGTACTTTAAATTTTTATTTGTTTTCAAGATCTAGTAATATGTGATTTAATACTATTGTGATTCTGGGTATGATATGAGAAAATTAACATTTTATCATAAAATAGGTTTTATGCTTTATAATTTGGTCCAATTCTGGCTAATATATTCTGAGCATGTGTTAGGAGAGATGTGGCCTATGACATGTTAGGGTGTTAAACAACATGTTTTTAACTTAAAGGTAGCTCTTAACTTATAGTGGGTTTTCCAAGATATAACTCCATCAAAAATTTGTGGTTATTTTTTACAAACATATATATGTGTATGTGTGTGTGTGTGTGCAACTACTGAGTCTGTTTTTGTTGTTTGTGTATATATGGCTTAAGGACTGACCACTTTATATTTGATGATAGAGGCTAGTTCTCTCTCTCTCGGCAGCCATTAATTGCCTGTAGTTATTTGTCCAGTAATATTTTGCCACTTCCATCCTAACATGTCCATTGATGCTACCATTGTTCTGGTATTGTTTATGTAGCCATTTCTCAGAAGTCCCATGCGACTGCAGACTTTCTGCTCTTCTGGCTACCACACCTTTTTGTCTCTCCTGCCATATTCCCTTAGCCATAAAATTCAGATCTATGATATGGGTATATCCATTGTGGGTAGACTACTCACAGTCTGTTAATATTTGTGTTGTGTCCAAATGTGTGTGTGTGTGTGATGATGATGGAAGTCACAAAATAATCCCACACCAGTTCAGAATTATGAATAATAAAAGGGTTATTTATTTAAGGTAAAACTTACAGATCACTGTCCTAGATAACCATCCTCTGTGCAAACAGGAACAAAGTCTAGCAGCCGGAAGTGGGAGCCAGAAGCAAGAGAGTGGGCACACGTTTACTGCTGCTTTTACAGTAAAGAGACCATGCCCAAGTGGGCTGGTATCTTAAAGGCTATTGACTGAAGGAGCAGAATGTGCTTTCACTGTGTGTGTGTGTCTGTTTTCTGTGAAGAGAGGTTTATTTGATGAACGATGAAAGCTACACTCATCTGTTGATGAAAGGATACAATTTAGAATATGGTAAGGTAACAAGTGGCAGTAGGAGATTCTTTTTTAAGGTCTATGACCTGACAATTCATGGTAAGCTTTCTGATTTTTTTTTTTAGTACCAAGCATGATTTCCCTCCTGTTGAGTGGACCTGAAGTCCAGTTAGACAGCTGTTGGTTTCCACCAACATGTGAGTACCAGTTATTGCACCTTTATGAATATATTGCCACCCTGGTCATTGTTACATCCTATAAGCATTGTAGCTAGGTAGACCTATTAATTGCTTCCCTCCCTTATAAACTTGCATGGTTTTTCTAGTTCTGTGGGAGTTAGCCCACAGGAAAGAGACTTTCAGGTTAGATTCAGTTGAATCTTTGAGCCCTGTATCCTAGCTGTCTTCAGCAACAGGGGCTAACCTTCAGAACCTGAGAGGCAGTGGCGGGCAAGAGCAAGAAGAACCATTGGCATTTCTACCTTCTGATTTCCAGACCTGTGTATTCTGACTATGAGTACCATAAACCAAACATTGAATCATAGCCTACAGCATCTCCTCTAGGTTATCATGCAAGTCTCCTACAGCATTGGTACACTGTAGATGTAAAGTAGCCAGTATTGTTTTGGTGTGAGATGTCCCCATAGGCACATATGTGTAACACTTTGGTCTCCAGCCATGGTACTCTTTTGAAAGTTTGTAAAACCTTTGGGAGATGGGACCTAGCTGGAGAAAGTGGTTCATGAAGAGGGCACAGGAGGTTACAGGAGGGCATGGAGGATTAGATGAGGGCATGGGCAATTATAGTTTGGCTCTGTTTCCAGCTAGATCTCTCTGCTTCCCGCTCCTCAGAGATATGAGACTGCCACAGAGCCATGTGCAAACACCACTGCAGTGGACTCCATGGCTTCAGCTGCCATGTTTTCAGTGTGGTGGACTACATCCCCCGAATTGTGAGTTGATACAAACTTCTCTTCCCTGAACTTTGGTCAGGCTTTATGCCACCGTGACAAGGAAAGGAGCTAATATAATGCCATATTTGCTGTCCCACATATCTTGGGGTCATAGAAAGGCATTATCTATACATGCCATAAATGCATACACTTTTTAGTGGTATGTGGAAATTATGGCTTGAACAGGTGTTTTTGAACTTTAGGAGATACTGGCAAATAGTCTTCCAAAGTGTTTGCACTCCAACTAATAATAAAGAAGACATTGGTAGCACCATTTCTGTTAACACTTGAAGCTGCCAGTTGTCAGTCTTTTTAATTTTATCCATTATTGTAGGAATATGATACCACATCACATCATAACTGAATGTGAATTTTCTGACTAATGCATTGAATGTCTTTCATTTATTCAATTTTTTGGCCACTCATGTTTCTTCTTTTGAATCTTGTTGCTTTCTTAAGATTTCAACAGACAGAAGTTCTTAATCTTAATTTTAAGTTCCCAGTGTTTTCTCTTGTGTTTTAAATATTTTGTGTTATATTTAAAATATTTTGCTTTCTTAAGACAATAAGAGTATTTAAAATGTTTCATTTCTAACCTTAATTGGTTTACTTTCAAATTTAGATCTGTTAGTGACCTTCATTTTTGAAACAGTACAAAGTAGGGGGTCATTTTACTGTTTTTCCCCTGCAAGTATCAACTGACCCAGACAAGATGTGTTCTGTTGGCACCTCTATTTAAAGTCGTACGGGAAGTCCTAGCCAGCAGACAAAATAAATAAATAAAAGTTATAAATATCAAAAAGTAAGGAAGCAAAACTATTTTGTTCACATATGACATGTTTTTGCATGTAGGAAATCTAAAATACTGAGAAACAAAATATTCAGGTTAATATGTGAATTAGTAAAGACACTAAAACACATTATGTGTCTATGTGGTATCACTAAGTAATTCAAATAAATGTTCTACTATTACCATTGGTGGTAGCATCAGATCGTCAAACACTGAGGAATAAACAAAGATGTATTTGACTTCTACCTCAGGAAGAACAAACTGCTAAAAAAAATTTAAGACACCCAAATAGTTGTTGAGATGTCACATGTGTAGGGTTTTTTGTTTTGGTTTTTGAATCTGTACTCTCAAGATTTCAATTTTCTCTAACCTGTTATGGAGTCACGGCAATCCTAATAAAAAAAACCTAGAACCGTTTTGGGAAAAGAGGTGGATATTTAGTGTAAATACAAAGAGAAAAAGAAATTCAAAATGAAAGCAAACTTACACCACTTATCTGGTAGGGTATTAAGGGTTCATCTGCAGCATTAGTGACTGGGAGGGCGTGGCACTGGCTCAGGAATAAAAACCAAAGTGTGGGGTGGAGCTGGGTGTCTAGGAACAGACCCTCCCCATGCCCGGCCCATACACACATACTTTGTGATAGAATTCTACTGCAAATCAGTGGAGAAAGAAGTCTTTCCAACAAATATAGGATATCATTATAGAAACAAATTAATTAAATTCATTCCCAGAAAGATGGTTAGCCTGGTTTGGCGCATGAGGGAAATGGACAGATGTTGGTCAAGGAACACACTTGCATGAGATGGGAGAGGGTCCGAGATCTAGCCTTGGTATGGTGACCATAGTTAACAATACTGTACTGTGTAGTAAAAATTTGCTGGGAGAGTAGGTTTTAAGCAGTTTCAGTATCAAAAAGGGAGCTATGTGAGATTACTTATACGTTAATTAGCTTGGTTATAATAACACTTATAAGACAGAAGTATTTTCAAACATCACGCTGTACACTGAATAGACACGATTTTTATTTTTGTATTATTGCTTGATTAACCTCAAATAAAAAGAAAATATGTTCACTGCAGGTGCGCTAAGGCAAGTTTCAAACATGAAGCCAACTCTGATGAGCATATTCTAAAGCTAATTTCTTTTAAATGGAAATATACAACCACTTCACACTAATACTGTCATAGGCTCTGTCATTTAATTAGAATAGGGCTTTTTCAATTTAAACTTCATCTACTTGCAGCCTCTTTTTGCATGGCCCCAGACATATATAATAGGCACACATACTTCCTGGTTAAAAAAAAATATAAGGAAATTTATTTAAATAATGCATTTTTTTGTATATGATTTTACTAACTGTGAATGTTGAAAGCAAATACACAATTAGATGTAAAAAAGTGTCTATCTTCATGTAAATAAGCCCTGGCTGAATATTCAGTATGGCAAGACACAGATCCAAATCAGCATTATTGGCTTTCCAAGTTTCTCTAAGAGCAGAAAGCGTTATATGCGTGGTAAAAAGACTGTTGCAGTTCATAGCGTATGATAGTCTTGCATCTGTGCTGAGGTGTTTCTGATGGTCTCATTGGTGCTGTGTGGCCCAGGGCAAGAACAATGCAAAAGACACATGCTCCTTTGCTCAGCTCTCAGGCTGCAGTGAAGCCACCTAGCTCAGCACTGGCAAATGCTGCAAGAAATACCTTGGATTCATTATGCCTTTGATTTTGAACTAGTTTCTGTGGTTGTTATGCATTCAGAAATCTTTTACGGTTGCCTTTTTTTTTTTCCCTTAACTGGCCCACAGCTAAAGAAGCTGTGATTTAGGATAATCTTTCTTTGCCAAATCTTTTTTGGAAGATGTAATTCATCAAACGAGATGTCTTTGTGCAGCTCTTTTCTGGATGTTTGACTAGGCTTAGATTTTTGTAAAGATCATAAAAATTCTCAATTAATCTTCAATAATATTTGAAATGCATCCAATCCATCAAATGATTAGTCTCAAATATCAACAGAACAAGAACATAAATACAGAATTACAAACTGTAATCCTTACACACCATTTGAGCACTCATCACTTAATTTACTCTGCTCCTCCCTTGCTTTCTTAGGCATGGGTTTCCCTCTCTTCCTGCCTGTAAACTCTGGTTGTCCTAATAGCCATGTACTCACAGCTTTGAACAGCTGAGCTGGAAACTGAACAAATACAGTTCAGTTGTTGAGTGCTCTGTGAAAGGATGTATTTAGCCACTTCTCAATAGAAGGGATCGGAAACAAAGGGCTTATTTACAAGGAAAGTACAGTATTATTGAAAGAAATAAATTGAGTCACAAATTAGTTCTTCAAAGGCTCAATATTTGCAAAATCTCACTGCTGGTAGGTTGCAAAGACAGAATATGTATTCTATGTTAACGATTCTTTTGGACTTACTAACATATCTATCACACTATAATTGAGTTCATTTGTCCTGTGTGTGTGTATATTATATGCATATATATGTATATATATATATATATAAATATTTGTAAATTCAGTTGTAACTTCTAATCTGGATGATAGCTTGTTTAGAAACTGCAATGTGTTAGTGTGCAGTTAGCCAATCCAGGGATGTGACGTTCCATATATTTTTAATGTTACTGTTTTATTATGATACCTTGTCTATCAAAATTTATATTAATATTATTACCACAAAGAAGAAAGTTTTTATAGTTATCATTTTAAATTAAAATGTAATTACACCGCTTCCCTCTCCATGTCATCCTCTCAATCCCTTCCATTCCTGCTCCCTCACTCCCTTTCAAACTGAGGGCTAATAATTCAGGAGCAGGCTGGAACCTGCCTGAATGCCCCCTCCCTGAGTCCTGATTTTTCATGGTACCAGAAGATGCCACGTAAACTTCCAAAGAGGGGAGACAGCCAACAGTCTTACCCAGCTATGATGCCTATGAACCACATCAATGCCCGGCATGGCATGATAATCCTAAGGGTGTAGTACTGTGACAGTAACCAACCACTTTCTAATTGGACTTAAGACCTGCTGAACAAGAGAGAAAACATGCCTGGTACTAGAAACCTAGCTACTACTCAGTGCTAGGGAAGTCACGGTTAATGGAGAACAAACTCTAACCACCAGTTTACTAACCCAGCATAATCCTTAACAATTATCTACAAACGTTTGTCCTTAAACCCACAAGTAAGTATAGTCTTTACCCCTCATCAGAAAAACCTCTTTTTGCAATAAACAGGGACCACTACAAAACCCAACAACAGATCATACTGCAGTTGGGGAGCCCAGTTTCAGTGGCTATATATATAAAATACTCCTGCACCTAAGGTTTAGCTAGCGTTGTGGAAGACGGGGCATAAAGACTGTGAGATCCAGAGGACCAGGGAATTTGCGGTGAGATTGTTGTCTTCTCGTAATATCACAAGCTACACCTAGAATGTGTCAGCAACATGACAAAACTGGCAGAGAATGGCCCATGAGGCTCCAACCCTATACGAAAAATCAGAGACAACTGAGGAAGGGTGGGAGAGGGAGCGGTGGTATTTCCCCAGGAAGAGCACATTGATTACTTATCCAGTACCAACTGGTCAGCCCTGGGAACAAATAGTCAACCTGGAGTACAGGAATCTATAGACTGAACATGTTATATTTACGAATATATCCATTTGTTCGTATGCATGCAATGTATAATTATATATGCATCAGTGAAAAAAGAGAACAAAATTTTGAAGAATATTGGGGAGAGGTGTGTGGGAGGATTTGGAGAGAACAAAGAGAAAGGAGAAATGTAATGAAATTATGATCTCAAAGACTAAAAAAATAAAATTTAAGAATATTGTTTTAAAATGATGGCTTATTTTTACTATTATTGTTACACATACCAAGTTCATAAATATATAAATACAACCTCCTGAGCTCATTTATTGTAGTTTGTGTGCATATGATTTTAGAGTTAGTATTAGCTAGCCCATCAGGGGGCTCATCTGTGGGAAAAATCTAATTTTTCTTTATTAGTTGCTGTAGTTCTTTGTCTGGAGGTGGTGCCATGTGAGATTTCCCTTTTCACACTAGTTTATCTATAATACGGTCATTGTTCAATGTTTGTTTAGGCAGCCATATTATTGGGGCATCACTGGTGTAGTTTTCCTGTCATTTCTCAGAGACAGAATCTCACAGCTGATTTCTTGGTCTCTGGCTCTTATGATCTTTCTACTCCCTCTTCCTCCATGTTCCCTGAGCCTTGGGTGCAGGGGTTATGTTGTAGATGTATCTGTTGGATGGGTTGTACTTGGGATCTGTGGAACTCTGCATTCTGACCTACTGCGTTTTTCTGCAATGGTCTCTATTTGCCATTAAGGGAAGCTTCTTTGGTGAGGGGTGAGAGCAAAATTTTATCTTCTCTTCAGTGTTGAACTTTGAACTGTGTCAGTGGTCACGTGTTTCACTTTTTATTGCTTTCTTGCTTGCTTGCTTTTGTGTGTGCCAGTACAAGTGGATGTCTGTGCATTTGGAGGCCAGTAGTCGACAAGGAGTGTCTTTCTCAATGATCCTTCACCTTATTCTTTGAGACAGGATTTCTCCCTAAGCCTCACCAATTTGGTAAGACACATTAGCTAGCAAATCTCAGGGGTCCTCCCCTCTCTGCCTCCCCAGAGCTGGAATCACAGTGCAGACATCTATGCTTAGTTTTTAAAGTTGATACTGGGAGTCCGAACTCAGGTCCTCATCTTTGTTCAGCAAGGAATCTACCAGCTGACTCATCTTCTTAGCCTCTTGCTTTCTTTCTTGAGAGTGTCTCACTACACAGCCAAGGTTGGAATGTACTATGTAACCCAGGCTGGACAGGAACTCATGATCCTCCAGGCTCCTGCTTGCCGAACGCTCTAACATCATAGGTGTGTGTCACTGCACAGAGTTGATTTTTCACTTTTGATGGAATTATCTTCTAAATTATAGACATTGTATCCATTATTTTGACTGAAAGTAATTGGAGTTACAGGCTTTCTTTAGAGGGCTCATCAATAACTCTAATGTAAAATTGAAGCTGCCAACTCTTTGTAAAATTTTTTGGCTTGTTTCTTGCTGATGGAGCCAATGCTATTTAGACACCACATCAGCTTTTCTACATACACAATAAAATTGGAGTTGAAGAATTTTAAACTTTCAACATTTTCCCTAACAGGAAACTTGTTTTCCTTTCACAGTATCTAATGTTAAATCGTTCTCATTCAACACAGTCTATTTGAAATAGCAGCATTATGCTTTTTAGTACTAGGAGTTGAGCCTATGAACTCATACATACTTGAATCAAGTGCTTTATAACTATACTACATTCACCCTCTTTTTACTTTTAGTTCCAGAACAAAATCTCACAGTATGCCTTATCTGGTATTGATCTCATTATGTATCCCAAGTAAGACTTGAATTTGCAATTCTCCTGCTTCAACTTCCCAAGTATGTAGGATTATGGGAAAGAACCGCCAGATCTACCTACTTATCAACTATGGAGTTAGTTAGCACCTGTGTCTGTTCCTCAGACTGGTATCTTATTGTGGTGACCACTATCATTAAGACTCCATTACTAAATCACAAACGCCAACTTTTATGCATGTTCACTGAGAGTATCCATAAAGATAGAAATGGAGGCTTCTTACATACACGAAAGAATGGACTTTATCTCCCTAAAGCTTTTTAAGCTAATGATACCAATTCATGTCCAACCTATTGTCAGCAGTGCAAATCATATTCTCCATCTGACTGGGGTGAGACAACCGTGAGGAAAGGATCTCACATTGACTCTTAACTCTTCTCAATATAATTGAGCTTCAGTTGCCTTTAGAAGTCGCTGCTTCTTTTCTGCAACTCTTATCTACCATTTTCTCCTCTGTTTTTTACATTCTTAGTCCTTGACTTGAATTTCCCCCTACTTCTAAATTAAGTTACTTATCTCTGGATTTTTTTTTTGTTCTGGGATCATCTTATTTGAGCAAAAAAGGGGGGTCAGAAAGAGGAGGAGGAGGGGAAGGAAAAGAGGAGTAGGAGGGAGGAGGTGGAAGAGAAAGAGGAAGACTAACAGAAGGAACAGGATAAAGAAAAACGAGATCATTTTTATTGCGTTTCAGATGGATTAAGTCATTAGATTGACAAATATGTTCGGTCCTCATGCAGGTCACACGTTTATCCACGAGAACTCATAAAACTTGAAATATAAAGCATAGTTCTTCAAATCTACCTGAGACTATGTTAGCACAAATGCTAGTACTAACACTTGGTTAATGTGGGAACTTCAAAGCAAACACAAATATAAAGGACCAAAGGAAGAGCAGGTGTGAGTGGGAATCCCTGGTAAGCAGGGCTTTCGGCTGTATTTCACGAGCTCTTACTCCATGACTGCCCATCCCAGTTAGAACTGGCTTTGTCATTTGGATTTCAGTTTTAGTTTCATGTCACTGTGAACTCCAGGCAAGATTCCTGGACCTTCTCCTACATTCTAACTCTTGATCTTTGCTCATTTGCTGAAGATATGGCAGCAAGGGCCTTGTGAAGCCCGGGAAATGTTGTCATAATCTGAATTAATCCCAGACAGGCCACACAGCATCCAATACTCACAAGCCTTTTCAATGTTAAATGAACAATTTGTGTTTCATTCTTATTTTTGTGAATAATCTCAGTGCCTTTCATTTTTCTGACCTTTTTACCCCATCACATTGCTATTCTTTCTGTATCTGAATTCTCCAGCACTCCAAGGGGCCTAGATGTTTTCCCCAGTGGTCCAGGCAACAAGGACCCCAGCAAATGCGTCCGAATAGCCTGCCTTTCAATGCTCACCCTAGACCTTTTCCTGGCTCGACTGAGCATCCTTGTCCCTTAAGGACCTTCTCTTCTGTCAGCAACCCTGGGAAGCAGACTGACGTCCAATTCATACATCCAAAGAATTTAGCGAAGAGGGGAATTTTCATTGAATTCCAAAGTAGTTATCTTGTGTCCTGTAAATGTGTTGCTGCCTGTGGGTGGCCTCTTGAGTGTGCATGCGTGGATGGGCATACATTTCACTTGTTTTCGATGGGTCCAGCCAATACCTGTTTGATATACTGAGTTATCAAAACAAATACAGCTATAACCCCAGCCATGTTTTTTTTTAATCACTGACAGTACATAAAATCCCTTTCTTTTTCTTGTTAAAAGTTTAAAAGTAAATAGATTTTTTACTTGTTCTTTGAAAATTTTCTACTCTCTCTCTCTCTCTCTCTCTCTCTCTCTCTCTCTCTCTCTCTTGTAACCCACTGAGCTCAGTGCTGCCTATGGAGTGCTAACTGATCTTACTGGCTTGATCTTGTACTGGTACCTAGAGCTTCAGTGAGTTCATGAATGCCACAGCCATGTTCTACATTTTTTCTGCCCCATTAGGACTATTCCAGGCTATTCCCTCTGTCTTTCTTGAGGGCTTGATATAGATGTTCCTCTCAGTTCTGTGTACTCAACACTCACTTATTATCATTACTTACTCAACATTTTGACCAGTTTTGAGACTTGGTGGAGTGAATTATAGAAGTATAAATCATTAGTTTTAGTGTTATCTATGCTATGACTATGTCTTTATTCTGCCACTCTGCCGTGTTAGAATATAGGTTCCCTTAAGACTCAACCACTGTCTCTTCCCTTTATTACTTCCACTTGCTCCCAAAATCATCCTTAATGGACCTCCAAAATGTGTACCTCTAATCAATTTATTCTTTATTTTCCTTTGAATATGGCTTTTGTAAGGGTTGGGGAGGCAGTTCAGCCCGTAAAGTATATGTTTTGTAAGCATTAGGACTGAAATTATCCCAGGGCCCATGTAAAAGACAGACTCAGTGCTGCACTTTTGTAACCCCAGCACTGGGAAGGTGGAAACAGAAACATCCGGGGGACTTGCTGGTCAGCCAGCCTGGCTAAATCAGTGAGCCTCAGGTCCCAGCAAGAGAGTCTATCTCAAAAACTGAGGTTGACACCTGGCTTCCACGTGTATGCACATGCATGTTCACCACATGTGCATTCACACGTGTACAAGTATGTACACATCCATACCTACATACCACACTCCCCAGGATTTGGCTTTGTAACATTTCATTTTTGCCACGTGACAGCCCCCTTTTCTATTTGGTTTAGGGTACTCAATGAATTGTTTTTGTGGCTCAGCTAACCAGTCAGAGTTTGATTCTTAAGGTGTGGAGTGGTAATGCCTGGTGCTTGACGGGGGCCCTTAAAGGTCTAAAAGAGGCTTTGGAGTCCAGATGATACGTCAGTTGTCCATATGGGAGCTTTTCCCATAAATAATGGAAGGGGCCACACATCGGAGCATAGCAAGAGCCTCAGAGAAGGTCAGAGCACAGGGTGAAGTCCCCATCAGAAGGCCCGTGCCCAACAGTAGCTCCTTTCTGAGATGAACAATATGCTCACGGACTGTTTAGGAGGGTGGGTTATCACAAAAAGGAAGGGCCTTAGTGAAAAAATGATTATGAAAGGTATTGTTGGGCACAGAGTTGAGCCTATGAATTTCTGGGGTAACTGACTCACGGGAAGTCATTTCTAGGCACCCCCCTGGGCTGTGTGATGCAGATTAGAGTCAGGAAGCCAGTGAAGAAAGAGGATGGCAACTTTGCAGGTCTTAGGTCACACTGGGAATGCGGTGGTCCAAACCACTGACAAGGAGGACCCCACCCTGGTCAGCACTGATCACCCTACTTCTCGTGATCCTATCAAACTTCCAGGAGGTGAAAAGGAAGCTGTGGGTTTATGCTGACACTCCGCAGGCAGTAACACACACTGATGTTAAGCTAGACATTACACACTAAGCCTTCATATCCAGAGATTTCTAGTGTAAAGTAGGAGATGAACCAGATAGAAAAGGGTCTGGAACATCTCATAGCAACGCTCTCCATCATGCAAGGAATAAATTGGAGGCAAAGAGGGGTTCTCTTGCGACAAACTCATTATATCCAGATTTGAAATCTATTCCAAGCTGTTGTTCATGACTAAATGCCTGGCATATGTGCTCAATCGAATCCTAAAGCCCATAGCTTGGGTCAATATTTCCCCAACGGTTTCTAAATATTACCAGTTTTCCTTCTACTCATTTTCTTCCTGGCTCCCCTTTTCTTTATAACAAATAATTACAATGTGGAGGATAATGACATGAGTTTTGGATTCAAACATTGTGGCATTAATTCATTAGCTTATAATATTAACTTCTCTAAGGCTGAACGAACAGTGATAACATTGTCACATATTATCTAGCAACGCGCAGTGACGCAGAAAGCCAGACAGCAGTTATTCTCCTGCTACAGTCGAGAGAGTATAGACAGTTCCAATTCTTATATCTTGCTTAACCTTTCAGACATGTGTTACTAAACTTCAGCACTATGGACATTTGGGGCTGGGCAGTTTCCTTGTTGGAGCAGTGGAGGGTGAAGATATATATCTGTATATTTTAGATAACCTACCTAAACATTTGTAGGCTATTTAGAAATACCCCAGGTCCTAATTTACTAGCTAGTAGAACCCTTTTTCCCATGTTGTTTGACAAACAAAAATGTCTCTAGACATTGCCAATGCCACCTTTGGGGAAGAGTGACCCTCACTTGAGAGCCACTGGTTCAGGAATTGGTCTTTGGGTGATCGAAGCTGAATGACCAACACCATGTCCACATTACAGTTCTCAGAATGAAGGGAGAAAACAAAACAGGAAGGCAAACAGTTCCTTTTTGGAGAGTGATATGAAATTTTAATGTCAGCAATGTTCATATTTCTTGTGCTAGAATTTGGTCTCCGGGCAACAGCAAGCTCCTGGGAGGGCCAAACAATTCTCAGCACGCTAAAAGTTCTCATTCTAAAGGTATCGGTGAACTACAAATAATGAATGTGTGATCTCATTATGTTTATAGAATTAAATATGGTAACGTATCCGTAGTGCCTAATTGTGTTAGATTTTCACGCTGTGACCAAATACCCAAGAAAAGCAACTTTAAGGATAGGTTTATTTTGGCTCATGGTTTTCAGAAATTTGACTCCATGGTTGGCTGGTACCATTCCTCTCAGGCCCATGGCACAGCAGAAGCATCATAGTGGAAGGACAGCAGGGCATGGTTCACTATTGTGGCCAGGAGGCAGAGACAGCAGAGGGTGAAGCTATGCTGGTGGGCTTCCTTCTTCCTACCATGAAGGCTTACAGGCTATTGAATGATCCTGTCCATATTCATGATGGGGTTTCCCTCTTTGGTTGCTGCCCCATAGGCCAACTGTCTATGAAAATACCTCCAAAGACACATTCAAAAGTGGGGAAGTTGAGTCATTAGCTGCCAGCCAGTTTAATTCTCTCTCCACACATTTCCTGGAGGGATTGCCTTTCTCTGCATGTGCATGCACATGTGTTTATGTGAGTAGGGTTTGGTACTTGAATCTCATCTACCCCAGGATACCCTGTGGCATGGCCTACCAGCTGTGATCTAACCAAAAGACCTTAGAGTACAAAATATGGGTTGGGAGTGCAGGGCCTGTGGTTCTCAGGATGCTAAGTCTTAGCTTTACTTAGTGGAAAGGAGACAAGTGCAACCCCTGCCTCATGATACTACAAATGGATGTCAGTGTGCTAACAGAGAAATCGCCTGAATTCAAATCCAAAACCCATTCCTAAACTGCCGTGTGTAGGCTGGGAAGATGGCTCAATAGGTCAAGCACATACTTGTGCAAGAATGAGTACTCGAGTTCAGATCCTTAGCAGTGATGTGTGGATTGTGCTGGTCGGCACCTATAAATCCCAGCACTGGGGAGACAGAGACAGGAGACTCAGTTTGCTGGTCACTCAGTCTGGCTGAATCAGTGAGCTCCAGGTTCAGTTGAGACACTATGCCTCAAAAAAAAATTTATGTGAAAGATCTATTGATGGAGATACCTAACTCTGTTATCCATACTCATGGCTTACATATATACACATGACTGCACACAGGCACACACATGTGAACATGATCTGCAAACATATATTATATTCATTAAATAAATAAATAATAGATAAAATGTTACCTTAATCAGTAAATTTCATTGAATTTCCCCATTCCTACTTTTTGCGTATTTAAAATGTGACGCATGCTGAGACCTCCACCCAGGGTTTTGTGGGTTAAATGAGATGATGTCCCTGTATATCCTCTAACGTGGGCCCTGCTGTATAGCAGTGATGATGCAAAACACTAGCCAGATGTTGTCTTTCTGGGCTTTTTACTTAAGACAGAGCCTCACTATGCAGCCAGTCTAGCCTTGAGCTTGGAAACCTCCTTCCTCCCACTCCAGAGTATCTGTGGTTCCAGGCATGTGCCATAGCACCTGGCTTCCTTCCAGCCGTTGTGCAGTCATCGTGTGGAAAGCTCACTGCAAGTGTTCAAAGGATGCTCAAGGAAAGATAATATCCTCATAGCGGTTGTCACCACAGGAAGTGATCTGATGCACTTCATGGGTCTTCAGGGATGCTTTCAGACAGCAGGCTGGACCGTATCTCAGTGTCAACTGTAGCCAGGTCCAGAGGCTTCTTCACAGCTCAGTTAATGAGCTTCATAATGAAAGCATTTGATTACAACCCAGTGGAGAACCCACTTATCTTCCTCTTGCGACACCAAAGGCAATATGTCAGCTGGTGTTCCTCTTTAGCATTTACTTTTGCAGCCTAAATAGGTTATAACAGGATGGTCTTCTCTCAGACCATCTTCCAAATTACCAGCTCTGCATGACAGCTGCAGATTTTGTAAATACCCATCTTAATCACAGATCTTGCCTGATGCCTTATTTCCTTACTGTCTTGTTAGCTACATAAGGAATGACTAGTTGTGTTGAGCAAGGTCAGGTATGATACCTGGGATTATGATCATTCTAACTTCAAGGGCTGTACTGGAAAGATTTCATTGAGATAAAAGATCAGGGGTATAAACTTTGTATTCTAGCACCTTCTCTCAGGTTCCAGAGACAACCTTAAGAACACCTATGTTTTATCTGCCTGTCTTACCCCCAAAAGGGTGCATTTCTTTCCTACCTCCTTCCCCCTTCCTTTTCAGCCATACCCTTACATGTCATCCTAAAAGACAGCATTTTTATTGGCTCGTAAAGCCCGCTACCTAAGAGGCCTGCCTGTGCAGTTCTCATCCATCTACTTATCCTAATGCCTCAGAGACCCATAGCTGAGTTAAGATTGTGTAGCATATTGGTTCATCATTTATTTTTTTTATGTTGTTGACATCTGTGTCTGTGCAGGTCCCTGTGTGGGAGGTACATACCCACCCATCCACATATACATGTGAAGGCCAAAGGATAACTGTGGGTGTTGTTCCTCCCCATATACCTTGCTTGCTTAAGAAGGGGTCTCTCGTTGGCCTGGGGACCACTAATTTGGATTAGGCTAGCTATCCAGCCAGCCCAAGGGTGCCGCCTGTCTATGCCGCCTTGTGGCATTACAAGCACACAGCAGCTGCCTGCACAGGCACCCATCTGGTTGCTGCAGTGACTGTAAAGGATTTGTGTAGGTTTTGGAGGTTGAACCCTGGTCTTCAAGCCTGAAAATTAAGCACCTGAGCAACTAAACTATCTCCCTAGCCCTACCATTTGTTCATGTAGAAAATCCATCACCACCACTACTACCACATAGATGTGTGTTTACTATGGCACACATGCAGAGGTCAGAAAACGCGTGCAGGAATTGGTTTTATTCTTCCACCATGGGTTCCAGGGATCAGGTCATCAGGCTTGAATAGTAATTCTTTTGCACACTGGGCCTCCTCACCAGCCCTCAATTAGTTATTCCTAAAGAACTACAATGGATTATTTTAGTGATTTGAACAAATTCTATAGTTACAGAGTAGCGATCACGTAAATGTTGTCTGGCACCATATAGTTCAGAGACATAACGTGAGGACCCCTGCACTCAACATCTCATTCAAGGCTCAGGAAGGCCTAACTATCTCTGCTGTCAAAGAGGAAGTTCAGATGCTGACCCTCCTTGGGATTACCATGGTCTCAACATGGGCATGGCCCAGCTGAGAGGACACCCTTTCCAAGGTGGTCCATGCAAACAGGACACCCAGGCTGTATGCTCCAGCACATGCAACACAAAGGACTTGGTGTTGCTGGAGTCCTGTGGAATCGGGGTTCTAGTGGCCAACTGCAGGTCACAATGGGGCCAAGAACTAAGAACTGAACTTGCTTTCTCAGATTCCTAGTTCAGTGCTTCTTCTAGGCCATAGAAGAAGATATTAACCCCTAGTATAATGCCAACTCTTTTCATCCTTATGAATTTGACTAGGAAAAGGTAATTGCAGATTTGCACAAAATCGTTTAAACACTTAGGTGAAGATGAAATACTGAAGCAATGCTTTCCATTGTTACTTACGCCCCAGGACTTTCATTTTAGAGCACTTCCCAGTGAGTCCTCACAATTCAGATCAGCATAACCAGCGCTCCTTTTCCACAAGGGCTTGGCCCCAGAATTCACACAGACATCAAAATCTTAGGTAATCCAGTTCCTATGAAATAGTCAACGATTTGCATATAACCTGCATGTACCTTCTGCTATACTTGAAGCCTTCTCATTATTTATAATGTTTGATAGTATGCAAATGATATGCAAATAATTGTATTGTTTAGGAAATGATGATGAGAAAAGGAGAATAAACTTACTTTGCATAGACACATACACATTTTAAAAAACTATTTTCAATTTGCAGTTGGGTGAACTTGTGGATGATGAACCTACAAGCATGATAGACCAATTCTAGGATAAAGACAGCCCATAAAAAGAAGCCTAGTAACAAGGAAAGAACAGAGGTAAGACAGAACAAGGCTCACATCCTTGATCTGCTGCTAGCTGGTAGACAGTTTTTAAGTTGCTCTGAATTTTGGTTCTATCTTTCACAGAAGCTATCTCTTCTGCTTACGTCAAATTACCTTAAACTCACCAGATGAGGTGTGCTGAAGCCCTTATGGTAACAAAATTCAGTGCTTTGAAAAAGGAGGAAAGATGACGCTACCATGACCACTTTCAATAAGCAATATTTTTAGATTGTTAAAAATTGAGAATTTCAGCCATGCATGCAATCTGTGTGTTTTAATCAAGTTTACTTCTTGTGTTTTTCTGCTCTGATTCCTCCTCCATATCCCTGACCACTGTCCCTTCTTTACTTCATATGTTGTTCTCAGTAGATGATGTTTAAAATAATCTTACTTTGAATACATTTTGACAACTACTTTCTTTAATTGTAGACACTGATCATAGTCAAGTGGTAGTCCTACCAACTTTAAAACCAACCTTTCTTCCACTATACTCTTACTGCTCTATTGATTTTTTTATTGATTTTATTGAGCTCTACATTTTTCTACATTTTTCCATTCCTCTCTCCTTCCCTTCAACACTCTCCCATGGTCCCCATGCTTCCAATTTACTCAGGAGATCTTGTCTTTTTCTACTTCCCATGTACATTAGATCCATGTATGTCTCTCTTAGGGTCCTCATTGTTGTCTAGGTTCTCTGGGATTGTGATTTGTAGGCTGGTTTTCTTTGCTTTATGTCTAAAAACCACTTATGAGTGAGTACATGTGATAATTGTCTTTCTGGGTCTGGGTTAACCTCACTCAGTATGTTTTTTCTAGATCCATCCATTTGCCCGCAAATTTCAAGATGTCATTATTTTTTTTCTGCTATGTAGTACTCCATTGTGTAAATGTACCCCTTTTTCCTTATCCATTCTTTGGTTGAGAGGCATTTAGGTTGTATTAAAGACTTCCTAAAATTCAGTGCTCTATTGATTTTTAACTCTTCAATCCTTAGAAATTTTGACAATGCCTTAGTGACTTAAAATACTCAACTTTGCCTTCAAGGTTGATGCTATCCTGTCTTCAAGCCTGATAATGGCCTGTATGTTCATAAAGGTGCTCCTCATGAGGACCAGTGTGCACACACTTACCCAGTCTCCTCCCCTTAGCTGTCACAGGTTTCCCATGCTGTCCTTGTGAGGTTTTGTGCTCTGAGAATCAATCAAAGACTTAGGAGACAGGCTGACAGCCACACACATTGATTTATTGGACCTCTTAGCCTCTAGGCTCAGAAAGGAAACACAGGCCCTAGTGAACTCTAATTTATCATTAAATAAAGTAGGCATTTAGTAGGAAAAGTTGTCTCTTCCTTATGGGGCCACTTGCTGGCCCCTTTACTAATTCCTATGGATTTAATTTCCATTGATGTGGATGGTGGTCATCGGTCAAATACTGATATTCTCCCGCAGTGTCCCACTGTTGGACACAGAAGAACTGGGAGACAGAACAACTTCACTTACCAGGTCCTATTTGGTGCACATTTGGAACCCAAGGACCAACTACGCAGGAGGCCTGGGCTGTTTTCTCTTGGACTCAGCCATGAAAGTTGTGTATTTTTTCCCTTTGGTGGAAAAATGATGGCTTTGCTTTCTTGAAGCATTCCTGCTGGGTTATTCATGGAACCAAAAGAGGGTGACATCCAAGGAGGGCAGCCCTCTGTTTCTAAGCCAGAGTCAGGGTTGGCAAAGAGTAAGAGCTGGAAGGGCTGGGGGTGGGGCTGCTCAGTGCAGTAGGTGAGACAAGAGTTGGCCAAAAGGTAGGAAAGACTTGAAACCAAAATCCACACTCTGATGTGCGGGGCCTCCCAGTAAGAAAAAACACTCACCAAACACCCACAGATTTATTTGGATTGGAATCGGGGACGCAGTGCCCAGGAGGCTGTCGAAACAGAGAACTGACCCCCTTCAGTGGAAAGCAGGGACAGGGGCTGGGAAGTGGAGTGAAGAGAAGGACACCCCAGGCAGAACTGTGGATTCCTTGCCCAGAGAATCCACTTTGCAGGTTTCTTTGGGCTGGAACTATAGGCTGTTCCCTGTGTGGGTGGTGGATGGAGAGACTTAGGACCACTGCGGATCCATCTTTTCTCTGGAGCCAGACAGACGCAGGTTAAATCCAGACTTCACCGCTTATGAGCCTTGGAGCCATGGGGGACATTCACTTGTCTGAACCTCAGTTTCCTAACTAGTTAAATAAGAATAAAATTGTGGGTTTTAAAGACAGTTCAGTTTGGTGCTGGGCATGAAGAGAGTTGGCCTTTGTGGGCCTGATCCTCTCAACTTTCAATAAATAGCCCTCAATTTTTATGCATATTAGATGGCAGATTGTGTGCAGAGAGGTCTATGGTATGGTTTTTAGGGCATCTCAGCCTAAATATAAATCCTACTCTGCTCTGGGTTAACTGGCTTTATGGCTTGGAATAATTTATTCTGTGACTTCTTCCAGCATAAGAGGATTATTATAATGATACTCATCTTGCTGTGTTAATTGAAGACCTGGTAGTGATAACGAGAGAGAACTAGCTCATGACTTTTCCAAAATCAGTATAGTGAGGCTAAATAAATGTTGACTAATACAACAATGATGGTGAAATTCCTATTGTGATATGATCTCAAAGCAGGAATTGTGTGTTCTCGATCATGATTTTTTTCTGGCTCCCCCAGGAGGCATTTGAGAAAATCTAGAGACATTTTGGACTGAGATCATGTCGCTAGACTTAGAGGTCCATCCTGTGTCCTCAAATCCTAGGCTTAGCCACCCATCCTCAAGAAGCTAATTAAAACAGCCAACTCATAGTGAAAGACAAGAAAGAGGGGCAATCTAATGAGACTACACTGGGAAGAGGAACAATGATGTTGTGATATCCCCTCAATATCATCTTCAGGGGCTCCAAGTGAGGTCAAGATTTAGGTAAAGGATCAGATAGATAGCTAAGCAGTATCAGTCAAGCCCAATCCCCACCCACCAGTGACCTGTCACTGTCTCTTTCATAAAGTGGTCTAACACATTGTAAATTTCCTTCCCAGAGAAAGTTTCCCCTCTGCCTGTGTCTCTTTGAATATCTTCATCTCTGCCAGGCCAGTTATAATAACTCATGGGAGTTCAGGCTTCTTTGGTTGTCAAGCAGGTAGAAACAGAGATGATGCTCAACATCCAACAATGCATAGGACATCCCCATCTTGACAGAGAATCCTCCATCCTAAAACATTACTGGTATCAAGGCTGAGAAACACTGGTCTAGATCAGGCACAGCTTCAATGACTAAAAATGTAAAGAACTTGAAAACCAGCTTGAATTATTACCAAAGACAGCTGTGGCTCTTGTTTCACTAAACAAAAAGTGTGTGCCACCCTCCAGGTAGTATATCCCAGAGAGTAGGGACATCGCCTTAGTCAACATTATCCTTTTTAGGTTAACCTACTCTGTAGTTAGAGGTGTGAGCCCTTTGCTCTGGTCACTCGGCTCCCTGCCGCCCGGCTAGCTTACACCCGAAATAGCCACACAGGATTTATATTAATTAAATTACTGCCTGGTTCATTAGTTCTAGCCTCTTATTGACTAATTCTCACATCTTGATTCAACCCATTTCTAATAATCTGTATGTCACCATGAAGTTGTGGCTTACCGGGAAAGATTCAGCATGTCTGACCTAGGAGCTTCATGGCCATTCTCTCTCTGTCTTCTTCCCAGCATTCTGTTCTGTCTACTCTGCCTACCTAAGTCTGCCCTATCAAAAGGCCAAGGCAGTTTCTTTATTCAACCAATGAAAGCAACACATAAACAGAAGAACCTCCTATACCACTACTCCATATTCTTTAAGCACCCTTCAAATCAATGCATGGCATCACCTAATTGGGATGTCAGTGCAAGATGAAAGATGTAATCATTTGAGAGACCATGAAGAGTTTTTCACTTTGAAATGAGGTGGGTAAGTGGGTTCATTCTGGGGAAGAACATTACCTAGAGTGATCAGAGCTGGAGCTAAGAAACCAAACTTGCAAAAAACACGGGAAAGTTACTGCTTGGCATGTACCACCCATTTAGGATTGGGAAGCCTGGGAGTGGATTTGCCTTTCTAATTAGGTTTGACTCGGTCTAATATTGAAGTGAGCTTTTGTTCCCTGAGCAGACACCAGCTGGGAGGGGGTCCAGGAACGTGCTGGGTGGCAGGGTGAAGTCACCATGATATGACACATCTTCTCTGGGCGATCCACAAATAGATGCTTCACACATGAACACATGAGAGCAGTGTATAAACTTAGCTCTGACACAGAATATCCCAAGAGGTCAGACTCTTGAGTCACTCTGTGTGGCAGTTCAAATCCAGGCTTCAACACTTGTTTGCTGTGGTATCTTACACAAAGTCATCAGATTTTTCCAATCCTTATTTTCCTATAATCTTGAAAGGGCAGATGAATAATATCTACCTCAAAAGGTTGTTATGAAGGATCAAAAGCAAAAAATAAAGAAGAGAACTTGGAATGTGCTAAAATTCATTATACTGTATTCTGACTCAGGGAAAAGCTCCCTTCATTAAATGATTGGTTGTTCACTTTAATTTTGTATTATTTCTCATCTCTAGGCTTCATGAGATACCACTGTTTCTCGTCTCCTTTTGCTTCAAACACCAGCACCACGTGCATTGTCCTTAGGACATACTCCAGGCTCTTCCTTCTAACTCACAACATTCATTAAACAACCCCCTTTTAGAAATGCTTTCTGTGACCCACAGAATAAAGAGAGGAATTACTGAGAAGGCGTTCTGATCTTTCCCAAATGCTCCACCCTTAATGTTTGCTAATGCTTGCCTTACTCAACACAGATGAGTTCTGGACCATATTGCTTCTAGGGTATAACATCCCTACAGTTTTCATTCCTATAGATCTTTGTGTTGCTCCCCTAGATTGAGCTAATCCCTTTAAATGAAGTCACAGCCAATTTTCAAGGCCCAGGCCCCATGCCATCTTCCATCAGGAAACTGCTCTTAGTTTTGCCTCCCTTAGTGGGAATCAGATCTCTTACTTCTGTGGCCTCCAGAGCACTTGCTGGCTCTGTCTCAGCAGCTCCGCGTTTTCAGCATCTACTTTCGCATCAGTTTGGCCATATCGTTTTGTGCCTTTGGAAATGAAGTGTTCAACACAAAAGGATCTTTCTGACCTTTCCTGCTATCTCTTTCCCGGTTTCTAGAATCATAACTTGTAAAATAAAGGCACGCAAAAGAAAAATGTTGGACTAAACCTCAAAATAACGAAGCAATTCATTTCTTAAGGGGATCTCTGTGGTCAAAGGTATATCCTCTTCTCCTGCCAAAATATACCTCCTGAAGGAAAGAGTACTGGGATAAATTTCCTTTCCTTTTCAACTAGAACAAGTTCCCATACACCAGTGCTAAGAGCCAAGTGTGACTATGGGATGTGAAGTAAAGATTTTGTATGTAACATTATTTATCCATTAAACAATTATGCCTAGTCTGAAGAGGTAGTAGAGGGAGTAAAGTGCATTCTGGGAAAATAGGAAGACCTGAGTTTGATCTTCAGCACTTAATAAAACAAAACAAAACAAAAACCAGAGGCTGACCATAGCAGCATTTGAGCAATCTCGCACCCACGGTAGAGGCGTGAGGATTTCCGGGTTTGCTGGACAGTAGAGCCAATTGGTCATGAGTTTTAAGTTCAGTGAGTAAGAGATCCTGTATCAAATAAATAAGTAGGAGATGGATAGAGGAAGGCACTCAGTGTTAACCTGAAGCCGTTATGGAAACATGCACGCATGCACACACACACACACACACACACACACACACACACACACGCATGGTGTAGGAGGGTCCTTCTGTATTTGGGTTGCTTTTATTGGTTAATAAAGAAACTGCCTTGGCCTTTTGATAGGGCAGACTTAGATAGACAGGGAAAGAGAACAGGATACTGGGAAGAGGAGAGAGTTAGAGAGAGCTGCCGGCCATGAAGCTCCCAGGTCAGACACGCTGAATCTTTCCAGGTAAGCCACGACTAGTGGTGATACACAGATTATTAGAAATGGGTTGAATCAAGATGTGAGAATTAGTCAATAAGAGGCTAGAACTAATGGGCCAGGCAGTATTTCAATGAATACAGTTTTTGTGTAATTATTTCGGGTATAAGCTAGCCAGGCACCGAGCGGCAGGAGCCGGGCGGCCACCAGTACCAAAAACAAGCCCGTGCGCCTCTTGCAACACACACACACACACACACACACACACACACACACACACACACACACACACACCTTGACTCAATGTACTCTGAAGGTCCACATATTCCCTGACTCTCACCGTGTTGCTGAGGTCTTATCAAGAGTGTACTCTGCAGGAGGAGGCCAGGAAGATGGCAGAGAAGCCTGACAAAAACCACCTTGGCCAAGAGACGTAGACAAGCACCAAGTAGGAAGACTTGTGCTGGCACTCCTCTGTGACGTAGTGAGAATGGAGACCTACTTTTATCATCTCCCTACAAACCTGCGAACCCTACATCCCCATGAAACACTGCAGAGTTTCATTTGTAGGATGAAAACCATTCTACAAAATACATGAGCATCACTCCTCAGAACTCTCAGGATTGTCAATGAACAATGAAAGTTTTCAAAACTGCTATAGCCAGAGGGGCTTGATTGGTGTGGGAGGTCTTTCTCTCTATGTGTTGCTTTCATTGGTTAATGAATAAAGAAACTGCCTTGGCCTGTTGATAGGGCAGAACTTAGGTAGGCAGGGAAGACAGAACTGAATGCTGGGAGAAGGAAAGAGTCAGGGAGATGCAATGGATCCATTGCCAGAGACAGACTTGCTGAATCCTTGCTGGTAAGACACTGCCACGTGGCAGTATACAGATTAGTAGAAATGGGTTAAGATGTAAGAGTTAGCTAATAAGAAGCTAGCGCTAATGGGCCAAGCAGTGATTTATACAATACAGTTTCTGTGTGATTATTTCAGTTCTGGGCATCCAGGAAGCAGCCCTCCTCCTCCTTCAGCTTAATAAGCCGTGATGGCTAAATGTCATATGCTGCTGGATGGAATCTTGAACCAAGAAAAGGGTTAAAAGTGGTGATATTTTGTTTTTTATCTCATAAATAATGTTTGCCTGAAGATCAGAGTGTGGAGTTAAACCACTTGTTAGCCATGGAGGTCCGGCAGTGGTGGTGCACACCTTTAATCTCAGCACTTGGGAGGATGAATCTCTGTGAATTTGAGGCCACCCTGGTTACAGTAAAGTGATCCAATCTAAAAGAGAAACAGAGTCAGGTGGTGATGGCTCACGCCTTTAATCCCAGCCCCAGGGAGGAGGAGACAAGAATGGATATGCCTGGGTGAAGAGGGGACTATAAGGCTGGAGGAGACGGGGTACCCCCATTCAGTCTGAGGATTTCATAGAAGTGAGAACTAGTGGCTGGCTGCTCTGTTTCTCTGATCTTTCAGCTTTCACCCCCTAATATCTGATTCCGGATTTTTATTTAATAAAACTAGTTAGAATTGCATTGCAGTTAGAACCAAGAAAATCTGAAAAAAAGGAAGGATTTTAATAGTAGCAATGTAGCCATAGTGATTCTTAGTCATGACAAATATGCACAAGATAAATATTGCATAAAATTTTGGAATTGGGGTGTGTATTGCATGTGAGCCATCTGTACCATTTCCCTATATCAGAAAAATGGTGTTATTTAGGTAAATCTCTAGAATGGCATATCTGGAGCATAGGATAACTCTATTTGTAAACTTTGGAGGGCCCTCCAGTTTGGCTTTCATAATGGTTACACCTGCTTACAGCCCCACCAACTGTGTGTAACTCTCACCAGCCAAAGGACTCCAGATGTAGATATCACGGAGTAATTGTTGTTTCCATTTACAACAGTTATGTTATAGGATCAAAGACAATGGCAACCTACAGATGAACAGATAAAGAAAAATGCGGTGCATATTTGCACCATGGAATTTCATTCCGTCATAAAGTAAACGTTTTTGGTTTTTTGTTTTTTTTTTTAAATTGCTGGATCTGGAGATCATCCTGTTACACAAAACAGGCCAGCTACGGAAGAAAAATACTGTGCCTAACATCCCCTATAGGGGAAAGCAGAAGTTGTATTTAAGTGTGTGTGTGTGTGTGTGTGTGTGTGTGTGTGTGTGTGTGTGTGTATGAGAGAGAGACAGACAGAGACAGAGAGAAACGGAGATGAAAGTGGAAATAAGAATGGAAGATAGCTCTAAGAGGAACAGAGATGGAAGAACCAGATAGGGTAATGGAATGTGTGCAGCATAAAAGCAGAAGGGATATGGAGGAGACAAACAAGGCTGGTGGAGGGAGGGGCTGTGAGGAAGGGGGGTGAGTAGAGCAAATTATCAAGACATATATTATGATAATACCGTGAAGAAACCCATCATTTTATATGAGAAGCTTAAAGCTGCTAGAGAATAAGGTGAGTGAATGTACATGGAATTCCTAGCACATAGCAGGCACCGAATGATTGTTCTCTTCTCTGCATTATGTGAGGCTCATGGTGAAACCATACAACTTGTCTAGGGACAGCAACATATTTACTATTTGTTGTGAATTAAGGTGTTATTTATTGTGCAAAATCTATAACTACTCCTGCTTTCTGATTAGTGATGGAGGTGTATTATTTTAATTAGCGGGGTGAACAAATCTGCACTCTCTCTTCTCAGCTCCAGAGACTGGTGGGAGAAGGAAAGAAGAGAAATCACAATTTCAGAGCTTCTTCCATTTCTTCTGTGCTGATACAGGGTGAGTCCGAGGGCGGATGAACATTTGTTTCGGGAGGCACATTAATGAGATAGTGTTTTTTTTGTTTTGTTTTGTTTTTTTTTTAAATCAACCTAGAATCCAATAGAAGGAGGGAAGTTCAAAATAGCTCAGCTGTTCTGCATAATTAAGTTAGGGAGTTACAATGAGAGGCTAACGAAGTGTGTGTGTGTGTGTGTGTGTGTGTGTGTGTGTTTGGGGGGGAATGCAGAGCTACCAAAGAAGCTGCTAGATATCTTCTGTTGAAGAACAGGCCAAGAGCTTTCAAAGGAAAAAAACTCCCTTAATATCTGTCCACCTCTGGTTGAAACAGCCTCCATTATTTCAGTGTTCAAGAAGATTACTCAACATACAAAGAGTTGGCTTGGAAGATTCTGGAGGAAATGAAAATCCTTGTTTTCTACATCAACAGTGGTTCAAAGAAAAGGAGCAAGCCAGTTGGTTGATGTGATAAGAATGAGGAACTGGTCATAGGAACAAGTGACCCTGAAGTATACATGTGCTGGGAATTTGTGGAAAGCTGGGATTAGACATTACAATTGGGTCTATATTAATAAGCAGGTGTGTGTGTGTATGTGTGTGTGTGTATGTGTGTGTGTGTGTGTGTGTGAGGGGGGTTTTTTCCACCATTTCACAGTGGAGTCTGGGGAGCTCTCTAAGGGATTAATTTTCCTATGCACTCAGGGCTCTTAGAGAGGGAGACTTCCCCAAAGGCTGAAGGGTGAAAATGTACAGGAGGATGTGGCCACACCTCCTGTGCTATTCCTCCCAGTCTCTTGTCCTAGAGCCTCATTACAGGCTACACCATTTTCCCAAGATGAGAAAGGAACTTAGTGTCCCTACAGAAAAAGCCCAATTGGACCAAAAACTGCTTTGGCTCACTCCATCCAACTGAAGCCTCTATTTCTTTTTGTTATTTTTTTCCCATACCTTTCTGTTTTCTCCTCTGTTCCTCAGCTCCTTTCAGTCATGTTAGGGCTGAGGCGAGTCTGCAGAAAGAACCATGTTTCTCTCACAAGCAGATCAGAAACAAAATCTCCACTCACAGCTTGGCAATAATGCGGGCACTGACCACTCTTCAGGGGCCACTCCAAATGGCAACTACTGCAGAAGGAAGCCTAGCTCTGCCCTGGGTGCAGAGACCACCCCTAAGGGTGCCTTCCCCGACCAGAGCAACCGTGAGCAGCCTAGAAGCCGGGGTAAGATGGGAAGTGAGTTGTCAAAATAGGATGCAGTGGGTCAGTGTAGGCAGGGGAGGAGGAAGGTAAGAGAAGAGGTGGGTGCAGGTAGCATTTCTTCAGGGAGCCAGAGGCAGATGAGTTGCAGGTGTATAGAATGATGACTATTTTATTACAGTCAGGTAGCACTAACCAACAGGGATGCTTTCTGGGAAATGTATTGGAGGGCAGTTCTGTCATTTTCTAAATATCATAAAGTATCTGTATGGTACTATACGTATCTATACGGTAGAGACTGTTGTGTACCCGGCCATTTGGATCAGCCAACCTCTTAGTCCTGGGCTACAAACTTGTACAGCATATTGCTGTATTAAATACTATAGGCATCTGTAGCTCACTGATATTTGTATTTCCGAACACATATGCACAGGTTTGTTGATATCACCATACACAAATACCTAACAACGTGTTATGCTTTGACACCGCCATGGTCCTCACGTCTTCATCAATAGGACTCCATGATAACCCTAAATATCACTACAATATATGCAATCCAGAGTTCACCTGTGTGCCATTATGTAGGCAGGGCCATATTTAATTCTGCATCGGCGTTAGCACCTGCTAGATGGCAGAAATGATTGAGGATTTATATTAGTTGCTAAGGACTTATGTTTTAGAAGTCCAATCACCTCATGGCAACAGGAGCTTGAGGCAGCTGGTCGTATTGAATCTGCAGTCAGAAAGCAGAGAGACATGAACTTTCCTTTTAAAAAATTTATTCAATTCATTGAAACTATGAGGCTGTATATATGCCTACTTGTCCATAAGTGCACCATGTTTGTGCAGGTGACCACAGAGGTCAGCAGACAATGTTAGACCTGTCAGAACTTGTTACAGATGGTTGTGAGGCACCTGATGTGGGTGCTGGGAACTGAACGCTGTTCCTCTACAAGTTCAGTAACTGCTCTTGATGTGGTATTTCCCTCTGTATGCTGTGATTATCATTAATGAATAAAGGACCTTCTTTGGGCCTATAGCAGAGCCATAAGGGAATAGATTTAGGTGTGGAAAACTAAATGGAATGCTGGGGGGAAAGGAGGTGTCAGCTGTGTAGCTCTGCTGGAGCCAGATGAAACTTTAGACAGTAAGCCACGTGGCAATACACAGATTACTAGAAATGGGTTAAATGAATATATAAGAGTCATCCAATAGAAGCTAGAGCTAATGGGCCAAGCAGTGTTTTAAATAATACAGTTTCTGTGTGATTATTTTGGTTCTGGGTGGCCAGGATGAACAAGCAGCCTGCTGCTACAAATTGGTACCCTTGTGGCCAACTAAAATCCACTTAAAACCTGAGAAAGCTTGAAAAGGAATTCTAGACACCAAAGAACAGAGTTTAGCACAGTTTTTTTTTTTCTTGATGAGCTTGCAGCCATCAAGAAAGCAAGGTGCCATGTGGCATAGTAAAAAACTGTGTGGCTTCTTCATAAAAAAAAAAATGGTGGCTTCCTGGTTAGCCAGCACAAACGGTTCTTGCTTTTTTTTTTTTTTTTGAAGGTCTGGCTATGGAGCATTTAAATGGAGTTTGTGACCAGAGTTCTACAACTTGCTTAATAGCAGCATAGTCTGGCTGTGTGTTTAAAAATGGGGCTGTGAGCATGTCTCTCAGAGGCAGCAAACAGCTCCGCCATGTCGGTCTGGGTGGAGCAAGCAGGCATTACCATATTTTCTCTAGCAATGGTGCAGCTTAAGTTTTTAAGAAGCACTTAGCATTTTAAGAAGTGCTCCTGGACAATAAAGAATTATAAATACACAATAGTACAGATTCAGACATAAAAGACCTCTAAATGGGTCACAGTGTTGGATAAAAGTATGTAGGCTTGGGAGAGAAAAGATAAAGAGTATAGAGAATTGGAAAAGAAGTAAATGGTAGTCTTTAAAGAGACAGAGTACAGACAGTCATAGATTAAAGGAGTAAAGAAAATAAGCCACGTAAAGATGGGAAATTCACAGAGAGTCTGAATTATGTATATTATTTTGTTTTCTTTGAATTTTTTGACTGTGAAGGAGCTAAGTACAGAGAGACATTTCATTGTATGGGCTGCTAAGCTAACCAACATATATACTTTAAAGGTATCTTGATTTCAAAATATGGATCTAAGAATATGTTGCTTTGGAAAAGAGGTTCTTTTGTTTCCACAGAGGATGAGAACCTGTGGCTTAATTACAGACTAATATGGTTTGATGGACCAAGACCCCCTGAAGTGTCACCTAGAACACCCCTCAAAAAATTACTTTGCCCAATAAACAGCAGGAAGCAGTTTGGAGAAACTATGCCCATATTCCCAAATATTGTTTATAAATGTTTCTTTACATATAAAGGAAGATATGCTATAGAGATTTGCATTGGTATGGATCTTGGTTTATTGATACAAATTTAAGGTCAATTTTGTTATATGTATATATATATATATATTTCTGCTCTTGATTATTGGGACTGTGAATGTATAATTAAGAAATATAGGTTAATAGATACTCATCTATAATAGTTAAGCTTGTAGTCATGTTAGTTAGGTTTTCTAGATATATAGAGATATAATATATTTCATTAAGTATTCTTCAAATCTTTCAGAGATCTTCAGAATATGGCATTTAAATGTTTTAAGAACTTAGGAGTTTTCATGACAATGAGACTCATCTGCTCCTGGCAGCATCAATCTACATCAAGAGGATGATGATCAAAGAGGCTCCTTATGGAGTTGGTTAGCCATTTGGGCAAGAAACTGCTCTTCCTGGAGTGCTTGATGAACTGGACATGCAGGACCCACAGAGAAATGACTGCTGAACTTGCCTAAAGGTGAGACAATCCTTCAGGGTTCCTGCTTCATGAAAGAGTCTGCTAGACATTCTGCAGGACACAGAAGAATGACTGACAAACTGCCAATATAGGTGGACCTGTCTTTGAAATTTCCTGCTTCATGGAAAAGTCTGCCAGATACTATGGGCCTATAGGCTAAAGATGGATGCCCCAACAGTACAGAAGAACATTGGGTGACTATCCAGGCAGCGGATGTCTCTGTCAATTCTAGAGTTTTGAAAGTTGCTTACAATGAACTTATTGTTTACTTAGGTAATATTATATCCTTCTGGAGTCTTTGATGGAGTTGAAGAATAGACAGTTATAGTTTTCTTTAGCTATGATAAAAGGATAAAATAGATATATTGTAATTGTAATTCTTGTTTGATAACTGTTTTGTTATATGTAATTTTACTATGCTAAAGTTAAAACCTTCCTTTTTATTTAAACAGAAAAGGGGAGGTGATGTGGGATTTCCCTCTGTATGCTGTGATTACCATTAATATGTAAGAGTCAGCCAATAGGAAGCTAGAGCTAATGGGCCAAGCAGTGTTTTAAATAATACAGTTTCTGTGTGGTTATTTTGGTTCTGGGTGACTGGGATGAACAAGCAGCCTGCTGTTTCATGCTCTTAACCTACTAAGTCTATTTCCAACCCCTGAGTCATCTTTTTTTTTTTTTTTGTGCAGTCCAAGACCCCAGTGTATGTAATGGTGCCTTACATATTTAGGGTGTGTTTTCTCATCTCAATTCAATTAATCCAATCTACAAAATCTTCCACAGACTTTCACAGATGGTTCTCCCAAAGATGATCTAAGGCTCATCAAGTTAATAATAAAAATTAACACCCCCCCCCACCAAGTTTGGTTACTTTTCTCACATTGCTGTAATAGAATACCTGGCTGTGTTAGCTGCTTTTCTTTTTCATGTTGTGACAAAATGTCTGATGAGAAGCAACTTAATTGATGAACAATTGAATCTAGTTTCCAATGCAAAGGCAGAGGACGGATGGGCACAGGAGTATGAGGTGGTTAGTTACTTTGTATCTGAAGTCAGGAAATAGAGAGAGGACAGGAAGGGAGAACAATTCATAAACTCTCAAGTTCTGCCCCCTAATAACCAACCTTCTCTAACCTCTCAAGGTTCCACAAGTTTCCAAAACAGAGCCACCAGTTGGGGACCAGGTGCTCAAACACATGAGCCTATGGGAGACATTTCATATTTGAACCACAACAGATTCTTGACCTTGGGAAACTGGGACTTTGTGGATGGCACATTCATCCCACAAGAGCTCAAGAAGAATTTGGAAAATAAGACTAAGAAAAGCCAGGACCATTTTGGAGAAGCCCCAAAGACAAAGATTATGGGTAAAGACACAACTTCCTTTTCTTTCACAGGTAGAAGAGACAGATAAGCAAAGACACGACTCAAACCAAATAGAAGGTGCTAGGAATGGATCTGATAGGGTGAGGAAGACTTCCTAGAGGAGTCACTTGGATTAAATCTTTTTTTAAAGTTTTTTTCAACAAACTCTTCCCATTTTCTTTTTATTATTATTATTTATTTATTATGTAGACAGTGTTCTGGTGCCAGCAGGCCGGAAGAGGGCACCAGATCCAGATCTCACTACAGATGGTTGGGAGCCACCATGTGGTTGCTGGGAATTGAACTCAGGACCTCTGGAAGAGCAGGCAGCACTCTTAACCACTGAGCCATCTAGCCAGCCATGGATTAAATCTTAAAACAGGTGTAATGAGGTTGGAAAGGCAGGTTGTGGGCCAACCAGTGTTTTATGCCAAACTAGGGAGTTTGAACTTAATCTAGTCATGAAGATTGGAATGACTGCTTACTTGAGTACAAGGCTGGGAACAGAGTAAGTTATAGATGTAAGGTTAAATCTATCCATCCTTACACCCCTGAGCCTTCTGCTTGATGGATGTGGCTGTGCCCTACATTTTGAGATATTGGCCTTGTTGTTCTGGGGGGAAAATCAATGATCTATTTTAATCTTATGAATTGGAACCTTGAAGATGCTACTAGAATTGGGTCTGGGGCAGAAGTGAGAAGAAAGCAGAGAAAGGTTTTCCACACACTTGGCCTGGTGCATCCTCTCATTCAGTGTTCTGCCACCAGAGAGGAAATGGATGAGGCGGCTGATTGCTGATTTGGTAACTATGGCAATATTCATGCTCCTGCCATTTATAATGCACCTGAGTGCATCAGAAGAGCCCTGGGAAAGAAAATGCTTGCTTGTGAAGAGGCAGGTAAACACGCCCTGGTCGTGTACTTCTGACAAGCTTGTTTCCAAGTGGGCAGACAGAGGTTCAGAAGGTTGAATTTCAAAGGCATGCCGGCCTCTGCTCACAGAGGAAAGAGACTTGAGGGACACTCAAACCAGGCCTGGGTATTTCCTACTAATGCCAGCCAGCTGCTCCTGAGCCCTCTTCAAGCAAAGGCTTTGCTTTGAAACTAGCATGCTTCTCCAAGTGTACGTCTATTTATAGCGGTCACAGACAGTCCCCCTGCTCTGCCTCATAGCCCTCAGGTCCTACCTTTGGAGTCTCTTTTTCACTCTCAGAACAATCCATCTCTCCCCCTTGTCTCTAATACCACCAGGATTAATCGGTTTTTCTTGAAATCACCCAGAAAATAAAGTAAGACAGATTTGGGTTTCTATCAGATATCTGCTACTGGCTTCCCTCTGTGTGGTCTTAGAAACATTGCTTAACATCTCTGTGCCTCATCTGAGATTCCTGGTCTAAGGAAGGGAGTGTATTGCCAGTGTTGTATTAAAAACACCATGGTGAAAGCTTCTCAGAGTCCTGAGTTTTCTTCATGGCACACAGGGGATTAAGGGGACGGTATCTTGTTTAAATTCCATCTTCGTCCTATCTTCTTACACATTATTTCATTTGATGCTTTTGGGTGTGCTGCCCAAGAAGGGCCAGAAGGGGGCATCAGATGCCCTGAAACTGGAGTTACAGATAGCTATTAGCCCCCTTGTGGGTGCTGGGAACCAGACCTAAATCCTCTAAAAGTGCAATTAGTGCTCTTATCCTCTGAGCCATCTTTCCAGCCCTTTCTTCCCAAACCTTGAAGAGACAGAATGAATCTTCTCTGTGAGTTTTCAGGCCAAGGTGTAGAAAGTGTATACTCGGAATATGCTAGAGAAATGAGACTGCTCCAAGGGACTCCACTAATCAGCTTATGGGGTGTCTAGCTAGTTTTCATGTCAGTCAGACTGACAATGCACTGATTGAGGTCATCATACCAGATTAAATAGAGAAAACAAAGCTATATTTTATCTCCTGATTTTACCCTTACCCTGCTAGGGGCCTAAAACTCACAGCTTAGCACAAGCTGCCCCTATGAACCCAACACATTGAGACTAAATCTTGACTTATTCACAGAAAGAATGGTGGTTTTGCTTAGCAAACTGGAAAGCCAAAAGAGTCTTCCTCATAATGGAGCCCACAAAGGCACCCTATTCTGCTAATACATTGAAATTGTTAGGCCCTTTCAGGATCGCTTTACATGCTCCAGTCCTTCCTGCATTCATTCTACCTAGCTGTGCACTGGTGCTGACCTGGAATTGAGTCAACCCATCTCTTCTTCCGGGCTCCATCCTAGACTCCTCTTTCCTGTAATGATTTGTTACTATAACCAGAGTAGACATTCTGATGCATGGACATTTTGGGTTATAATTCTGTAAGCATTTTACCTAATTATAATAAATATCTAGACACAAGAAATGAATAAATGAATTAGTAAATAATAGACTTTTATCTATTGCAGCCTAAGTCTTGTAGTAAAATGTTAACTCCTTTTTGACATTGTGACATGATTATGATACATCATTGCCACTGTTCTTGGCTATGGTGTATTCTGAATAGCTCTTTACTAAAGTTCTCTTTGACAGTACATCTTCACTAAACGGTTGTTTCTGTCTTTTTATTGTTATGGCTGGCGCAATTTGCTGCTGCTTACACAAGAATGTGGGTCAGCAGAGACTGGTGTATCAATGGGATAACAAGTCTTTTATATAGCTTGTATAGATTGGAGATATAGCTTAGAAGTTAAGAGTGCTTGCTATTCTTGCAGAAGACCTGATTTCAGTTCCCAGCACCCAGATTCAACAGTCCACAACTATTTGTAACTCCAGTCTAAGGCGAGCTGACATTCTGACATTCTCTTCTGGGCTCTGTAGGAACCCATGCACATACACATGTGTACACACACACACACACACACACACACACACACAGAGAGAGAGAGAGAGAGAGAGAGAGAGAGAGAGAGAGAGAGAGAGAGAGATACACAAAGAAAATGAAAGAAAACATTGTCCTTTTCTATTTCTTACATCACAGAGAAGAGTTTTCCTTCTTGCTCTCCATGCTCTGCTCCAGGAATCATCCATCTTGTAGGACTTCACAGGATCTAAAGAACCAGCTACCATATAAAAGAAAGGACAATACAAATGGAATATTTCAAAGGATGCTCACACGGGGTCTGTTTAGCTATGTACAAGCTTTCTACAAAAACTCAGTCATATGACTTCAGTTGTTTCCAAGAGATTCTAGGAGAGCAGTTTGGTATACACCCAGGTTGAACAGCCAAAAGTCTTGATAGTATTGAGCCAGACTCCACCACAACTATGTACTTTATATTAGTAGTTTGGTTTGATTCCTAAAGGAGCTATTTCAAAATTCAGCAATATTTCTAGAAGTTAATATATGTCATACACTGAGTTTCTTGTCTTAGGGTCTCTGTTGCTGTGATATAACACCATGACCAAAAGCAACTTGGGGAGGAATGAATTACTTCAGCTCACACCTCCAGGTAACTATCATCACTGAGGGAAGAAAGGGCAGGATCTCCAGGCAGGGCAGGAACCTGGAGGTAAAAAATATAGAAGAGATAGAGGATTACTCCTCATGGCTTGCTCAGCCTACATTCTTTTGCCATCCAGGACTGCCTCTCTAGGGTTGGCACTGCCCAAAGTGAGCTGATTATTCAAGAAATAATCAATCATTAATCAAAAAAATGCATTACAGGTTTGTCCATAGGCTAATCTGGTGGGGATATTTTCTTAACTGAGATTCCCTCTTCTGAAGTGACTCTAGCTTGTGTCAAGTTGACACAAAGCTAGCTAACAGAGTTCCTATTTATTTATATTAAATTAGGGTGCCCATTATGTTACAGATACTAGTCTGATCCACTCTAGAACAAGTTCTAGCAAAAAAAGACAGGCATCTGGCCATGTTCTATTGCACACCCTCTAGAATATTTCATGCTCAAATATCATCAAAATTAATCTCGCATCTTTGAGAACTTTTTTCTAGATTATCTAACTCAGTGCTGACTGTATAGAATCCAAAATATACTTGCATTTTATTTAATCTGTAGATTAAGTGAATAATATGGTTAGTTACCATAATACCCTATAAACAAAGGTCTGGAAGGTGTGAAATGGGTAGTGGCCTGATTGGTTAGGTGCTTGCCTTGCAAGCATAAGGACCTGAATTTAATCACTACATTAAACTAGAAAAATCTAGGTATGATGATGCACAGTTGTAATCCCCATACTGGGGAAACAGAGACAGATCTTCAGAACTCACTGGCCAGCCAGCCTAGCCTGCTTGGTGAGTTCTAGACTCACAAGAACCTGGAACTCAGGTTCTTCTCAGAGTTGTCCTCTGACCCTCACATGTATAGTCATGTATCATGTATGATACACATCTACACACAGATGTGCATTCACATCCAGGTGGACTCAGACATATGAGCGTGCATGTGTGCATACACATACACATGCACATGCACACACAAGAACTACAGCCAAAATCTGAGACACTGAGATGAGTGTCCAAGTGACTAAGATAAGACATCCAGTGGTGGTTCCCCAGGACCCTTTGCTTAGGGATGTGTTTTGAGTACAAAAAGGGCTTTGCCACCTTCCCTGTGCCCGAGATCAGTAGGCACAGTACTGCTCTGACTCACGGCAAGAGCAGTTACAGCAAATGCCACGCTTCCTACCATCATGGTTGAAATTGAAATCAAGGGCAAGGGTCAAGTTCATGCTAAGAAGGGAGTAAATGTCTTCTGCGGGTAGTGTGACTTGAAGCTTTGTGGTTCCCAAGAAGAGTCGAGTCTGAGGACATGAGTCCATTGTGCTTTCAGTCACTATGCTGATGCTGCTTGCTCTATTTACTTGGCCTCCCCCCACCTCCAATAAAGCTTTGGAAGGGCCTGCTCTCACTGGGAATTTGGCCCCTTCCCCTGCCCCTTCTCAGATTTCTCAACACCTGTCAGGCAGCTGCTATGTTCTGGCCATGCCGTGGCTGCCTTTGGAAGGACTAAATTCTAACAATATGGAAAGTTTAGTGCCAGACTTAAGGGATTTCCAATATGAACTTGACTGTAGTAGGTCACTGGAGCCACACTCTCAGATTTCCTGTGTACTTCCGTGGTCTCTATTAAGAAGCCATAAAAATAACAGAGCTACTGAGTTCACTGGCGATATAGCCATGAATCTTTTCCTGCCTCTATATATAACCACACGAATTCAAGGCTTCTATAGCTTTCTCTGTCGTCACATGCACACTCCCAAAGCTGTGCACCACTGCCACTAGGTATAATGATGGTTCCTTAGGAGCCTTACAAGAGCAGCTATGACTGAATGATTAGGTGTCTGACGTTCTACTCTTTAAAGATTTATTTATTTAATTAGTGTGTGTGTGTGTGTGTGTGTGTGTGTTTGGCTGTGTGAATTGATGTTTATCACATGTATGCAGGAGCCAGAGAAGGCCAGAAGAGGGATTCTTGGAGTTGGAGTTATAGGTAGTTGTGAGCCTCCATGTGGGTGGTGGGAGCGGAACTCAGGTCCTCTGCGAGAGAGGTAAGTGTTCTTCAGGGCTGAGTCATCATCCCAGCCCCCTTAGACATTATCATGAATGTTATTTGCTTTGATACAACCAAACCTCAAACTCCATTAAACTACTTCTGATCACAACCTCTGTTTTGTAGACGAGGAAGATAAACCTCTGAGAAGTTAAGTAACATGTCTCAAGGTTACAAAGCTAGGAAGTGGCAGAGCCAAGGTTTCAAATGGGGCCTGCTTGGATCTGTGGTTCCTGACCTTGATTTCATTCATGCATGTGTTTAACATGTTATAACAGATTTATTAAACTGCATCGCCTAGTAAAAATTAGATTATCCTGAATTTGCAACAAGCCGTGAAACAAGCAGGAAAGAAAAACTGATTGAAGTGATTGTTGGTGTTATTATCTTCCCACTGTGAAAGTGAGGATCCGAGGAAGGAAGTGACTTTTTCAAGCTCATTAACTCATAAGCATGGAGGGGCATCATCCTTCATTGTGATTGTTTCACAATATAGAATATATATGGCAACACATAGTATGAAATATGAACTCTAAGGTATATGATACTTATTTATTCAAATGTGTTTACTCATACACACATATATATATATAATATATATGGATTGAAGCTATTTGGAAACAGCCTTAGAGACAAATGCATTAACTTGGAACCTCAGAGTATTCTCCAGCTCTGTTCACCAAGCATATTTAGTTTAGAACCTTGTACAAATTTAAATGCCCTGACCTAGGAAGAAACCTAAAGAGCATTTCATAACCTAAAAGAATTAAGTTCTGTATTCCTTATGAAAATGAAATTCATTTCTGAGTGACAAAAGTTTATGTTTCTTATAACACTCCAATAAGCCAGGTTATTAAAATTTCTGAGCCACTCAACATTCCACAAATACTTTTTATGTCTATGGAAGTTTGAGAGGGAGGGGATGAAAGATCTCTTGAGCCTGGGCTCTGTTCTTAATTCTGCTAGAGACTGCTCTCTGGTAACCAGGAACTGGTTCTTTTGCCTCTCTGGAGTTCAAGTTACTCATTTTAAAAATGAGCCCAAGGACATCATCAGTGAATATTCGAGGGGCCCTAGAATTTCGACTAATGTCTCTTGAAACAATGAAAGCAACAGAAAGGTTGGATATTGGTAACCATGACATTGAACCTCTAGAAATATGACATTCAGCAAGACCCTGGGAGAATCTCACGAGAGGAAGGTGATTGTCTTGACCATGTGTCCATGCAGTTTAGCAGTTCAATCACTCTTCTACCAGGTAACGACTACACAGTCTTAGGACTAGAACTAGGGGAAATGTCTAAGTTTCTTCTCTCATTCAGCTTCCTTTGGGATTAAGGAAGTCATGCCATAAGAAAATGAACAAGGTTGTATGATGATAAAAAGATTGTCTGTCCTATAGACTTATAAGATCCGAAGAAATAGTTCATGACAAAGCATGTTTTCACCAAACATTTTCAGAGAGTAGATATGGTAATTTGGAGGAGAATGTTCATCCACTAGCTCTTACATTTGAATATTTGGTCCCCAGTTGGTGGAACAATTTAGGAAGGATTATGAGGTGCAGCCTTGTCAAAGGAAGTTTGTGACTGAGGGTGAGTTTTGAGGTTTTAAAAGCCCAATCCATTTTCAGTTGGTGCTCCCCCCCTGCCTCATAGTTTGTGTCTTAGGATGTAATCTCTCAGCTACTGCTCCAGCGCCATGCCTGCCTACCTACTGCTATGTTCCCCACCATGATGATCACAGACTTCCACTCCAACTGTAAGCCTCAGCTAAGCACTTTCTTCTGTAACTTGCTTTGGCCATGGTGTTTTGTCACAGCATTCGAAAAGATACTAAGGCAATAGATTATAGACTTCAGAAAAGGGATGGTGAATAGAAAAGATATGCAGGCCACCACCCTGTGGACAGTGTCTTGACTAATCCAAGTCACCAGGTGACATACCCTCTGGATGAATGCAGGGGGCTACAAGGGTTCCCTCATGGCTCGTGCTTGTGATAAGGTGGACATAGGAAGGGTTGGAATAGAATGAGAGAACAGCAAAGGAAGGTCATAATCCAGAAATCAAAGGAAGCAGTGTTGAAGAAGCATAGCAAGAGGAAAAATGGGCTGTGTGGCTGTAGTGATGAGTTTAGGGGAATGAGGATGGGGCATATGAAAGGGGCAGCTAAACCACGGATGCTTTGTCCTGCCCATCATCACGACCAGCATCCTCTATCTCAAAAAGCTATTTGCTGTCATATCTATAGCAGCATTCTACCACTGAGCTACATCTTCCAATCCATTTGACATCACATTAAAATGTTTGCAAACTGGTTGCTTCTTCAAGACATTTAAATTCCATTCCAGGTTGCAAAATGTATTATTGCACTGGGGCCATGTGACACAATCAAGAATGGTAAGTCTCAAAACCAGAAAGTCTCTGTTCAAACTCTATACTTAACTAGGTTACTGCCATTTGCACAGGTTGGCCTCAACTAAGTAAATCAGTATCATTGCACCTCAGTTTCTCCATTTGGAAAATGAAGCTATTAAGAACATCTATGTTTTGGGAGCATGGGGACCTTGGCATAGGGCTGAAGGGGAGGGGAGAGGCAGGGATGGGAGCAGAAAAAAATGTAGAGCTCAATAAAAATCAATTTAAAAAGACCATCTATGTCATTTTTATGGAAATAGTAATTTCCATGAAGAACTTGTGTATATGGTAAGTCTTCAAATCCCCTTCCCTTTTTTAGGGCAAATAGATGCCCTGTGGGAGCAGAATATGGTACAAAAGAAAGCACTTGAATTGGTTCTTGGGAGACATAGACCAAACCTCTCACCCTGACCCTCATAGCTCTGTTTTATGAAATCCCAAGCAACACATGTCACACACAAGCTTTTGAAACAGAGGGAGGCCACTGCTAAGAGGCCAGGCTCTTATTTTATTGATTAGAACAATCATTTCCATTGTTTCCACTTGTTGATTGGTTGATTAAATGGCTATCTGTCTCAGATTTCCTCAAGTTTGTACTTTCTTAAGAAATCACTCAGTTCCATGACCCACTTGCTCCTCAAGCTGATTTGAGTCTATAGCCTGCGGAGAAGGTAGTCTTCCTCATCCCTCTGTTTAAAACAGCTTGCATACAAGCTTTGTTACCTGTGCTTCATGCTGTCCTTTTTCAAGGCTCCTTCATTTATTGGAGACTATGAACACAACGCTGAAGGTCTAAACCATCTTCAACACCCCTCAAAACGTCATAGAATCAAAAAGAGCATTGTCTCTCCAATAACAAGTGAGCTCTAATGCAAGTAATACATATTTTGTACACAAAGTGTTGATGACCTAGCTACTAGGCAATGATAATTCAGATAGCTCAAGAATAAAGTTTAAGTTACAAGAAGATTAACAATTTATTATTAATGAATATTAAATTAAATGTTATATAATATTAATATTATATAACTTATATATTAACTTAAAATTGGAGAAAATTATTAAAATTTTTACATACACACACACACACAAACAAACACACACACACCTTATGTCCTGAGAATCTAGAACATCTTTGTTGCTCAATTATATTTATTGTCTTAATTTTCTTTCTGAAGGAAGATAGACAGAATCCACTTAGGTGCTTGGAAAGTATAAAATATGAGCCTTTGGGTTGTTCATCATAAGATGAAATACAGGAATGCTCCTTCCAGAAGACCATGTCCCCCAGCATCTCTTGCCTCACAGAGGAGCATGGACAACAGTTCTTTAAAGAAAAAGCATATAAGGGACCAGAGAGATGCTCATTGGCTAAGGGTATTCCCTGCTCTTGCAGAAGACTCCAGTCTGGTTCCCAGCACCCATATTAGTAATTTACAATCACTTAAATTCCAATACTAAGAATCCAATGCCCTCCTCTGACCTCCATGGGCTCCCTCATGCATGAACACATATTCATACATAGGCACGTATTATACATGCAAATAAAATTGAAGTACATCTTTTAAAAAGATGAATGGCTATAAATCTGGTCACATTTCTGAGACAGCTTACACTTTTCCGACTTAACAGGACAGGTGCATCTTGTGTAGCATGTCCTCTCTGGCCCATCAATCCAGGAGTGATGACATTTTGACACTGTTGAGTTGATCCACCAGTGTGCTTGGCATGACGCAGAGAGAAGCTGAAGGACACTGAGTCCTTGATGTCACTGACAAACTTCTATGCCATCCACGACCACATATTTCCAGATTATTTCAAATGAGATTAAATGCAATGCTATTTGTTGCTGTTTCTGTATTTGCACTGAAATATCTTGTGGCTTCTCCCTGGGAAGAGGTAGGTACAAAAGAAGAGGAGATGAGGAGATGGAAGCAAGGACATCTAGAGACTCTATAGCTGAAGAGGAGAAGGAGTGCTCTGTAAGGGTCAAACAATGACGTGCTTACAAGAACTACCAGGGATGGATGAGCAGAAATCAAGTTTATTTATATGCTGAGGTGTAAGATATAAGTGGAAAAGGGGGCTCTCTGAGAGAATAGACTACCTCATTTCAAGCACATAGCTTCCTGTTTATAAAATGATGCAAGAATAGAACTTAGAAAACACACAGAAATGAATGACTCACATATTCCTTATATGTATGCATTTTAAGTTTTCCAAAACTTGGTGTCTCTTAAGACACATTAGTTAAAGGTATTATTTTCCAGTTTCCTTCAGTTCTTCGCCATCAGAGAAACTTTCTTTTTCAGCTGCAGGCAGGAACTCCGTGTGTTGGTCAGCTGTCTGTTGCTGTGACCAAGAGTGTGAGTCAAACAGAATCAAATGAGAACAGGTTTATTTGGGGCCCTGGTTCAGAGGTTCCTGGCTGAGTCTGGCAAGCTCCATTACCTTGGGAATGAAGTGATGGGGATTCTGTGCTGGTATAAATGTGTGAGAGAGGAAGATGCTCACCCCATAGCAGGCATAAAACAGCAAAATGGGAAAAAAAGAACCAGGGACAAAATATATCCTTCAAAGTCATGCCTCCCATGACTCACTTGCTCTAACTTGCCCTCCATCTCTGAATATCCCATTAAGGAATGAATAAATCAATGTATTAATCCATTGATGAGATTATAGCCTTTATGATCCATTTGCCTTTAATGGTAGCGATAAGCCTCCAAAAATAATTTTTATTAAAAATATTTTGTAATAACAGATACTCTTCTTTGAGACTAACCTGGCATAATACATATGCCCCAATACCATTCCACAGCAAAGGAGACCTGCTAAAGAAACAACATATGATAAAGTAGAATTTCAAGCAGACAGGTTGTAAAAATCATTAGACAGTGGAGCCTGATGAGACCTGCCTATGATGCCAGCATCTTAAATATCTTTTCCCTCACCTGTACTGGTTAGGGTATCTAGCCTACTCATCAGCAACAAATAAACAGTATCAAAATTAGCACATAGCTCTAGATCCCTGTGGGGCCAAATCAAGAGGACATAATGGCCTCAGATCTGCTTAAGGTCTGTACCTATGATTTCACTCTTTTCTTGGTTTTGGCTCAAATGGTTCACCTACTTATAAAAAAAAAACTTTCCAAAAACATTTTTATAGGACATAAAAGGACCACAAAACAAATACTGCTCATCACTAGCTGGATTCCACTAGACAATTTGTTGAACTAGTCAGTTAGGTGAAGATGATAGTGTTCGGTGACTTAAATAAGAGAAAAGATGAATATACATGCATATATTCATAAACACTTATATATGTGTGTGTTCATGAGCATACATGTATGTGTATTACCAATGAAGTAACTTCTGTTTTGAACCACACAGCAGTATCTTGAAGCACCTGAGCACACTCACATGTGGTCTAGTGTAGCACAGTTGTTGCCCTGGGAGCATCATCAGATGGATGACCTTAAACAAACAAAACTTATTCCAAGTAATAATCATGTTTAATCCTTAAATTGCAGTTTCTTGGTCACTGGCAGTTCCCTTTACAGACTGAATTATTTACCTTGGAACCTTTATTCTCAGGCACTTTAGATGCTTCTTTTATGAAGAGATGGTTCTAGCTCACCTTTGCTTCTGCTTCCTTCAAATGGGAAATAATCTACTAAAGAAATTATTCAGTTCACAATTTTCATATGATCAGAATGAGAAAAGCAGATTGATACATGCCCTATAAATGGAAAGATTATCTTTGTATGTTAAGGTCCTGACTCAACCTACAGTTGTTGTCTTTTTCTCAAGGGGCTAATGAATTACACTTTGCCCTATTTCTATGTAAGAGTTCACAATTCCCATGTTCGTGTTCCCCCCAAATATTGTTTTTCTTCTTAAAAGAAATACTATATTGAAATGATAGAGCCTCTCTTTACTAAAAAAAATAAAAATCAGGGGGTTGAGGAGATAGTTCAGGTGGTGCAATGCAAGTGTGAGGGTAGGGGTTCAGATTCCCAGGATCAATGTAAGTGCGGGGCAGGCAAGCATCGTGGCCCTCCTGAAATCCTAACACCCAAAAGGCAGAGATGAAAAGTCCCCAGTGTAAACCAAGAAGCTAGCTGGACAAATTGAACCCAGATCCCAGCTCATGCGAGAGACCCTGCCTCAGTGTATAAGGTGGAAAGCAACTGAAAAAGACTCTTACCACCAACCTCTGGTTTCCACATTCCGCTTCCACTGCAAAGTCTTAAAAAACATGATTAAGAAAACTATCCATTTTCCCCACATATATTAGCATCACTAGTCAGTTGTGGCCTAACTCGTCCTCTATGGAGTCCTGAACATATATTTTATGCTTATAACTTCCCAGTGCATGACAATAAAAGCCAAACAAAAGTAATCATTAACTTGGACTTATTCTCTGTTTTTCTACCGTCGTCCCTCTCTTGCTGCCTCTTGAGTGATTCACTGTTACTTCAAGCCTGGGGAGCTTGCTGTCACTCACACTCACACTTGGGCTCTGCTTCTCCGATATCATTATAAGCTTGGCCCATCTCACCTCCCAGGGCTCTTCAAATATCGCCTTCTCCGAAATGTGTGCCCTGGTTGTCCTAGCTTCGGAACTCACTCCCAGGCCCGTCTTGTGGTTGTCCTGCTTTGACTCTTGCCTAGAATCCATCCCTGGAGATGCTGTGCTTCTGTTTGAGGGATTATGGTCTGTCTTCCCAGTCCAGTGGAGGCTTATGAGAGGCAAAGAATTTTATGTTATTCTTTGCTGTTTTACACTGCATAGCACATATTAATCCCTCAACAAATATCTGTAAAATGTTAGTAAAAGATCAAGAAAAGAACCAGAGAAGACAAAAGATAGGAAAATATCATTAAAAACCCCACGATCGAGGTACTTTTCCAAGAATGCCATCAAGCTATGAAACATAACGATAGAAGGACTTGTTTATGCAGACTACCATAAGACTTCTATATAGTAAAATTCTCCATAAGCTGAGTTAGAAGAAGAAAATATTTATGAGACATATAATTAACCTCAGTATAGACTCAGTTCAGCTTAACACGACCACGTGACTTAAACCACTCAGGAAGGAGTCATTCTACTGATTCAGTTCGGCCCAGACATCCTTTAAGATAAGTGTAATGGTAACTCATTGCGCTAATGATGCAATTCTAAAGACAAATAGCACAGCGGGGGTGCGGGCAAAATTATGAATAGGCAATTCGCACAAGCACATGGGTGGTAGAAATATGAAAACATTGTGCTAACAATTTCAAACTGTATGTTCCCTATAGTTAGTGTAAATTTAAAAAATCTTATTATTTACATAAAGGATGTAGGTTTTGCTCCAAACAACATATCTCCACAATGGTTTTCTAACATGTAACAGTAATGGACTATGCCTTCTCATGAATCTGTGCATTTTACTTACAAGATCAGCTTTTATGGGAACCACCTACAGGATTTGCTCTTGTTTCCCAAAGTCCAGGATGTTGATATATGGTCACATCATGCCTTACCAAGGTCTGCAAACGTATCTGACAAAGAAAAATGGGATTGGACAGTTACCAATAGAATAGTGCTGCTCCCCAACTCGAGAAAGAATCGGAAACTTTGAAATCAAAACATCTTTGTCTTCAAAAGAACTAACCATGAAGGAAATAAACAAAACAAGACATGGTAATATGGACCTCATTGAAATGAAATACTGTTTTTTGTAATTTTTAGGATTATATTTGTGTATGTGCATATGCGCATGCCACGGCGTGCACATGAAGGTGAACTGACAAGGTGAGGAAATTCTCTCCTTCTACCACGTGACTTGCAAGGTTCAAACTCAGGCTTGGTGGCTAGCACCTTTCCCCACCAAGCCATTGCACCAGCCCTAAATTAAATGACTTTTTAAATAGATACATATAAAATCTCAACTTGAATTGTTATGAAAATTTTACTTAAAATTTCTGCAGTTTGGAAGGAGCCAAGATATCTTGCAGAAAGCAAATGGATAAATTACAATAAATACAGAAGATTCTATGCTTTTAACTACTGCAAAGAAATGCTCTATCAAGCCCCGAAGAGTCGTGGAGCATATGGAAATGCATATTTCTAACTGAAGGAGGCCAGGCTAGGAAGATCACCCACAAGCTGATTCCAAATAAATAACATTCTGGGAATGGCAAACCTTTGGAGACAGTGAAGGAGCATCAGGTGTTACCAGGGGCAGGAGGGAAGGGGGCACGGGAGGCACAACACAGGGGTTTAGGAGAGTGAAGCCACTCTGTATGCCATCTGTATTATGTATTTACTATGATATGCAAAATATACTAGGAAAGTGAGTCTTCATGTTACCTATAGACTTGGATGACAGAAGGATGTCAGAATAGGTTTATCATTTGCAACAAATGTATTGCCCTGGTACAGACAGTAAGGGAGGAGGTGCATGGGACTTCTGGCACTTTTCTATTCACTCTGTCTGTGAACTGAAAGTGGTTTAAAAACCAGAGTATTTTCAAAAGTAAAAATTAAGAAAAAACAAAGCAAAATTGAATATAAAGTAGACGGGCAGAATATTTAAAACACATCTTTCTCGTAAAATACTTGAATCTTAAAGATAGAAATAATTCTTATCAATAAAAAACAAACACTTTGATAAAAATGTAAGGATAGAAACCATTTCAGCTATTCAGAAACAAGACATTCACATAGTGGCTCAACGTATGCAAAAGGGGTCACTAACATCATAATCTATGCAGAAAACAAACAAACAAATAAAAAACAGAAATGGAGACCACTGACTGCCAGACTGACTCAAGCGAAAGATGGGCAACCTCATATCCTGGTGAGGAGGGAGGGAGGGCAGGCAGAACCCTCAAATGCCACTGATGGCTACACACACAGCTTCTTCCCTCCTTGGAAGTTTCTTAGTGCTATCCTCTAACTGAATGTGGAAATGCTCTGTGACCCAGCTCATCTATTTTGGGGGAATCAAACCACAGACATGAGTTTGTACACCCAGAATATGCAATGGAACAATTCTTGACATTTAATATAGGAGAATGAATGCAGTGTGGGATGTGTCTGCAGTGTGGAATGACACTGCTGTGTGGGGTGTGTCCACAGTGTGGAACGACACTGCATGGGAAGGCACACACAAAGAAAGTCCCTAGAGGACACAAATTCATCTTAGATATGGTGGCAAAAACCAGGCACAAAATCTGCAGGTGATATTATTTAATTTATACATAGTGCTGCGGCTGGCCACACTCATCCACGCTTTAGGATTCTTGGACTAGGAAGGTAAAGATGCGGTCTCTGTGTGTGAGGCACCTGATCTATTTCTTCAAGAAGACAGACAGTAAAGGTCTCAAGTCAACAGAAAGACCTCTCCACTCTACTTAAAAAAAAAAAAGACACACACACACACACACACACACACACACACACACACACAGGTCTTTAGTTAGGAAGCACAGGCCTGATGTTCGTGGATGTTATTTTAACAAATGACACAGATGCACATACACAGTGAGATTTTGTTTTTAGACAGAAAACTATTAAAAGAACTAATTTCATCTAGTAGCCACTACATTTGAAGGTTGATTTGGATGCAGTTTTTTAAAGGGATTTTTTTGGTGTGTGTGTGTGTGTGTGTGTGTGTGTGTGTGTGTGTGTGTGTGTGTGTGTCTATTTCTGATTCTTGAAGTCTCTAAGCAAAGGTCCTAAGTGCTAAAAATTTCTGGTGCATCAATGGAGAGAAGCATGAAAGCCAGTATCCCCCATCCCCACATTTTCGGGGCTGCGAAAGGAAGTGTGATGGGCGGCCCCAAACACTCCTAAACTGATTTTGTTTAAATGGGAAAATCTATTCAGTGCAGGTGGCCATGTCAGAGGAGCAGCAGGTGGCAATTAAGTTTGAGGTGTCAGCCCACCAGGAGGAAAAATCCCTGATGGGTGAATCTCGGATAGGCAAGGCCCCAAGACTCCAGACTCCAGATTGTCTTTTGCTTCTGCTGTGCCTTTCTTTACGTGGTTGCGGCTGCCATCTTTCCCTAGTGTCTGACAGAGTGAATGGGTGTGGGGAGATTCCCACTGCCTGTAATGTAGTGTGCATAGTTCATGGAAATAGCCCGTTCTACTGGACATTTTTGCCTGGAAATTATTATGAAGATGGTTTCCTCCTAAGCTGTACTGTTTAATTGAGGCAATGATTTTATACAATAATAGTGATAGTTTAAATAGGATTTTGATGATTGAGGGTTTTAAGTAAATATAGTAAGGGATTATGATAGAGGTTAGTTTAGTGAAAGAATTAGCATAGGTAAAGGTAGAATGAAACGTTACCCCTGCCTATGATAAAGCGGGAGCTGCAGATGGTAAAAAATAAAGCAAGGAAGTGTCACATAGCTAGAACACATTGGTTTCTACTGTGCCTTAGGTTAATGATTAAGAAAAACAATAGAGTCCCAGTAGCCCATCTATTTTAAATTCTTCTAATTTTACTGTTGGAAGATGTGTTCTTAGATTTGTGAGTGCATCACAGCTGAAACAAAGCTTTAAAAATAACAAAGTTATACTAAGACGTTTTTGTGAAGTAGCTTTGAGGTGAAAAAAAATCAAGAAGACAATCTAAAGTTTTAGAAAGGCACATAATTGAGCGAGGGACTCTCTAAGGTCAGGGAACCAAAATAAAACAGCCCAATTATTATTAACTGATGTGCCATTCTTGCTAGAAGTTGTATATGACCAAAGGTGATGATTAATTTTTTGTACCCATTTTTGTCTTCAATCTCCTGAAATAAAAAACTATTGATGAGTTTTTTATTAGGTATGTGTCCTAAAGATTTAATGTAAAGCTAACTGTTTTTCATATATAAAAGTTTAGGTTTGTGATTCCTTGTAAGATTACCTTCAAGATAAGTGATAAAGTGATTGATTCTTTTTTTATAACCATAATATGAAGCCTGCCAGTAAAAGAAATGACTGAGAAAAATACTCAGCTTGTTCATATTCTGTTAATCTACAAGTTACATAGATGTAAATGTATATGGGTTCTTGAGCTACCTTTGTTTGGAAGATGAAAAACATTTTTTAACCTGTATTCATTATTTTCATTCACTTGAAAAATAGATGTAATTACATTGCAATTCTATATTGCCTGAAAGATTTTCTTGGGGTATGTAAGCTATAGAAGAAAAATAAAGAGACAAAATACAAAATTAGAATACAAAAGAGTACAGACGAAGGATAAAGAAGAAAACCAACAAGAGAGAGTGTGTGTGTTGTCCCTTACCCCCTCAACTAAAAGTCACAGTACATCAACTCTGTAGATTTCCCTTTTAGCCCTGTGCTGCTGGAGGCTGGTCCCCCAGGCAGCAAAAATTAAGAAAATTAATATACTTGTGAAACTTAAGAGCTGCCTGTAGTATATTCTCCTGGAATGGAATTTTCATTCACATAAGTGATGAAGAGAGCAGGAAGCAATCCTAGAGGTCATCTCATTTAATATTTCCAGCCAACATGCCAATCTTTTCCATAATTCTTACTTTGAAAGTGTCTCAACAGTTGTTTGGAAAATACGCCTTTATTCCCAAGTAAGGGAGGTGCACCGTATGGTCAACTGATTGAAAAACAGCTTCAGAAACTGACTTGTTTATTTTACTGAGTACCTGGAGCAGGGTGTATTCTATGTATCTGGATGGATGTATAGTAGTTTGAATGTAATCGGCCCCCAGAAGCTCACTGGGAGTGGCACTATTGGAAAGTATGGCCTTGTTGGAATAGGCGTGGCTTGTTAGAGGAAGTGTGCCACTGTGGAGGTGGGTTTTGAAGTCTCATATATGGTCAAACCATGCTCAGACCACTTCCTGTTGCCTGCAAGTCAAGAAGTAGGACACTCAGTTACTTCTCCAGCACCATGTTTGCCTTCAGGTCACCATGTCACACTAGGATAATAATGGACTAAACCTCTGAACTGTATGTTCAATTAAACTAAAACCTAGAACTCAGCCACTCAAGCCAGACTGAATAAGTAGAAGAGCCCTAGAGATCTTCCTGCCTCTGTTTCCCCAGCACTGTGATTGTGCCCATTGTCACTCCTTACTTTCTGTATGAATGCTGGGTAAGAGAAGAGCAAGGCCCAGACCCCTCAGTGGCATTTCCATAGGAAGCAGTGGGCATAACAGAGCAGGTACAATGAGTGGACTGAAGATTGGAGAGTTTGGATCAGTTCAGTGGGCTCTGGGTTATACTGTTGGTCCCAGCTGTCCAGTTCTTGGTCCTGGGGTGATTTAGGATAAAAGGCTTGGCATCTGAGAGTTCTTCCCCAGAGGAGGTGCCTGGGAGTGTGTAAACTCTGGGTTAGCTAGTTTTCACATGAAAGGCATCTTCCCATGGCTTTGCAGGTTTGCTGTCTAGGAATTAGCTGATCCCTGGTGAGGCTGTCTTTCCCCACTGTCCCTAAAACCAGAGCATCAGGGAAAGAGCAGTGGTCATTTTAGTAATCACTGTTTCAAAATGCTATCACCACAGGTCTGCACCTAGCCCTCTGTGCATCCACATTAGCCACAGATTCATCGCAGAACCTCACAAACACCCAGTACAGCATCCACCTCTCTCTTTTACTTACTGATTTCCACTCTGGTCTTACGGAGTTCGGCGGAACATTCTTGCTATTTCTTAAAGGGCCCTGCCACCTACCGAAGAGAAGAACATCCTGTTTTGAATGGCTGCCAGTGGCTGCTGACACTCCCTGGCCTCTCATCCATGTCATCAGCTTGAATTTCAAGCTCTTTGAAAGTTTTCCAACCTGTAACTTAAACACCAGCATGCCGAGGAGCATTTCACTGGGGTTTGGATGAAAAATGCATGAATTTGTAGAAATAGATAGTAAACGTTTTAAAGAAATGACGTTTGGCCTGCAGAAACCAATACCTCCTGTAATAGCCAAATGTTCCTCATACAGCTCTAGCACACGCACACACACTAAATCGAAGACCAAGAATTGAGTAAGGGTAGGGTTCTGGCAGAAGCTTTTCACAGCAGGCCTCAGGCTAGGGTGACAGCAAGAAGGTCCTCTTACTGTCTCAGTTATCAGCAGGCCTGCTATTCATTTTGAATGAGGGCCACCCAGCCTTGTCCGACATCAGGCATCCAGCAAAGCATGAAGGCACAGGACTTCACGTAGCTTTGGAGACCACCTGTGATGATGTATGTCAAGAAGCTTGAGGGATGTTATGTTTAGAGAAATTAGTAGCCGTCCTGTTGAAAACTCAGCGGACATCAGATGCCTACAAGAAAGGACCCTGGAAAAGTCAACGGTATACAGTCTCAGGCAGCAGGTATTCTGGGGAGGCAGACTGGGATGGAAAGATGCTCGGGGGAGAGGGCATTTGGGTTGACTTTCTAGTTCTTTGTCACTGTCTTCAAAGGTCTTACACATTTCTCTCTCCAAGTGTTTGCAGACGTGAGAAGTGTTCCGTGTGTCACTGGTTGGCCCAGTTCTGCCCCACTCAATCCTTTTTATTCTCTGACTCTTCTACAGTTCTGGGCAAAAACATACACAGTGTGTGTGTGTGTGTGTGTGTGTGTGTGTGTGTGTGTGTGTGTGTGTGAGAGAGAGAGAGAGAGAGAGAGAGAGAGAGAGAGAGAGAGAGAGAGAGATGTCCCTGTCCTGCTTCCCATCCCACGGGGAACTTTTGACCCCAGGTCTATGCATCTAAGCTCACACCAAACAGTAGGGCTAATTGTATTCCATGAAGATAAAGTGTAAATCTCTCTCTCTCTCTCTGTGTGTGTGTGTGTACATGCATGCGCATGCCTGATTTTAGACTTCCTGAATGAACTGTCATGGAGAAAGAGTACCTGGGTGTTCAGGGCTCCCAGAAGTTTGGGGACATTGGCTGGATCCCAACACATTCAGGAGACCCCTATTTAAAAATATTTACCCATCCAAGTGAAATGAAAGGGTGCTTGTCCTACAAATGGCCCCTGAAATAACTTTGGAAGTCCCAGGCCTGCCACTGAACAGTGGCTATTACCCTTGGACACCGGTAAGCAGGACTTATAATTCTGGAATAATTTTCCTTTGAATTTATGGCTTTTAAACTTCAGCTCCCACATCAGCCTTCTCGTCTCCTCTCCCATGGCAAATTGGTTCATAAAACTCCACACGCCATAAAATGAGATCTGTGTGGAGAAGAGGCCAGACATCCCCCAAGGTAAACATTATGATAGACTCCTCCCCACTGTACCCCAGCCCCATCCTGGAAGAGAACAGTAGCAAGAGGCCTGCCGGTGTGTGCAGATGTTACCAAAGCAACCACCATTGCACATGGTCATCCCCCTTCCCTTTCTTTCTCCCCATGTTCCTTATCTAAGTAGTAGCTTCAAGGGAGGATAAGAAAAAGGCTAGAGCTAGTGAGGGCCTAAAGGATTGACACTAAGGGCTTCCTGTGGCCTGGCTCCAGCAGTAGGCCAAGTAGCCCGACCTGGAGGCAGCCAGCCTCGATGGTGTCTGAACTATTTGGCTCCTGGCTCCAACCGCGGGCTGGCTGTCTGGTTTGTTTGAACACAAACTAGCCTGTGACTCTTTGTGTAGAATGCTCCTTGAAGCTTTTTCCGTGACATCTGCCAGTTAAATGTGCGAGTTACTCTGTTCGCTCTGTAACAGAGCAGAGATTTTATTCAGAAGTGAATGGTTTCTCATGACTCTTGTTTCTTCTTCTTCTTCTTCTTCTTCTTCTTCTTCTTCTTCTTCTTCTTCTTCTTCTTCTTCTTCTTCTTCTTCTTCTTCTTCTTCTTCTCCTTCGTCTCCTTCTCCTTCTCCTTCTTCTTCTTCTCACGTTCCGGGAACTCCTGCTATGTGCCAGTCACCAGACAGTCATGGCACTGGTCCACTTCTGATTTCAGTTTACTTCCTATGATGGCCCCAGGAAAATGGGGCTTGGGGCTCCCAACTTTACAAATGAAGAAACTGAGTTACTGGAGTGGGGGAACTTCTGGTCTAAGGCAACGTAAACAAGGAGAGGAGCAGAATAGGATACTAGAATCATTGACTTTTTTGTGAAAAAGTTTGTTTTGTCTCATTTCTTTTTTTATTATTATTAATTTTGTTCTTAGTCCACTTAAGGTAGAAAGAGAATCCTTAAATGTAGGATGCTGAAAACTAAGCCTGAATTATGATAGGAAGTTTTGCTGGGATCCATTTTAGTCACTCCTTGGAACTGAACATTGACTTGTTAGGTACTGGCTAAGGATGATTGGCAGGGACATGAAGATCAGTCACCATCCTTATGGGCCACTTCACTCATATATTCATGGAAGATGCTTCCCTGATGCTCAGTTATCTCCCATTGCCTTTCCTCTCCTAGGGTGGCCTATAGCAGGCTGAATGGTGATGCCAGGAAGACATCAAGGAGACTCCCGATGGTACCTGGGGGGATTTATAGCCCCATGTCAGGTAGGGCTTATCTCATTGTTGGGAGGGAAAAAGAAAGTGTTCACAAACAAAAGCAAATAGAACACTGATTTAATGGGTTGAGCAGGACAGTGTCAGGACCCAAGAACCCCAAATAACTACTTGCCAGAAGACCTAAAATGGGAGGATTTTTTACAAGGAGAAATTAAATAAATAAAATATCACCCTTCATGGTACAGTGGTACTGTGGCCTGGGGGTAGAACTGGAAACTTCGTGTGGTAAGTTCTAGTGGGATGTGGGTTGGGCCAAAATATATTTGTCTCCAAGAAATACATTTTTTAAAAAGACTAAGCCTTCATTTAAAAAAAAGTAAACAGGAAAATGCTAGGCTTGATACTTTCTTGAATGGGACCCTGGATGCATTTTATGGACACCCTTGTGCGGGGAACCCTTGGTTGTCTGACCCAAGCTTGGCTGCAATGAACTCTGCCTGGTTCTACTGCAGTAGAGTTTGAATCCTGGCCATGGCACCACCTAGCTGTGTCCAAACCTCCCTGCCACCCCAGTGCCAACCTCCCTGCCACCCCGGTGCCATCAGCACACGATTTGCTTCCTCGTCTCAAAGGTGCAGCCATCTTGGAAAACGTACAGGGCGCCAGGAAATAGCCCTGCTGGTCCAGGAGTGAAATCTCTGAGCCCACAGTGATGTGTCTCTCTTGCCACATTTTCCTTGGCTCTCTGGTCTCCATCCCTTTAAGCAAACATTTGCTCCACATTTAGATTCCTTCTAACACTGAGCAGTGGTGTAATGGAAAGAAACATTGAAGACCTGGGCTTGAGTGGTTTAGCTATTAACTTCCTCAGTGTTTAACATCCTAGACTCTCAGTTGGTTTTTTTTTTCATCTTTATTTAATGGTATCAATCTTACAGTGTTCACGAAGAATCAAGTTAAATCATGGATAGTATATATGGTCATCTACTAATAAATATAATAGAGAAGCAATATTTATCAAATGGCTGATATATGTTTGACTTTGTATAAGATACAACTTTTAAATGAGTCAGAGATAGACCATAGGTAGTTTTAACAGTGTGAGAAGATTGGATTTTTTTCTGTTTGCGTAGCTTTCTCCCGAGTATTAGTGACTCACCCATTGTAACATCTATGTCCATTGCTGCTAAATTATCTACCTTGCTTAGGACTCTGATTTCTACTTTATAAAAATCAGGGAGACCAAAATATTTGTTGCCCAAATGGGGGCTCTTCTAAAAGTGCAAGGGGCTGTTAATGCTTACTGTAGAGGTAGCTGGAATAAACAGATACCTCTCCAAGAAAGCAAGAGACCACAGCACTCATGAATTTTGGAAAGCACTGAGCCCTAGGCAAGGCTCCTTCAAGTTCTTAGGGTGTCCAGCCTCACTTTTATTGCCACGTATCTCCCTGTGGGTGTGGCTACTTGTTGTTAGCATGTTGAAGTCCATGAAAGTCCTGGTCAGCACCTTTTCAGGCAAGATTCTGTGTGGGCCAGTGTGCACCATTACGTTTTCATGCATGTGGGCACATACAGAGAGAGAGAGAGAGAAAGAGTGGGGAGACATAATAAAGTGGGGAGTTAGGAACATTTACTGCTCTTGAAGAGGACCCATATTTGATTCTCAGGACCAACGTGGTAGCTCACGATCATCTGCAACTCCCAGTGTCAGAGATGTCACCACCTTTTCTGGCCTCCATGGGTAGCAGAACATTCCATAGTTTGGTTTTGAATGAAAATTTTGTCTGTGGTGGTACACACCTTTTATTCCAGCACTTTGGAAGCAGTGGTAGGAGGATCTCTGTGAGTTCAGGATCAACCTGTTCTATATGGAAAGTTCCAGGCCTTCCAGTTACATTGTGAGACCCTATTTCAACAAACAAACAAATGGACAAATTTGTACAGAAAATACCAGGTTGACCATTCAGAGAGGTGACTGTCAGTGGGAGATTTGGAGAGAGTTTGTGAACAAATCAAGCAAAGGTGCCCCTCCTTTGAGCCCTGATTACCTTTAAGCACAGAGAGGATGTCCTCGACTCGCTGAATCCAGAAAAGATAGTTTGAGGGTTTCAGCGTGTAACTGTGCAAGCATTGAGTGAGTGCACACTTAGCATGTCTCACACGGTGATTTTAAGTTGAGAGGTGGTTTTAAGCTCAAGGAGATAGCAGCAGGGTTGCCAGCAATGTGAAGAATCACAGCTCTAAAATGTAACTAACACCTTTGAAAGGGATGTTTTAATAATTAACACATGAATAATTGCAAAATGGCATGTAAATGACCCATTGCTGGGCAAACTGAAATATGAGGTATGTGGAAGCATTAGCAACTCCAAGCGAAAGCAGCTGCTAATTCTGCCTGGCATCGGGAATGGCGTCTCACACAAGCTAAACTCATGTAACTTAAACCAGCTTTAAGTATTCATCCAAATATGCATTCTGCTGCCATTTGCTCGATGCCCAGTAAGTGCCAGCCAGGGCATATTTTGAGAGTTCTTGTAGCTTAATGACTCCCGGCCTTCCTGGAAAACTAAATCAATGATTATCAGACAGCAAGAAAGATTTATTTGGGACTATGTTTGGAAACTGTTAATTGGGACACTTGTCATTTTTAGGTGCTGGATCCCATCCATTAACTAATTTTCAACTCGTAATCTACTTACAATCGGAAGTTGTCATGGGTTGTTCTGCTTTTTGTCACCATAACAAAACACCCAAACAATCTACTGATAAAAAAGAAGATGTTTACTTAGCTGACGGTTTGGGGGTTTAGCAGCATGGTTCTAAGATCAGCTTGGTTTCCAGTGGCATCTAATAATGGCAGCTGACAGCAGGGGGAGTTTAGGCATGAGCCAGCCCATGATTACATCTCAAACTAAGAGCAGTAGCAGCCGGGTAGGGCTGATCCTGGCTTGTGCACAAACCCTTTCACAAGCACTTTGCAGGAGTCTCACAAGAACCGTCTTCTAAAGCATGGTCCTGATGATGTAAGGGCATCCCTCCAGACCCTGGCTTTCACAGATTCTACCACCTCCCGAGAGCATCACCCCAAAGAGCGATCTTTTCATCACTTAGACCCTCGGGTGATACCCAGGTTCCTCTGAAACAGGCTGTATCCCACCAGTTTGAGTCTAACTTAACTTTACCTAAGAGCACGCTTTGTTCAGGGTGGTCTGGCTTCCTGGGAGAGAATCATCATTTGTACGACTGAATTACAGTCAATGCCTTTAAATGTTGAGAATGCTTTTAGCAGAGAAGCCTAGGGAAGACTTATGAGAATGGGATTAAGCAAGTTTTTCTGGACACTTCTTTTGCGACTGGAAATACGACTATTATTGAGGATTTATGGGAAGCTGGGCAGCTGGGTTAGCACTTGAGTTCTGAGGACTTGGAGTGACACCATCCTAATAGTTTAGTTTTTATTCTAGAATTCATGACTGCTGCCTTTGTCTGTCCGTGTTGCTATAGCTAGATTGGGACTAGATAATCTGTAAAGAGCAGAAAATCACTTCTTATGATTCTGGAGGATGGGAAGGTCAAGACCTGACAGGCCTTCTTGTCCATCATCTCAGTGTGGAAGGTAGTTTTACAGAGGAGAAAGAGACAGAGAGGGGAGGATAAAACCAAGGAAAGGGGGAGAGGATCAAATACCAAGCTCATCCTTTTAACAGGACCTACTTCTGTGATAACCCTTTCCCACAATCAAACCATTAATTATCTCTTCGAAGCCCCACCTTTCAACATGGTTGCCTTGGAAATTGCATTTTTAGCACATGCACTGAGGAGAAGCAGGCACTCACGGATGGGATTTCAGGTAGGGGATAACATGGAAGAGTTGAATCTCATGAAAACCTCCCTGATACGTCATAGAGAATGGTGATGTGTTTCTTGGGCATGGCATCCAGCAGAGGTGAGGACTATAGGTTAGATGTAGGCTTGAGATTGCGATGTTGCTTTTGTTGTTTTTGTTATCAGCCTCGAAAGCACTCACCTCCTTTCCTGGATCAAATGCAGTTTTGTTTTCATATTTGCCCTTTGCTTGTTCCTCTAGCTTCTTGTTATAAATCTGGTTTAAAGTAGTCAGTAAAAACCATTCCAGTCCCTGCAGTTTGTGCTGCCTTGAGATTTCTCCTGACAAACTCACTAGTCCATTAGTTTATTCAGCCTTACTCAAAATTTCAGCATGTAGACAGAATGTAGTCAAATTCTTTGCAAGAACATAGTGTGAATTGCTTAACGCTCAGTTCCCAATGGAACTGTCGTCCCTTATGATGCTCAGTGGGTATAATCCTTACAGCCCAGATTCGGGTCAGTGTCCCAGCCATGCAAACTCTCACAAACTATTGCTCCCAACATCCCAAGGCTTTTCCAGCTCACATCTCCAAAATCTCCCACATCCTTCCTTTAAACAAGTCCCGAAAGCTTAGAAACCACATATGTGGTCAGGGTTATTATAGCAACAGCCTGACTCGTTGGTCTCTCTTTTCTATATTAATTATTTTCCTTATTGTTGTCACCAAATATCTGACACAGCAGCTTAGGGCTTACAGGGTTGGCTTTAGTTCATGGTTTCAACCCGCTATGGAGGGAGTGTGTGGCAAGAGCACCTCACACCATAAAGACGGGAGTGTGTGGCTGATGCTTCTTCCATTGCAGCTCACCAGCAATCAGGGGCCTTGGATCAGAAGCAGCAAGGATGGAGTAACCTTCAGAAGCCTGCTTCGAATGACCCACATTTGTTCCCCTTATTACAATGCCGCTAAGCATTCATGGAGTGCACGCAAGCTAGAGAACTGGACATACATAATATGAGCCCATGGGTCACTTGCTTTCTCTTGCTGTGATAGAACACTATGACTGGAGCAAACCATAGAAGCGAGTGTTTAATTGGGCTCCTGGTTTCCGAGTCCCTGATGGCAGAGCAGAGGCATGGCAGCTGGACCAGATGAAAGCTCATATTTGGACCCACAAGTAGGAAGCAGAGAGAGAGAGGACACTGGGAATTGCTGAGACTTCAAGCCCACCCCAGTGACATGCCTCTTCCAATAAGGCCACGCCTCCTAGTCCTTTCCAAATTGGTTCTACCAATTGAGGGCCAAGTATTTAAACATATGAGCCTATGGAGGCCATTCCCACTCAAACCACCACAGGGACACTTCAGATGTAAACCACAGTGTCTCTGACAACTAATTAAGACCATACTTTCTATCAAGTAGAGATGACATAGCACTTTGGACAAAATAAAGACGGTATCGCCTGATCTGTCTTCCTAAGCCAGCCTTCTCTTTTCTTGTAGTCTCTCCTTGGTCCTATTCAACTGGAAGGGCTTATGGTGCATTGTTAGCGTTTAACTTTCTTTCTATCTTACAGAGGCTCACAATTAACTTTGTCCTGAGTCTACAAAGAGTCTTTGAACTTTAGATCTATGATGGACTGGTGAGATGATGGGGGATTCTTGAAGTTGGACTGAGTATGTTTTATATCCTGAGATAAGCCTTTGAAGATCAGGGACCAGAAAGTTGTGGTTTGCATATGGAATGTTCCTACAGACTCTGGTTCTCAGGGCTTCATCCTCAGCTTGTGATACTATTATGAGAGTTATGTTAACCTTAGATGGTAGGGCCTGGCTGTTGGACGTGAGTCATTGAAGGCAAGCTTTATAAGATTATATCCAGCTCTGATTCTAGTTCGTGTCTCTGCTTCCTGGTCAACCACTATATGGGAAGCAGTAGCCATAGCTTCCACTGTTAGAGAAAGGATTCCCTACTATTGCAGAATGGGCCTCTTGTACAAAGTCACCTCCCTCACCATGGTGGACTGAATTACTCTGAAATCTAAGAGTCAAAATCAACCCTTCTCCCCTAAGACAGATTCCCTCAGTTATTCAGTCACTCTGACAAGAAAGGTATGCAACACATAAGCCAACATTTGCTCCCTTCTTTACTTTTGGGTGGTTCTAAACTCAGGCATGCTTTTAAACCATGGAGGAGTGGAGGATGAGAGATGATCCATTCTCATGATTTTTCTGTGTTGTTTTAAACAGCATGACCAAAAGCAACTTGGGCAGGGGAGAATTTAGTTCATCTTGCATTTCCAGGTGGCAGTCCATCAATGAGGAGAAGCAGGGCAGAAACTGAAGCAGGAACCATGAGGAAGCTTTCTGACTTTCTCACAGACTCATGCTTCACAAGCTTTCCTATATAGCCTAGACCCATCCGCCTAAGGATTGGTGCTGCCCACTGTGGACGGGGCCCTCCACATCAATTGCCAATCTGTACAATCCGTTGCAGACATAGCCACAGGTCAATCTGATTTGGGCAGTTCCTCAATTTAGGTTCTCTCTTACCAGTGACTCTAAGTTGCGCCAAGTTAGAAATGAAAATTAACCTGTATAGTATCTGATCACTAGTCATTAATCCCTGTCCAACCCTGTCCCCAGCCTGTGGCCACAAGCACCCTCGTCTTAATCTGACCAGCTTCTATTATCACTCCCTATCCCTACACATCTTTATCAGGGCAGTTTTCAAATGTTTTCCCACACCACTGTGGAGTCAAGCAAAACGTGTTCTTTGTCTAGGTACTTCTAAAATTTAGTGATTTTTTTTTTCCGGGCCCAAATAGGGAAGCGAACACAGATCCATTCTTTTGTCAACTCTTCTCAGACTCAATCCAAAGTGACGAGGTTCAGGAAACACTTTGCTGACGTGGCCCCATTCTTTCTCCACTCCTCTCGTTCTCCCTCACTCTGAACACAGAGGTTCTACCTAACAGCATGTTTCCAGACCTGTCTTGTTCTGGTGTAACTTCAATCCAACCTTTCTCCAGAACTACATGTCCATCTGCATGAATAGAGACACCAGACATGCAGCAAAAATCAAGGATAGGAGAAAATAGAGGGCCTTGAGAATTTCACAATGTCACCCATTAATAGCATCTGCATGAATTTTAGCAGCGTGAAAAAAAATCAACTGGAATGGCTTTGTATCCAAAAAGAAATCTAGTCTCAGTAACCAGGGAAAATTTTAAGTTAGCAAATTATACTTTCTTATTTCCTTTGATTCCTCAACAAGGGTCTCAGCTATGATCAAAGCCCTGCTTTTCTGAGCAGCAACTAGCATATCCTTAAAGGTATAATTAGCTACCATAGTAACTATAAATTATAATCTTTCTTTGACTTCCCAGACAACCTAAATAAAATACCATCACTTTTCCCCTACAATTAATACTCCCTGAAGAAATATCTAAGTGTCATGATCTATCGCTAAACACGGAGCTTGTAGGCAACATTTCGCTCATTCTGAATGGCACTTGCAGAGATTACAGCTTCTTGGAGTTCAGCAAAATGCATGGTTGCCCAACCTGCATGAGCAGGAGGAACCAACTAAGCATTTGGGAGAGTGCCAGGGAAGGAGCAGTTGATAAAAGTCCTATTCACACATTTCCAAAAGAGAGATGGAAGCAGCAAAGTGCTTCTTGGTGGGTTCTTGTCGTTATGGTTACTGTGAATGGCAGGCCTTGGTCTATCCAGCATTGCTCTTCTGAGAAGTCACTGCCAACTTGTAGGGATATTTATAAAGATTCATTATAATTGCAAGGGAGCAAGGTGCAATGCCCCATATCTAGAGCTTCTGGAAGTGTTTCCTAGGCATTGCCCTAAGGCTCCACAAAGTTCTTTTCATTCACTCATGATGACCTTGAAGGTAGAACTCATGATTCTCACTATACAGAGTATATAGGATTAAGTGATAGAAGCAAGCAGAGTGTGGGGTGAGGGGAACGTGAAGAGGAGACTCAGCCTGGGCTTTTTTGAGGGTGTTATGAGAAGCAAGAAACTTTGCCCTAGAAATATTCCAGAGCAAGCCTTAAATGCTGATGGGATTGACCCAGTTAAGAATCAGAGTCAGGAAAAACTAGGGGAAAAGGACTGAACAGAGGCTCATAGCAAAGGAGACAGGGATGGCAGGGATCAGCAAACAGGGCTAGCCTTAGGCAGAAGGAAGGATAGTTCACAGGTGAGAAAGTGTCTTGGATAGCATGGTCTTGGATGATATGAAAGGCCTGAAGGAATCAAGGGAATGGTGAGCTTGGGAAGGTAGCTGAAACCACGGGAAGGAATGGTCTAACCTGAGGTGCCTCGAGCCATGATTGGCATGAGGGTTCATTTTCTTGGAAAACCTAGGGTTTGATGCTGGAGAGCAGCTGAGGAAGGGTAACCTGGGTGCTGTGCTGATGCTGATGGTGTGCAGAGCTGAGCAGGAGAAACCAATGACCACGGCTCTAGCTCACTCTGACTACTTTGCTTGCTTCTTATACAGTACTTGCCACTCCATAGAGGTACAATTCAGTTAATTAATTAATTCATTGTTTCTTGCTTATTGTCTCCCTTGCCCAACCTGTGAGAGCAGAGATATTGATTGGCCAATTCAAGTCTGCATCCCCAGGGGTCACGGTGTTCAGCAAACATCTGAGCAAATTAAATACATGAAGAACATCACCCATCCTCCGTATAAATTCGTGCAAGTGTTGAAATCAACAAAAGTGATGAATAAAATGGGATGATGGGGAGAACGCTACCTGTCCAAAGAAGCATTATTCTTTTCCTATTTGAGGAAGAAAATTTAGTGACTTATGACAAAGTAGCCAATAAATAATAGGGACACCGAGAGTATCTCTGTATGGCATAAACAGCAAATAAGCAGTCTTGCAGGAGGCAATGGAAGCAACAGTAAAAATTGAGAGTAGGAAAGGGAAGATAATTGACCTTATCTCTATCTGAGAACCTAAAAATGTGAACCAGATGGGGCTGGGAACAGAGCTCAGGGATAGAGTCTTGCCTAGAATGCACAGGGCTCTGGGTTAAATCCCTAGTGCTGTGGGAAAGATGTCGATGTTTTTACAGATAACAGCCGTTCCTTCATCTCCTCAGGTTACTCAAACATGTCAATCAAGGATGTGTCCAGTACCAGAAAATAAAAACTGCTTCATAAGTGACAAAGTTATGACCATGCCTGCCCTGCTTCCCACATACACCATGTTCTCCTTTGTCAGTCTACATCACATTTTCCTTCTTTTAATCTTCTAATTTTAAATAATTTTTGGCAGAGGTTAAATATATTCAAGATTTATGACATGATGGTTTGATATACATGTACATTGTGATATGCAGATCATCCCCACCAATTAAAAACAGAGTATCATCTAAATCCCATATCTGATGCATATCCAGGGGTTCTCAATCTGTGGGTGGTGACCCCCTTTGGGAGGGCCAAAGACCCTTTCACTGGGGTCATCTAAGATCATCTGTATATTAGACATTTACATTACAATTCATAACAATAGCAAAATTACAGTTACAATGTATCAACAAAAATAATTTTGTGGTTGGGGGAGTCACCACAACATAAGGAACTGTATGAAAGTGTTGCAGCCTTAGGAAGGTTGAGAACCAATGAACTATATCAGAATCATCTTTCCCTTTATATAGTGACCTCCAGCTTTATCCAAGCTGTTGCAATGATAGTGTTGTCTTGCCTGAAAAATAATATTTCAGTTTATATTCATACTGGAATTTTTCTACCCATCAGCATGCACCTAGACTATTTCCATATTTTGGCGGCAGTGTCTAGTGTTTCAATGAACATGAGAATATGGATGTATCTGCAGTACTGATTTCATTCCTGGACATGTGTTAGATGTGGGATTTAAATGATAGTTATGTTTTTAACTCTGGGGGATAAGTTGCATATCATTTCTCACAATGTTTGTACTGACTTAGATGTGAGGGGATTACCTCTTCTCCATACATGTGCCAGCACATACCCACCTTTGTCCTTTTCACCATAGCCATTGTAAGGAGTGTAAAAATATATTTACTCACTATACTGGGCCATACAATAAGTACATTATTGCAGACCCAGTATCATTGTCACTATGATTTTGAAGCAGGGTCTTCCTAAATTGACAAGGTTGGCCTTGGAACTCACTCTAGCTGAGTCGGCCTTTGAATTTACAATCCTACTTCATTGTCTCAGGGAGCTGGGGTGACAGGTCTGTACCATCAACCTAGCTTGTAACATCAGATTCATTGTGGTTTCAGTTTGCACTTCCCTGGTGATTAGTGGTGCTGAACTACTTTTGGCATATTGTTGACTATTCGTACATCTCTGTTATTTTAAATGTGCATTTGAACCATCTGCTCAGATTTTTATAGTGGTATGTTTTCCTACGGATTTATGCAAGGTCTGTGCTAAGACCCTCTTATCATGGTTTGCAGTATCTTCATCCATTTCATAGGCTGGCCCTTACTTTGTTAATTGCCCCTGGTGATCTCTGGAAGGAGCCGTCAATGACAGTAGATGAAGTCTTCCAGACAGATGTCTCTTCAGAGGATTCTTAGTAGCAAGGTCCCAATTAACTGCAGCTGATTCCAGGGACATCACAAAGCAACATGGGTGAGAGATAGCCTCAGGTGCTGCAACAGAGGAAGACCAAACAGATACATCAGTGTCAGAGTCTGCCCTGTGGACCTCTACCCTGGCTAGAAATCCGAGAGCAGTTGTTGACTTATTTCTTCCAGCAAAGTACCACCCAGCTTCCTTAATTCCATTGAAACAACTCATTCTCCAACCTCCACTTCTCTCTTGGTCCATCGTGTGTTCTTCTTCATCACAATGTCTCTCGCCTTAGCAATTTGTATCAGAAGGACGTTCATTAGGTCAAGGTACATTTAACCCCCTTTGAGAAAGATACTTTAAAAGGAAATGTTTCTTTGTGTCCTGAGTATAAAAGACCATGAGGTTGAGGAATTTAATAAATACCAACATCCGTCAAATTCTCAAAAGGATTAAGTGAGCAGTTTTCAAAATACCTGTTTCTGGGTATAGGCTGAGGGCCAGGAGCTTTTGTTTTTGACTTGTTTTAGTAAAATTCCAGTGTTAATTATTAGTTTGCTGAATGACCACACCAGATCATTCACTGTAACATGACAGGACCTGATGGGGGTAGACAGTAATTTGAAACACTAACCATGTGTTTTGTCTGAAAAATTAATACTTGTAGCATGGCCGGAGTGGCAGGATCCTACCAATGGAAATGTAGGAGAAACTACATGCTATCAATAAAAGCAGCTACTGTTCTGGTCTATGGCAGCTATAATTGCTGCTATTTATTAACTCTGGCTATTTATAGAGGCATTATCACTGTCTCCATCACTACACAATCTAGATAATAAAAAGGAGCGAATGCTGCAAGCACATGCTGCTCTACAGATTTTTTTCCACTAATGATTTTTCATACTCTGTCTCCAGTGTGATGATATTGATACCCTAGCACTAAAGATGAAAATTTAAGGATAAGAAAGTAATTACCAGGGACAGTAGAGGATGGGGTTAAGGTGTGAATAGAGACTTTCCTATCTCAGGTAATAAGAGTTGACTGGTTCTGATGGACCTTGAGAAAGGAGGAGTTTATCAACTGGATCCAGCCAAATTTCACACATTTGAAAAAAAAACCCAAAACCTTGTTAGTTCTAGTCTATGCTGTTTAATTATAGCCATCAGCCATATTGTCCAAAGCAAGAGAGGTCTTTGATTATTCTGTAAACAATTATTAGCAAATTGGATTTGTTATTGGACAGATAGTTTTGATAGACTTGCAAAGAATGTGCTAGAATTATAACAACAGCTACCCGTTGTCACAGACATTGTCACAAATACCAGCAACGATCTGGAATGACAGCAATTTGATTGCCTACATGGAAAATCATCATATTCAGGTTTAGTGATTTTTGGTTGAATACATAATCCTCCCTTGTAGTTTTCTAATGCAGGAGATGTGGAACCAGCAATAAAGGGGAATCACGATTAAGATAAGCCAGTTACGGTGGCACAATCCCTCCAGACAATAAGGTATTGTCATATAACACAATTATAGACCATGAGACATGAATAGCAGGCTGCTCAAGGAACTCTAATAATTGCATCTCTCTTTCTCTTTCAAGTGTGTCTATGTTTGTGTGTGCATGTGTGTGTGTGTGCAGTTGTGCACATGTGCAGTATGTGAATGTCAGAGGCAACTTGGGGAGTTAGTTCTTGCTTTGCACTTTGTTTGAGGCAGGGTCTCTTGCTGTTTGGCTGTGCTGTTAACTCCATGACAACTTGTCCTGGAGCCTTGACAATTATTCCGTCCCTGCCTCACATCTCTCAGCAGGAGTGTTAGGATGATGGATGCAGGCCAGTGCATCCGACGTCTAATAAGGGACCTGGGGATTCTGGGCACTGAAATCATGTTGTCAGGCTTCCGTGGCCAAAGCTTTTACTCAGTGAGCCATCTCACTGATCCTGGTTTTTATTTTATTTTATTTTACTTTATTTTATTTTTTGCCTGTAGCTCAAAGTTTCCCATGTGGCCTATTATTTCTATTCTGCTCAGCTGGAGAATGGAGGTAAAGAACTGAGTCCTCACCTACATTCACACCTGTACATCCTCATACACATGCACACACATTGATCCACAAAGCTGCATGGTCTAAGGAGCAGCTTAAGATGTGACTCCAGGCGGGACTGTTGTTCCTCTTGTGGGTTAAGTGGAGGGTGGAAAAGTCATCTCCTGTTTGAACATTAGTTTCCTGGGGTGTCTATCTCTCCAGGAGTTCTTTGTTCCAAATCTTCAACTCAGTCCCTGTCACTGGTGAGGTTCTGACTTTAGTTCACCTTGCTTCAGGGCAGCCCACTCCATCTGCCAGGTGGCGAAGGGTAGCTGGAGAGGAACAGGTGCTGAGGAAGGCACTGAAATGGCAGACCGTTAGCACTTGTCATCTCTCCCACAGACCATCTCCCAGCAGCCTCACCCGTAACCGGCCCCTTCGCTGTGTAATGTAGACCGCTTTCTTCCTTTTCCACTCTACTGGTGAGGAGGAATCACCGGGTTTTAAATGGTAGAAGGTTTTAAGCTTTTCTCTTTTTCATTCTGAAAAATTCTCTTTTTCATTCTGAATGAATTTTCATTCATCCCAGAAAGAGCAGCTGCTTTTCTGAAGGCTGCCTTGGGGAAGGTTGCTTCATCTACCTTAGTCTCTGAAGAGTCTCTTGCTAGTATACTGACCACCTTCCCATTAGATGGAGTTTTGACTTTCATGAATTATGAAAAGGCAAAGATGCTGGCAGGTCGGGAGGAGAGATGGTGTAGGTTTGCCTTTGAGATATTTTCCTTAGTATGAATTTTGAAAGTAAACATTGTCTATGTCCTTGTCCTCTCCTCTTACTCACATAAAGAAAGATGGAGATGAAGGACCACCCTGTCTTTTGAAAGCAATGTCAACAGAAGAGGTGGTCCCATGACCACGTCTTCTCTGGCAAGCAATATGTTTTATTTATAAAACTCTAATAAGACAGGAATAGGGCTTGAAGTCTACCCTTTCCCTTCCAATACCTTAATTTTACATGGTACAAGCTCCCAAATATGTGTCCTATAGGACAGCAGCCAAGCATCATTACCCTCCCAGGCATCGGTAGCTTTCTTGATCACATCCATGAAATCCAAACATCATCCCAGTAAGTATTCTATGTAAGTGTTTGCCAAATACATTTTCTTTGGCATGACAACTTTTAACAGTTTGATTCACACTCAAACGCACAGCCAATGAGAACGTAAACTTAAAAACAGAGTAACCCTTGAGCTTCATTCAAGAGTTAAGCCACATGATTGATTCATTTTCCCCCAAACCCAGCCCCTCCAAGTGGAGGCATCTGTCGTCTTGGTGCTCGTGTTTGCACCATTGTTCTGCTTGTCTTAAGCATTCAGCAACAGACAAGGGCAGGGAGAAGTTTGCTGTCCTCTCTATGTACCTAACTTTTCTGGTGCTGTGATAAAGCAGCATGGCCAAGAGTGAGTTATGGGTGAAAGAATTTACTCAGGTTCACAGTTCCGAAGGGATAGGAGTCCATCTTGACGTGGAGACATTGGCAGCAAGCTACAGATATGGCTGTGGGAACAAGGTGAGAGATCACAGATCCTACCAAAACCATGGAGCCTCTGCTCCATGAGGAAGTAGAGTGGGACCAGGTTGAAAACACTCAAAGCCTGCCCCATCGATGCACTTCCTCCAGCGAAGTTCCACCTCCCAAAGGTTCTAGAACTTTCCCAAACAGTTCTACCAACTGGGGATTCATTTTCCAAACAGACATTTTTCATTCAAACTACTACAGTCTCCCTTTCTTCAGTGCCTGGACTTGGCAACTACGGTCCTTCAAGTAAATGGCTCTGAAAGTATGAGATATGAAGGAAGTTTACGCTTCGAAATGCATTTTCCTCCCTCCACCCATTATCTTCATCCACTTGTATTTCAGCCAACAATAACTGATCACCTAGTCTGAGCATGTAGATACTGGAACTTAGATGGCTAAATGAATGAGGCTTGGGTCTCGGTCCTTGTTGTTTGAAGGCTGCTTGCTTGTTCCCGGCTGCTCAGCCCCAAAATAACCACACCGAAACTGTATTAATTAAATCACTGCTTGGCCCATTAGCTCTAGCTTCTTATTGGCTAATTCTTACATCTTAATTTAACCCATTTCTATTAATCTGTGTGATTAATAGAAATTTAATCGTGGCTGTGGCTTACTGGCAAGGTTCTGGTATCTGTCTTCAGCAGCGTTTCTCTCTGACTCTGCCTTCTTTCTCCCAGCATTCGGTTTAGTGTTCCCCACCTAGCTCTACTCTGCCCTATGAGGCCAAGCCAGTTTCTTTATTAACCAATGGTATTCACAGCATACAGAGGGGAATTCCACATCAGATTCTCAAGTTACACAGAGCCAATCTGAAAGCACAGACAAGGAATCCAGGTCCAGGAAGCCTGCCCTTTTTGCTCAGCCTCACCCCACCCACCCTAGGAGCCATCACAAACACCTTGCTGGGTTTATGAATCCTATGCACCCACATAGCTCCATCAGTCTTAGATCACATAGTTGATGACTCACTCAAGACATAGATATGGAAAGTTTCTGATGGGAAGCCAGAAAGGATTGGCATCAAGACAGTGATCCTGAGTCACTGAGTGATTCTGTGTTCTATTGTTTTCTTCTCAAGCCAGACAGCCATGTAGAGGGCTTCATTAGGGGAAGAAATGATAGAGCAGCAAGCTTTCTGTCACCACAGTATTTAGAGCCCCTCCCCTTTGCTCTGAAGGTCTTTATATTGCCTTAATAACTGCTTGCCAAATTGAGGTGGCAGTGGCGGGGGTGTTGATAAGATGAAGCAGACAGAGCAACTGTCTTAGAGAGCAAGCCGTGATGCTTCTCAAGGCTGCTTGATGGGGTCCTGTCCTACCCATGGGGACCAGCAGAGCCCCTGGCTGTGCCTCTCAGGGTGGCACTCCATCCTGCCGTTCTTGCTCTGCCCAGGGGAAATGAGCAGAGCCTCTCTCCAACAGGTCCCCTGCCTCCTGTACCTGCCTCTCCGGTGCCTTTGAGGTGATGAGGATTAGCAGCGGCCCTCCTCCTTGTCTTCCTACTACTATTGAAAGTGAAATAACGCAGCCAGAGGGACAGAGAAAAAGTTCTGCGTGCCCCTGTCTAGGGAATCAGAACACAAAGGGAGCCAGGTGGGTGGCCCAGATCCTACTGTGGACACTGGAGAGGCCCAACGAGCCTGCCTCTTTTCCATACCCACATCCATGCGCTCCATATGAAATGAAGTCTTCTCACCCTTATTTTATTACTCTCCTTTAAGCCTGAGAGCCTCAGCTTCCTTAGAAGATTCCCCTCACGTGGTCTCTGCAGCTTGTGTCCCTTAGCTGATTGTCACTTTACATTCTTGCTGCATCTTCAGCCTACCCTGTGGAATTTGACCCTAGGCTTCTTAGGAAATCCACATGATCCCTGAGGCGGCCTTTGTTTCTATGTAGCATCAGAAATCTTGAGACCTGCCTGGTGCGGACCCAGGATGGGTCTCAGCAGTGGGATAGAGCCGGTTAGAGGCCACACAGTGGTTGCCCACTAGATAGCCAAGGTCTAAGAGGAATAAGATAAGGACCACTCACCAGTGGTAGCCAGAGCCATTTGCCAAAATGGGGTTCTTCGACTAGCTGGGTCCGGACTAGTCTTGGTTAGAAGACCCACTCTTTGGAGTCCAATCCCCAAAGTAAGAAATCAGTATTTATGGTTTTTAAGAGGTTTATTTTCATTTTATGTGTGTGAGTGTTTTGCTTGCCTATATGTCAACATACCGTGTATCTACCTAGTGCCTAAGGAGGCCAGAGAGTTCTCTGGAGTCGGAGTTATGAAGAATTGTGAAACACCATGTAGGTGTTGGGAACTGAACTTGGAAACTCTATAAAAGCAGAAGTGTTCTTAAATGAAGAGACCTCTCTCCAGTCCCTAGTTACTACATTTTTATCAATGGATATCTTGGCAGAATACAAGTATCAAGAAATTACAATGTGAAGGCCATGTATTATGAGAATATGTACTCCCAATAGCAATGATATTGAAAATTTGAGCCTGTCTACCATGTGGAGGAATACCTGATTTGATCAGCTAAGGAGGAATGCTGAGAAAACTTGTCTTCGTGTCTTGTTCACACCTCTGTCTGTAGAATGTTGGTCTAACTTGTCTCTCTTCCTTGCTGACTCAATATCCTCTGAGCTAGGGACTCCGTAAGAAACAGTCTATATGCCTGCTCCTGTGACATTCCGTTGCAGGGGTAATGAAGGGGAGACCATGGCACATTAGCCTGGGGACTACAGTGGGAACAGGGAACTCAGCTCAGAACTAACACTGGTTAGAAGACCTGTTCAAAGGCTTCAACTTTGTCTTTTAAAAGAAGGAACAAATGAAGGCTGTTGCACGACAATATTTACAAAGCACACTGAGTACCACTAGGCCCACCATAGGTGCTCAACCCATAGCGACGTCTTCAGGATTGGAGCTCAACAGAATTCTGTCTCAACATTGCTTATTACATTGTAACATAAACACATGCCTCTTTCCCTGTATGGTAGAAACACAATACATCTGATGATTTTTCTCATCTGTTTATTCAGCAAATATTTATTGATCTAGGCTATGGAAGGTATAGAGGATACAAAAGTCACAGAGCTAACCATGGTTTCAGTAAGTAGTATGGTCTTGAGAATGTTAGAAACAACCATAATTAATGTACTGTATAATTGATGCTGTAACATGACAAGCCCACAGTATTGCAGATGGAAGAGGAAACCAGAGTGTCCCAAGCTTGCGAAGAACAGGAGCAGAGAATGACTCAAGAAAAGAGTGAGCATGTCAAGAGTAAGGAAGGAAAGATTGAAGTTCGACAAGCTAATCCACAAAAGACCATGGATATCTTACATTTTAATAGCAACATCTATTTCAAGGGAATCATTTATATGTTTTTGTATAGTCATGCTGATGGTAAAATGGAGAAAGAATAGAATATTAACCACAAATGAGAACCCCAGGCAGGATCTAATGCTGTATTCATGGGAAGAGATGTTGGCTTTAGAGGTAGATAAAGACAGATAGATCCCAGACTTTTCATGAAGTTGAACCTACAGCACCCACACCGATGAGAATTGGAGGCTGGCGGTGGAAAAGGAAGTAGCAATTTGGGGTAGGTTAATTTAGTTCCCGATCTAAATCAGAATAAAATTTTAACTTTCTCATGACCATTGGTTAGGACTGCTCTGTGCTGAGAAAAGCAGGTGGTATATTTACCAGAGTTACTTTGACAAAACAGTCATCTCACCAGTTGAGGTTCTGAATCCTCAAACCAAGTCTCCCAAATTCTAGAAGGTTGACTTGGAATTTTTACAAGCTCATTTACATCTTCATGTGCAATAATGGACTTCAGCCACTTGATGGCCACATTTCAAAGTCCTTGCTCTTACCTCCACAAGCCAGTTGGACAATTTTCTACATAATCCATCTGTCAACTCTCAGACTAAATAGATAGGATTCTTTTATTAATTAGTAGTTTCCATAAGTACATCTTCACTAGAAATTATTTAGCAGATGACAAAGCTAATGGATATTGATGAAAACATAGTTTCCAAATATTCAGTATAATTGTAGCTTCGTTCTGTTTCATACCATTAAAATTCTGATAGCCGCCATCCTACACCATCTAAGAAGTGTTCCAAAAATTCACTGCTGAGCTAAATAATAGGATTGACTAGACTAGCAATGTTCTATGATCATACTATTATCTATCGTGGAAAAGGGACAGACACAGGAACCCTTTACTTTGGGCATTGCTGGCGAAAGAATATCCTGGAAACAACCCTAGGCTCACCAACAGAGGCATTCTTAAGTGGGAATGCGTACAATGGTCTTCAATGACAAGAGCATCTGGAAAAGGAATTTGGTCTGATATGAGTAACTGCAGTTTATGGAGGTTTCTGCTTTGGTTCTCTGCTCATCAAGTACATTTCTGATCAGAACGTGGTCCACAGACAAGCCTGCCTTCAGGGAAAGAACATTTCCTTCCTGTGTTTGGTAGTACTTTTAACCTCCTGTCAGCCATCTCTCACAGAAAATATACTGCCTTCCCCCTCAGCTGTCTGCAGGAAGAAAATGTTTGAACAGATGCTTCTCCTTTTGATAATAATTTCATCCTGTAAATCAATTTTGTAAGTCAGTCTAATGAGCTCAGATCTTTTATGGTGCGCCAAGAAAATCTGAGTTGATAGTCCCAAGAGTCCTTCATCAAGGTGTTTATTTGGCATGGTCAATTTTTTTCTTTTCTTTTCTTTTCTTTTCTTTTTTTTTTTTTTGAGGAATACAGCTAGACTTTCTTATCTATTGGTGATACCACCATTAGTATCAGATGTAAACATGTGCACTTTCTAGAGAGTGTGCTACTTACTGTGTTAGTTTCTACTACCTGTGTTAGTCAGGGCTGAGTTTAAGCCCTGACAAAACTCAAGTCCAACTGGAAGGGGAGAAGGGCATGTTTTAAAGAAAGCAAAGGCAGTGCGACGAATGCAACAGGAGCAGGCGGTTCAACACTCACTCTGGAACTGTAGCATGCTGCCAACATCGATAAGCTGATAATAGCACATACGTTATCATGAAGTAATTGTGATATTACTTAACTACTTTATGTCTCTGTTGTAACATATCCTACATTTTCACTGAATATTTTGATAATGTTTTTATAAGAGGGTAGCTTTGCAATATTACTTTCTGGAGAGAAAATTACAAATATATTCTAGCCTTTCTATGAATACGATTTCATTGTTGATAATTTAGAAAAACTTCCTTGCTGCTCATGATTAGAAATGTTTTCTTTTCTAATATCTTCAGAGCTATTCATTTCCCTCTAAGCACAGCTTTGGCTGTACCCTACAAATTATAGTTTCATTCTCAATTTATGACTGATTTTTAACTTCTAAAATTAAAAATTGTATTTATTTTTAAAATGTATGGTACATATGTGTATATATATACACACACACACATACGTGAGTGTATGTTCATACATGTATGATGTGTGTATGTGTGCTGGAGTGTGTGTCGATGCATGTGTGGAAGCTTAAGGAAGCATCAGGTGTCCTTCTCTATCACTCTCTGTCATGTTCCTTAAGGCAGGATTTCTCACTTAAACTGGAGCTCAAGTTTCTGGGTTAGGCTGGCAGCTAGCAAGCTGCGGCATGGGTGTTGTGGCATGGACAGACGTACACATGGAGAAATAAAATAAAAATGACAGAAAAGTGCTAATATGACAATCCTGGGACTGCTACCATTTCAAAGACCTGCATGCAAGATCAGCTCTTAGCTAGTCTCTGAAGGTCACTTCTCACTCGGAACTGGGGCCTAGAACTCTTGGCGAGAGCTGCATGACTTTTGCTGAGACTCTGCTCTCTTCTGACAGTCCATGATAGGGAGACAGTGTATACTCTCTTTCCCCAGTACAGGCCTGGTCACTGAGTGCCTTTGCCCTCAACCAGCAGCTACTGCCTTCTTATTACAAAACATTTTACCAACCATCCAGCATGATTGTTGGGATCTCACGTTTTGAGGTCTCAGACAGTGTCTGCTAACTGTGTTATATGTTTTTCTACTTTATTATTTCTAAAACTACTTATCAGTGCTAACTGGCACTGTCCATGGCCCCTGTCCATAGCAAATAAATTTGAGTTCTAATTTGCCTAGGAAGACTTATCTAGGATAAATATTGAATTTCTGTTAAGATTTATGAAATTATAGAATTCCTCCATTTCTTTTGAGGACTCAAGCTAGGAACAGTTCTATGCGGTCTCTGAGTTACTGTAGAGAAACTGTGGGAGGGGGGCATTGAGCATGAAGAAGTGGTAGTCAAATAAGGTAAGAGAATTCTCTTTATTGACATTCTGGCCTAGAACGAATACTATGACACACTTATCTTAAGGCCTGAGCCTATTTATTTTGACACAAGATTGAATAGACTCCTGGAGCAATGCTCAAAGCCACTGTAGGAAGCTGAGAGAAGCCACTAGCTGCAATAACAAACCAGGATGGTGCCATACCTGGGTCCCAGATACCAGAGCTGGAAAGGATTTAGGACTAGGAAAAGAAAAGCAAGGCCAAAATTACTGAAGAAGCCAATCTGCCATCAAGTCCAGAGTGTGGGCAGAAATAAGAGATGAATCCAATACAAATGTCCATGAGACAAACACCAGCAAAGATGAACAGAAGAGGCAGACATGAAATGGTAAACTACAAATCTGGGAAGACAGCTCAGTGAGGAAAGTGTTACTGAGAAAGCATGAGGACCTGAGTTCAGATCCCCAGAACCCATGTAAAAATGAGCATGGCAGCATGCATGCATCTGTTATGCACCTTAGCATTAGGGGAAGGAGAAAGGAGGATCGGATCCCTGGAACTTACTGTCCAGCAAATCTAGCAAATTGGTGAGCTCTGGGTGCTTGAAAAATATAAAATAGAGAGCAATAATGAGGAAGGAAGACAATTCATTTCTGCCTTGTCCTCCACATGTGCATCTGTGTGTGTGTGTGTGTGTGTACATGCGCGCACATGCGCGCACTCACACACACACACACACACACACACACACACACAAGAGGGGTGTGTGGGGAGGAGAGAGAAATTACGCAACCCAGAACATCTTCCCTAAATATCTAAATGTTGCAATCAAAGATTCCACAGCCTCAGTGATACGGTGGATGGACAGTGGTTCCAGTTTAAAGGTGGATCCAGGGCAGGTTTATCTGTCCACATCCCTCTCCTTGGCCAGCATCACCTCCGGCAATCATGCACAAACCTTAGCCATCACTCTGAATTCAGGGTCTTATCTTAAGGGAGCAGTCATACACAGTGTTAAACCAAGAGCTTAGGAGGCTGTGTTATTTCCCCTTCCTGCAAATACAAAATATGAGCTACTTTCTATGCCTAAAACCAAAACACTATTATTAACTTGTTCTCTCGATTGAAAGGAGGAAATGATGTGAGATGGACTGACTCAAGAGGGAGCTGAATGGAAGACAGCAGGAGGTCAAACCAGAGGAACTGATGTGGGCTTTAGCTGAAAAGCCAGGAGCGCTGTGATTTTTATGTTCTAGTATTTATATGAGTCAAAGGATTAAAGCTGGCATAGAGTGTAAACATGTCCATCCCCAGCCTCCCACAGTTTGCATTTCTGTAGAGGTTAATGAGTGGTCTCCCCTGTACCATGGTGTCCGGGCTCACTATATGATCACCCTGTGAAAGAGAAGGGAAAGGGATCGGTAACTGCAATGTGTGGAGTAGGGAGATGCTGACTCCTGGATCTATACAGGAGGGAAAGGAATCCATGTCTCTTAGTTACAGAGCCTCACTTCCTGGTCCAGAGGTACAGGGTAGAGATGTTGACATCGCACCTTGACCAGCTGCTTCTGTCAATCATTTTTACCTTACGGAGCCCCACTGGGACTATATTGGATTCCAGGCTTTTCTTCAAGAGCAAACAAATCCCTCATCCTTGAATACTGTTTATCACTAGTGTTTCATCTAAAGACCAGGGTAGGGGGAAATCATAAGACTTAAGAGAAAAATTAAAAAAACAAAATTTCAAATCTAGCCTTTTCCAGCTTGGCAGTAATTTCTGGAACTCTAGATGGGTAAGGAAAGTGATGGCTGGGGATGTGGCTCGGTGGGCAAGTGTTTGCCTACTATATGGAAAGCTCTTCATTCCATTTCCAGAACCACAGAAAGAGAGGAAAACCGTGTAACACAAATAAGCCATCAACCTGAACAAAAGCCCAGCTCATCCAACCCCAAGAGATTATATGAAAAAGAAAAGGCCGGGGAAGAGTTGGCAATAGAGAGGACACAGTCTCTACTTAACATCTGAGAGTTTGGAAGGAAATCACTTCATAGACTGCCACACACAGACCTAGAGGTGACTGGGTCAGAGGTGACTTGGTAGTTTGACAAGAACAGGACTTGTCCCCTTGTGATCACCAGGCGAATATCACTCAGGCACTTGCTAAAGTCAAACACTCAAGCCCCACCACAGACCCACTGAGTCAGAAACTTGAAGGAGGAATCGGTACCTTGTCTCAGTGGGTGTTCTAGGCAATGATGCCAAACCCTAAAGTTTGACAAACACAGATGGAGAGGAAAGGTGCTGTATGGCATTGCCACATTGTCATCCATTTCTGCAAGCCTTCAAAGAGTAGGACACACATGACAGCTGGGTGAAGAGCTGTGGAGACTATCACAAATTCTGCTCTGTCAAGATGTGAGGAAGAGGTACTGGAGAGATGGCTCAGTCAGTGGAGTACTTGCCTTGCAAGAAAAAGGGCTTGAGCTCGCTCCACAGAATCCGCATGAAAAGCCAGGCACTGAGACATAGTCTCGTAATCCAGTTCTAGAAAGGACAGAGTTGTGTACTGGGACTAATTTGCTAGCCAGTCTGGCTGACAAGCTTCAGGATAAGAGACTTTGTATCAAAGAAGACAGATAGTGTTCCTGGGGACCACATGCAAAGATTTGCTCTACTTCTTTATGCACCACACATATGTGCGTGCACACCAACAGAAATGTGCCGTACAGGAACATGTGCACAAACACCAACACATACACACATTAAGGAAATCATAAAGCAGAAAACTTCAGTTGCAGGCCTGATGTAGGCAGCAGGGTAGGATTTCAGAGGCTTCTGCAGTACCGGAGACATCAATGATGAGCTAATGCAAGGCATGCCTGCAGGTCAAGGCAAGAGATGCAGGACCAGGAGCACAGCTGAGGTGGACTCTACAACAGATTTAAGCAGGCCACATAGGAAGGCTAGTAATATCTTTAAGAAGCTGACCAACACAGGTAGTGTCCTGGGACTATCAGGTACCAGTATCTGGGGACCTCTGTCATCCTCGATCATTAGCCATATACCTTCTCCCAGACACCCAGATGGCATCTAGGATGTGATCCAGCAGCAGAAGAAGAAATAAAAAGACTAAAAATTTTACCTATTAATCTCAGGAACTTACTAAAGACTTCCGTTGGTGTTGGATGAAGTTGAGAGAGTTGGAGTACATTCACCATTCATTTTCCTTCCTAATTCAATGGACAAAAGCTCACAAAGACTATAGCAGCTACAGAGGAACCACAGAATTTATCTTCTAGGTATGCAAGGAAGCTGTACCCAGGAAATCTCAACAATATGGTTGCCTACACAAGACCTGCTTAGCAACATCACCAGATGACAGGCCAATGTGAACAAAGAAAATTTCTCAAGCCCCCAGCCCTAAATGAAGACCTACAGTCCATCGAGAACTGCTGAGAGAGGGAAAATCAGTTTTTTTCCAGGCTGAGCTCCTTGATAGGTTACCCAGTCCCCAGTAGTTAGCCCTAAATACATATACATATGAGTAATACTGCAAGCACTCACTCAGTAGGATGGACAGATGATAGACAGATAGACAATATATATATATATATAGATAGATAGATGATAGATAGATAGATAGATAGATAGATAGATAGATAGATAGATAGATAGATAGATGATAGATAGATAGATAGATAGATAGATGATAGACAGACAGACAGACAGACAGAGGAAGAGATTGTGCATTGTGCATTTGGACGGGGATGGTGGGAGACAGGAGGAATTGGAAGTGGAGAGGGAGATTGGCAAAGGTGTAAATATAGGACTCAAGTTTGAAATTATCAGAAAGGACTCCAAAGATACATTTTAAATGAGAATGAATTTGCTTCTGAGTAAGCCCACATCTACGACTTTACCCTTCTGAAGCATTATGGAATCCTGCACACCCACTGAACTTGTCACACCAATATGCTTCTTTCTCACCTAGAGCTATGAAAGCAAAGCCAGTGCTAAGCATTCACATTGAAAACATTCATCAAAAGTCTGAATGGATCTATTTGCAAGGCTCTCCTGTTCCTGTATTGTCATAGCTGCAAAATCTGTAGTTGCAAACTGAGACTCGGGTCGGTGGGAATACATAACTGAATGATTCACTTTAAAAGTATTCTCTAGTATAATATATATCCAGAGATGCATACAAATCCAACTGTTTGTCTCAGCCTGTGCCTTCACAGAGCATGAAAAACAGCCATATTTTTCAAAAATAGAACTCTACAAAAATTCTAACAGCTCTCCTCGTGCCTTTTCAATTGCTAAGTTCTTTCCTAAGCATGAATTTTTTTTGATATCTAACTCCAGGTGTTCATTTTTCAAAAGCTAAATAAATAGAAGTATCTAGCACCTACTCTTTGGGCCTAGATTATCCCACCCCAAATTTTTATTTAATAAATTCATCTCTCTTGTTTCTATGGTTATAGTTTATTAATTGTTCCTTCTGTATGATATTCCTTTCTATGTATGTGCCACTTGGTGGACATTTGGGATTATTATATATGAAAAAATACTGCTATAAACATGTCATTTACCTGTCACTGTTCTCTTTTGTTCACGTTGTTCTATGTATCCGTGATTTGCACTTTTTCATGTTGAATAATATTCCATTGTGCATATTCCAATACTTTTCAGCTTTCATGTCAATCATCTGAACTGTTTTCACCTTGGTATTATATTTTAAAAAAAAGTCTTTTGTACATTTTTTTGTAAATAGAATTCCATGGTTTTATTATCCAAAAGTGAAGGGTTTTCTTTCTACCGCCATGTCTTGCTGTTCGTGTCATTTCTCTTGTAAGCAGAACTAATGTAGCTCTGGGTTTTTTCCCATTTGCCTTTCACCTGGAGAATGAAGTACTGCATTGTGTAACCTCGGGCATGGTTGAGTTTGAATTGCTCAGCCTCTTAGGCTCCTCCTTTTCTCTCCCTTGACTGCTCATCACATTATTTATTCATTTTAGTCTCATCTATCATATTTATCTTGGCAGTAATTCTTTCTATCAGTTTTTCAAGGTCTAATATGAATTAGGAGTATTATCCAGAAGGATAATAAGATATAAGAATTAAGGAATTAATATATGGAATTAAGATATAAGAACCTCATTTACCCTGCCCTTCCTATCCCATCTGCTTCTATTTGAGTCAGATTCTCTGTGTGTGTAATTCTGTAAAGTGTGTTATTGTTCTTCTAGACAGTTGATGTTCCCCTACCTGCCTTCTCTGCTTCCCACATCTTGAACTCTGTGATTTTGTCCGGGGTCACCCCCCTCTCTGCTCAGGATTCACATTCTTTTCTTCTTGTAGGGCCTTCTGAGGGCCAATTTTCGGCAGGTCCTTTCTTTTAACTTGTTGCACATACTCCGTGCTCTTCAGACTTTGTTTGTTTGCTGCTATCGTTGCTTCTCTTTCCCTGTTTCATTTTCTGCCAAGTTCATGGCCAGTTTCCCTTTTGTTCATTTGATAGCATTTTTGGAGGCCAGCTGATTCTGTGGGCCTTGTTTCTATATTTAGTTTTCAGTGACCTTACTATGATGGGTCTAGACTTGTTTATTTTAGATGTATACCATTTCAGACTTATAACACTTTCTCTGAAGCCGATGGTTTTATCCATGTGAGATATCCTGGCCATCATCACCTTTCAAATGATGCTTTTTTTCCCTTATTCTCTCTCTTTCTTTTTCAGTAAGGGGTTTCTATTTTTATTTATGTTAGACCTTACATCCATAAGTACTTGGTGCTTTCGAAGGGGGTGATAACTGTTATCCTTTTCTCTGTTTGTGACTTAATCTGTGCATTTTCTTATGACTTATATTTCACCAATACAGATTCTCTTCTTGTTTTAAAACAGTCCTCCAGTTTATAGGCCGCTAACATCAAGCTATCTTTTCTGATATCACACACTCTGGAGTCTGCCATGTTACATTCCTTTCACAGCAATTCTTCACCTTTTAGCCATCTATGGAATGGCTCCATCATTTAATATTGGACTCCAGCATCATCTTCTCTTCCACAATGACTGTCTTGGCCTTCTTCAAACAGGACCAACTTTATTCATAGCTCCCAAGCTGTTACCTTCACAGCACTCACTTGCCTGCAAGTTTGCCTCCAGGCAGTGAACTCGATTTTCTATACACTCAAAGACTTCATAACCAGATCAGTCATGAGGACTAGATGGCTACTAAGGTATTTCTTCTAAATGAATGAATACAATTGTAGAATTTGAATCTCTCAGGAGGAATGTTTCAAAAGATGCTGATGTGTAGGGGTTAAAGGAAATCAAATCAGGAAGTGTGCCCTGGGAGTCAAAAGAGCTTTTGAATTTTTTAAAATTAGAAAAGAAGGATAGAAAGGAAGGAAGGAAGGTAGGAAGAAAGAAAGAGAGAGAGAGAGACAATTCACTATATATGATTCTACTGTGTAACTGGAATTGAGCAGTTCTGCTCAACATGCCTGCTCTAGAAGGTAAAGTCAAGACAAAACAGACTGAGTTCTGCACAGGTCTCCCTGTGAGGAAGGAGTGTGTCCTTAGCATGTAATTCAATGTGCATGTTGGGCTGTTGTGTGGTGGATTTGGGTGCAACTTCCCATAGATACTCCAGAAACTCTAATGGAGACTCTCTCTCTCTCTCCCTCTCACCCTCCCCCCTCTCTGTAGATATGTTTAGAAGCTGAGAATGTGGAATCCCCAAGGTCAGAGAAACATAGGATGAGTACTTGAATCCCAATTATCTTGGTAAATAATCTCAAAGAAACTACATGGTCCCTGTCCACTTCAAGGCTTTAGGGAGCTGGAGGGTAGCTGATAAAGGCACCAGGGTAAGGAAACATGTGGTGACAGGCTTTAGGTGAATCTGTCAGCACTCCTGCCCCAGTTCAGACCTCTCTCGGTGCTGATTTGTGCATTCCTTGGGTTGTCATAGAAACCAGAGCTTTCCTTGTGACTCTCATCCCCTTTGCTCTGTATTTGGTTTTCCACTTTTAATGAAACTAGGTATGCAGTAAAGGGCACACTCTTTCCCACAAAGCCCTGGCCTCTTAAAAATTTAAGTAGATCCCACATTGTCATGTGCCTGGTGAAACACGACGGTGCTGTGGGGAGCCCTGATCTCCACTGCCACCTGATACCAGCGACTACCAGTTCCAAGCAAGAACTATTTTTAGATTCCAAGGTCAGACACAGGAGAAGAATAGATTAATAAAATATAAGAAAGTAGAGAAAACAGTCTTTTGACCCAAAGGGAGTATTGCCGATGTGCTGTTATAATTTGGAAGATAACCCCAATCGAAGGGAAGCAAAGAAGCCCTCTGTTGATATCAAACTGAGTTTAATAGAGTGTTAACGAGGCCACCATAGTTTCCAATATCTCAATTGTCCTCTTAGCAGGAATTTGTGCCTCCATCTGGCTTCACTGGGAGTGTACAGAATCCTGTTCCTCCAGGTTTTCTGAAGTGCTTAATGTTATTTCTCTACAAAGAGGTTGTTTTTGTAAGACATGATCCATTTCTCGCTACTCTGCTGCTTATGGTTGTTATGACTAAGGTAATGTTACCTTACAAAGTAAGTAGTGTTTTGTAAACACTCATGCAGGGCTGCTATGGCTCAGTGGGTAAAGTGCTTGCAGCACAAATGTGAGGATCCGAGTTTCAGATCCCCAGCCTGGATGCATTGGCGAATATCTGTCATCACAGGGATCTTACAGCAAAGTGGGAAAAGGAAACAGGAGAATCCTTGGAAGTTTGTGGGCTAGATAGCCTATCTGCCATCTTAAGGCTTCTATTCCTACTCATAAAACAACATGAACAAACAATTCAAGGAGGAAACAGTTTATTTCACTTTATATCGTTCCACAGAATAGTCCATCACCAAGGGAAGTCAGATCAGGAATACAAACAGGGCAAGAACCTGGAGGCAGGAACTGAAGCAGGGGCCATGGAGGAGAGCCACGAAGAACCACCTGTACAGGGATGGCACCACTTCTAAGGGGATGGGACCTCACACGTAGATCGTTAGGCAAAACAATACCCCACAGACTTACCTACAGGTCAGACTTAATGGGAACATTTCCTCGATTGTTATTCCTTCTTCTCAGGTAACTCTAGTTTGTGTCAGGTTGACATAAAACTAGCCAGCACACCTGTGTACTTAGCAGCAAACAGTAAGTGACTGAGGTAAGGTAGAAGATGAGGATGCACACCTAAGGTTGTCCTGTGATCTCCACATGTGCGTCAAGGGAAACACACACACGCACACATGAGTGTGCACACACATGCACACACACTTGCTTACACACACACACATGCACATGAGCGCACACACGTGCACACATGTATGTGCACACTCATACACATGCATGTGCATGCACACACATGAACACACATATGTGTGCACGCACACGCGTGTGTACACACAAGTGCACACACACAAGCACACATGCACACACACCACTTTTTACAAAGTTTATAGAATGGATGGTTTATTCATTTCCTTTTCTTCTAACATGGTAAGAAACAAGGCTTGGTGAGTGTCTTTCTTTAAGGTATAGTGAGCAGATGATGGTTGTGAAGTCTTGGTTGTAGCTTCTTCAAGATCATTGCTGCCTCTGTCTTACTAGTCAACAGCAAGCCCTACTCAGAATGCACCCAGAACCAGTGTTCTTCCTGCATGCTCCAGTCTTCAAGGCCTTACCTTATACATATTCTCACATTCCCTCTCTCCTCCTAACTTCTAAATTTGTCTCCAGCAGAAGTTGCTGAGACCCACCTCTGTGCCCTGACTGTGCCTGTGTGTGTTAGAGAAGGTAGACATCATGCATTTGTGCCCCAGCCAAGTGTTTATGAATATGACAGACATGTGTTTGTACAATCCACCAACCCTCTGGGATCCACAGTACCCAGTCTTTACTGTTTCTGAATGCAATTAAGGACAGCCATCATTCACGATCATAAAGGTAAATCATTTTTCCCTTGACCTTTCCTTTGACCATGTGACATAGAAAAGGACAGAACAAATGTTCATCAAAATGAGTCCACCATCCAAAGTGGAATTAGTGAGTTTGCCTCAAGCTTTATAGAAGCCAGCTTCCAGTATTTTGACTCCTCTTTAAGTTGAAGAGTTCACACACATAGAAGCGAAGGGCTGGCATTTCTTTGTTCAGTGAATCTTTTTGTTCACTAGCACATATTTTGAAATCACTGAAGTTATTCTATTTTATTTTGCTGTTCTGAAACCACATATTGCACACAACTAACTACACCTAGTGCAGACAGACTATCACTTGGCCAGCAAGCGCACATCTTCTCAATGCTCCCAGGCAACTTGCTATTCAGATTTGAGCATCAGTCACCACAGAGGGACTTAAAACAGGATCCTGTGGACAGGATCATTCCTGTAGGTGATACCACAAATAGCAGGCTCAGAACTGGGATCACATTCACCCTTATTATGTCAACAATGAAAATGGAAGATCTTTATGAAAAATCTGGAATATTCAGATTTTTTTTTTCTGAGAAACATGCCTATTTTTAACGTATCCTCCATCTCTGGCCCAGAGCTTTCCATTTTAAAATTACAGGATGTGGCGGTCCCCAGAGCAGTTACATCCATCCACCCTTGCATGTCCAGATCAATCACCACCTGGACCCCAAGAGACTCCAATCAAGAACATTTCCACTTTCCCCCGAGCATTGACTGATTTAGCTTGTTCATCAGTCAGGAAACATTGAATTATGCCTTGCTAACAGATATTCAAAACTGTTTGCCCTAACATCACAAAAGCTTATATTCTAGTCATTCGGGTCTAAAGTGGAACTAGACAGCCCTCTATGGTGCTGTTTCCTGTGAACTGCGAGGCAGTCCAGTTTATGTTTTTATCCCAGGGACACTCAGTTTCTTCACTTGACTGAGCAGGAAACCCTCTCAAGGAGAAGTTGAGAAACCTTGTCTCATGAATTTTAATTTGGAGGCCATGAGATCTTTCATTACAATCACTCAGTTGTGCCACTGGAGCACAAAAACATACACACAATATGTAAATGACTGAAGATGGCTGTGTTTCCAGAAAATTTAATTTACAAAGGCAAGTAGGGTTGGATTTGGTCAGCAGGTTACAGTTTAGCCAACATGTCACTTCTGGTCCAAAATCTCTCCCTGGTAATTCAAAGTTTTTTGTCAGGACATAACTCATACCATGTTGCTCATATTTTATCTGCTAACGCAAATCACAGGGCTATGTTTTTAGGAGCCAGGAAAATATGATTTCCATTTTCAGACTGAGAAATGGAAAAATATTCCTAAGTAGTGATGTCTGTACATTTCCCAGAGTATTTTATAATGCTGGTCATAAACGGAAGCTCCGGGAATAGGAATTAAAATGAGCCATCTGCTATGGTCTGAATATCTGTGTCCTCCCGCCCCAAAATTCATATCCGTTAAGGTGACAGTATGAAGCGGGGGGGGGGTGAAAGGAGGAGGTGATTAGGTCATGGGAGCAGGGTCATCCCGAATGGGAATAATGCCCTTGTAACATCGGCTCAAGCAAATTCAGTTGCCCTTTCTACTATCTGAGGACAGAGCAAGAAGCATCCCCAGTGAATTAGGAAACTGACTCCTGCTGGTCACCAAGTCTCTGACTCTCGATTCTGGGCTTCCCTTCTCCAAAGGGATGAGAAATAAATTTATATTTATAAGCTATTGGCTTCATGGAATTTTATTACAATGGTCTTGGATAGTTAATGTGTCATTTTGATCTGGTTAAGGAGCACTCACATCTTGAATAAAGCATAATCTCTCTGACTGTCTGTGAGGTTATTTCCAGAACAGATTAGCATTTGAATCAATGGGTTGAGGAAAGCTCTGTTCTCAGCAGTGGGATAGGACAAAAACACCAAAGAGAGGTGAACTGACCTTCCTCTTGCAGCTGAGACAAACATCTTCTGCCCTTGGACGTCAGAGCCCCGGGTCCTTGGGCCTTTGCTTGGCAATTATACTGTCACTCTCTCCAGCCCCATGCTCTCTTTCACCAACTTGCAAACAGCATACTGAGAATCTTCTGGACTCCATAATCATGTGGCATTTTCTCCAGGAAACCCAGACTGATAACACAGCCAAGAACTATCAAAACATCATCTTGGATTTGAATCTCAAACCCTAAATCACTTAGTTCTTCACAATTGCTCTTTAGTGTCTCAGTATCCATAATCTTTGGCTTCCTCGAGCTACTTAGCAAGCATGTTAGGCATTGCGGGACAACGGGATCTGGAAACCAAACAGCATGATCTCACACTTGCCATTTGTGTTTGTGCCTTGAGCCTTGTTGGGACCCAGTTCTGGTGTGTCCTTCAATGGGAAATGGCACATTCTTTATTAGTTACATTCCTTGCTGCTGTGACCATATTGGAAAAGAAGCAGTTAAAGGGAAAACAGGTTTATGTTGGTTTACACTTTGAGAGGATCTCGAACAATTTCAACTTCAACAGTCACTCTGGAGGATTCAGGAAAGTAGCCCACGCCAATCACTAAGCATAGAAATGCATGGTGTCTAACAAATTCTTACTCTGTGCAATTCACATATATGCCGGAATAAAGCTCTTTCCCTTGTAGGCAGGTTTAGAAGAATCCCTGCTAGATAAAAGCCAAATGCATCAAGACTACAGCTGGGTACTCTGATGCAGCCACACAACTGTATGCTTACTTCCTGCTCCCAGCTCTACAGCAGTCATTGCTTCGTATGTTTACGACACCAAAGGAAACAAGCAGAGGATCTTTTATGAAGTACAACTAACCTACCCTATAATAAATTGTAAAACTTTTAACACATTCCTACGTCTGTGTTGAAGTTAAAGAATAATACATGAGAAAACTCATTTACATGTAATCTCTTATGTATGTTAGATGACTAGCATCCACGTACAAACCCAAAGGGGCAAGCACATTGTTTCTAAGAAAGAAGCTGCCCCTAGGAGGCCCCTGCATTTGCAGATGAGGTTGGGAAGTGTGAGAAGCTCTGTGTGGTAACACACTTTATGCGTGAGCTGCATAGAAACGTTGAAGCTGCAGAAGAGGAAGGGAATTAGGCAGAGTCCCAGTCATCCTTATCTTTGTCTTTCTATAGAATTCTTATTAATTCTTCATCTTCCCCCGAAGCCCTTGTGAACTTAAGCATATTCTTTGAATATTTGAAAGAAAAATTCTGGGCTTGCTGTCATGTGGGTATTGAGGCAGGAATGATGGCTCTCTGTGGATTTCCAAGTTTGAAAATTGTACAGTTTGTGTACTGTACCTCACTCGATTGCTGGTTCAGAATTGGCAATAACCTAGGCGATAAACAGTGAGAGACCAGAGAGTCAGCATGGTGTGTGGTATTAATCTGGTCTCTGTTTAGCAGGAAGAAGTACCAAAGTAGATTACCAGTCATAGCTGAAAAATAAAAAAAAAAAACAGAATAAGACCGTTAGTACAGTGTCATAAGCAAATACCAGATGTGCACATACCAATGCCACACCATAGCTCAAGGATAAGTAAAATTTTGCGGTCTGTAGACAACATATGAGTAGGGTGGACAGACTTAAGAATGGATAGATAGATGAATGGATAAACAAATCGGTAAATGGATGGACAATGGTTGGTTAAATAGATGGATGGGAAAATGGATTGATACACAAATTTTTAAAGAACAAAACAAACTGAGAGGGTCAAGTAGGCCAGTGATTACCAGACTGGGGGAATTAGTTATCTCATTTCTCATGACCTGACCAACCTTAACCTCAATGCTTCCCCACAATTACCCCCCAGTTGGTTGCTATGAGAAAAGTGATACCTCCCATTTACCTTGCTTAAAGAGTTCAAGCAGTTCATGCAAATTGGTCAGCTGCAATTAGTGGATTTAACAGCTGGTTTCACTGGTTTTTAAAGTTAAGATAATGTTTCAAAAATCATTCTAAAAAGGTAATATCACAGAAGAGTCCAAGTGTATGACACTCTGGAATCAAAGCCAAAATAACATTGGCTGTCCAGAGCTTGGGGACAGGCAAGTTGCCAGTGGGATCGAGAAATGAATTACTAGAGCAGAGAGGACCCATGGAATTCTTCTATATGCTACTAATAATGTCCACAGTATTAACTGTTGTTAAGAAGACCTACAAAAGAAAACCCACAGCATATAACAATAATGAAAGCTACAGAATTTAGTTATAATGTGTAGTAATAAGCTCATCAATTTTAATAAATATACCAAATTAAAAAAATACTTTTTTGTGCAACTTATGTATGTAGGATGAGAAAGCAGGAAAAATAGGAAACTACATCACACTGGGCATGTGACCACATTCATGCTGTGAGATGCTAATGTGTGTCTCTAAGCAACTCAGAGCCAGGCTCGAAGCAGAGCATGTTCCCTCTATTAAAACCAAACGGAATGAACAGGTGCACTGTCCATACAAGCTAGAAGTGTCTATGCCAGCTAGCCTCAAAGGGCTACTTTCCTTAACATTCTGAAAAGCAATTTTTAAAACTGTAAGACTCTAGGCTAGAAGGCAATGATGTCTCTGTTTAGCGGACTGATTAAAACTGTCTTGATTTTCTTCCCCCCAAAACAGATCAAGCACAAAAGAGGCCAAGTGCAGAAACAGTTCAGTCTTTGCACTGTCAACGGCACCTCGTTACTCATCCACCTGTAGATCACCCCTTCTCCCTTACAGGGAGAACTAAAGGGGCTAATTTGTAAAGAGTCATTTGAAAGCAGTGTGGACAGGCATGTAGGGTATGGGGGGGCATTTGGGGAGGGGCAAGGTGGAGGTGGAAATGGATCTTTCCATTAAGGAGAATATAATACGAGTTCCCTTGACAGCTGGCAAAGGAAGTGAGTACCAGAACAATGCCCTAAAGAACTGTCCTGAAACATTAGCCAGAGTCACTCATTTCACTGGGGCTCTATCATTGAACACACTGGTGTTACAATCTTTGCCTCAAGCTCTTTGGCGAGACTGAGCAGAGCTAGGGAAGATGTATAGCAACATATGATAACTGCAACATATGATAACTGGTCAAAGAGATAGAACTATGTTTCAATACCGCATGATTTAGCACAGGGAAAGTGACTTTATGCAGGAAGACTAAAGGGATGCATGCACCAGGAAGATGGGCAATAGGGAGTTAAGAGTGGTCTGGGCTGCAAGGCCAACTCTGTCCCTTATTGGTCACATGGCCTTGAGCCAGTCAGCAAACCTCTTGCCATCTAAATTTTATCATAGTTTATGGGAGTGCTAAGACTTCCTTTCAGAAAGATCTAAGTCCTCATATCAGTAAATAGAAATTACAATGTCTAGCGCACAGTCAGGACTCAGCACAAGTACACATTACAGTTGGGAGCTGTGTCCAAGGAAAGCACTGATCTTCCAGCATCGGTGCTATTAAGGGGCTAGACTACAAAGGGCGGTCACTGCTACTTCTTACTCATCACTCACAGGGTAGTCAGGGTCTCTGCACATGTGGAGGAAAGTCAACCTAGGGTATGCATCACTGATAGTCTCGAATGTTCTCTATCAGAAACACTAGAAATGTTCTCTATCAGAATGTTCTCTATCAGAAACACTTCTCTTCCATTCAGCCTTTAGAAACTAAGATCTCCAAGCCTCAGAACTTTCCCTCATTCCCAAAGCATGGATGTCGGATACTGTTGCCCTTGGTGACTTGTCACTGGGTACTCCCATCTTGTCGTGTTGTATGAAATGCATGTCCCCAGGGAAACAGGCTGACACTCGACACTCAGCCTCACGAGGCAACTGCTATCCCAGGGTTGTTTTCACCAACGGAGTCAAAGCTATAGGAGAGCTGGCCTTCTGAGCAAACTGCTGTCTAATTCTCTACAGCTGGAGAACATTCTGAATTCCAGTGAAATGGCTTGAAGGAAACGAGAAGACATCCTGCAGGTCACGGTGGCTATCTTTAGGCCCATTCCTTCCAACAAAGACCACAGAAATCCCCAGCCAGTCTTAGCGCGTGCGAGTCAGCCGCCAAGGTCTCCTGTCTCTTGGTTTTCTCCAGCACTGGAAAACTCAACCTGGGGCATCTCCACTCACCCCCAAGCTCGTCACAGCAGCTGCGCACTTAGTCTTTACTGTCATTCGCTTTCCAAAGTGGCTGCAGGTGGGTCACCCAGCAAGACCTAGAGAAGCTATTTCCAGGGAATCTGCAAAAGGACTCACACTCCTGCAGCTCTGAATGAGTCTGATGACAGAACTCACTCAACGAGAAGGCCGGTGGGCACCGCGCATTCCATCGGGTGTTCGGCTTTCTGCTGCACTTGCCACCCGGAGTTCTTAATCTCGCGCCCTAATATTCCCATGTTCTTCCACCTCTCTAGCCAATATGAAATTAATAAGAAAAGGACACTGTTTGGTATCTAGACGGCAGGCTCTAAAAAATCCAATTTTATGCTCAAAACACAACCTTTTCCTGTGCAGTGGTTATCGTAATCATCTACAGATAAAAACACTCAAGACAAGGGCTGTTGGAGAATTTGTCAGTGGTCTCTCAGCTGCCACGTGGCAATTTCATAACCTGAATTCTGAATTCAGATTTATCGCTCCCAAGACTCCTATCTCAATCAATAAGCTACAATTATTAAGTGCTTTATCATTTTGAAAGTGACCCATTTCAGCTGGACTTGGTAGTATAGGCTATACCCCCAGCTTCAGGAGGCTGACATGGGAGGATCAAGAATGGAAGACTAGCCTGGATGAGATGAAAAGAGATCTTACCTAAGAAGGCAAAACGCAAGCAAAGAAAAGTGAGAAAGGCTAGGGATGCAGCTCAGTAGAGGTGAGGCCCTAGTGTGTGAGGCCCTAGCTTCAGTCCCCAGTGAGAGAGAGAAAAATAGATAGATAGGTAGATAGATAGATAGAGATCATTTCATAACTATAAGATTATTATTTGAGCCCCCCCCCCCGTCCTGAGAGGCAAGTCAGTCATGTTATCTCTACTAGGTGGCAGTGAACCTTGAGCTGAAGGTGGCCAAAGACTTGGCTTTGGCCACTGGATGGCAGCAGGCAGAGAATAGAACAGAGGAACATTGAAATGCTGACAGTCCTGGAGCTTGGGTGGCCCCTGACTTGGCATGTAGCCATGAGGAAGTCAGGGACCTATAAAGTGAGACTTCTAGCTCCCTTCTGGGGAGCTTTTCAAGAAACAAACAATGGGGTGCAGCTCGCCACCATGGTTCAAGTTGAGCACCGTCACATCAGAAAGCCTGCTTAAAATGGGTCTGAGGCTAAGAATGTTCTGTAATTGTGGACACTAAGAAAGGGCATAATAAGTACCTTATGAGTGGGGTCAGCAAGAAGATTAACTGAAATAAATTACACAAACATTCAGGAAAGGATGTGAGCTCAGTCAATAGTGGTAAAGGCACTCAAGAGATACGTCACAGGTAGCAGGCAATCCACAGCTTCTCGTCGACCTCCATCACGTTTTTCCCCCCCAATGTTCTCATATAAACAAGGAAAGGAAGAAAAGTCCCTTCCTAGTGCAGTGGAGGCCCTCTCTCCATGTGACTCTTTGCAACTTGAGCACAGACCTTTGGGAGCCAGGTAAATGAAGGCTAAAGATGCCATTTTCAAATTTAATAAACACACAGCTGCTCGCAGGGGCATCTCTCCTTCCCGCTGGCGGTTATAGACAGTCTTCTCTCAATTACTTGTAGCTAATTTTAATTCAAGGCCAGCTTTTCTCACGTCTCTCTCCACATTCACCCACGGCCTCCTTGCCGTCCCCAGTGGGATCTGCTCAGAGAATGTAAGCCCATATTAATATTGTCCTGAGCAAAGCATAATTAGGAAGCTAAATCAGCAGCCACAGGAAGAGCGGAATGGGTTTTGAGCTGTGTGTAGAGCAGGCAGAAGACTGGCTTTAAATATTTCTCTTTGCTTTGAGATATTAATATTGCAGCAGCCCTTCATCAGTAGCACAAAGATGGGACATCTAGCTTGAGTTCAGGACAAGGGTGGGCAAAGTAAGACGGGCAATCTGATTCAGCCACTGCAGGTGCTTGAAAGTTAAATTGTATTGAAATAGATAATAGCCATTCATTTGTATTTTATCACTTTGAGATAAAATGATGGCCTGGGTCACTTTGGGGGCCAGATGGCTCTCAGAGTTGAAGATATTTGCTATTGGCCCTTTACAAAATTTGTTGATTCCTGTCCTAATTGTCCATGAGAGAGACAGCCTCTGGGCCAAGGAGCTGGCTCAGTGGGTACAGTGTTTGCAGGACAAGCGTGAAGAGCTGGATTCTGCTGCCAGTACCCACACTAACAGAATGCAGTGGTGTGTGCTCCAATAGTCCCAGAGCTGGGGAGATGGAGCTAGGCAGATGGCTGGAACTCACTAGCCATCTAGCCTAGCTAAATGAATGAACTCTACTGTCAACAAAAGTAAGGTGGAAAGTGATAGATGAAAACATCTAACCCCAACATCTGGCCTCCAGCATACACATGCAAGCATAGTACACACACCCATGTGAATTTGTAGATACATATCACACACACATGAGAGAGAGAGAGAGAGAGAGAGAGAGAGAGAGAGAGAGAGAGAGAGAGAGAGAGAGAGAGAGAACATCCTCTGGAGTCATGCCAGAGGAATCTTCTTTCCCCTAAGACCAGAACGTGCTGGTACTACACAGGAAAGGATGCTCATGGAATAACCTAGCAGATAATGCACACACCTGGAGACTGTGTTCCACGGGCTATCCTGGCTCCCCGGATTCTCACACACACCTGGAGACTGTGTTCCATGGGCTATCCTGGATCTCCAGGTTCTCACAGCATTATGGTCATGACCCAGTAGCTCAGGCAAGATGTGAGATGGATCCTGCATGGTCTGGAAACTGCCTGAAAGTCAGTCTGATCCTGTGCTGTGAAAACTACTGCAAGATTGGGATAATTTCTCTGCTCAATATGACCTGCACTCCATAGCTCTTAGCCTCTGGGAGCTGAGTTTAAGGACATCAATCTTAGATTCACTTTATGTCAACTGTTAACAACAAAAATGCAGGTTAGTTGGTAAATAATTGTGCCCCTAAAAATCCCCTTGCTTATCTGAAAATGATGCAGATTCCTGGATGTATCTGGAGAATCTCAGTTGACTAGAGGGAGGGAAAACCCAAGAAGTTCCTGTTTAGTTTAGTGGTGGGTTTTTGTTGTTACCGGTTTGTTTTGTTGATTAACTAGCCCTGCCTGTCTGATTGCAGTTTGCTGAGGACAGTTTTCCTAACAGCTCCAGGTGCTTCTTACCCTAGTGTGACTTATACAGTGTAGCACCCTCTGTGATGGGTCACATATTGGTCACATGAGATCACATGATGCCCATGGATGAAAGCCAATTATGCGTCAATCATAATGGGCTGCTTTCCAGGTTCATGAAGTCCAGTCTTGACCAGAGGGGCGGCATATCCAGTTACCTTTCCTGATACAGTGGGTCAAAGGGTTCTGTCTTCAAATGACACTTGGTGAAGTCACTGACCACTAGACACTGCCATGTGAAACTATGGCACTTTACCCTTACTCATTGTGCCTAAAGTCCCCAAATCTGGCTCCTCTGTATCCCACCACTGGTTACTGTTGTGGCTAGATACCATTATATGAAATTTATGTCTCCTCTATTTTCTCTTAAAGCTTTTTAAAATATTAGCTTTTATTATTTTTTAATTGTGTGTGTGTGTGCACGCATGTGAGCATGCATATGTGCGTGTGCATGCATGTGAGTGCAAGTGTCTGGTAAGGCCAGACACGCTGGAGTTATAGGTGGTTGCAAACTGTCTGATATGGGTGCTGGAAATCAACTGTGGATCCTCTGCAAGAGTAGTGATCACTCTTAGCTCCTGAACCATCACTCTAGTCTTCTGTGCTAGCTTTGATGCTGAATGCATGCCAAGGGCGCATGTGTTAAAGATTTGGTCCCCAAGAAGGTACTACAGAGATGTGGGAGAAACTTCAGGTTCTGATCATATCTGGCAGCTCAAAGTGAGATTGGTGTGGATAGAGAAAACAAAGCAAAAGAATATCAGTGTAAGCGATTGGACAAAACTGAAGCATTAATCCCTGAAAATAAGGCTTAAACAACACAAATGTCCTGTTACGGTTTTTGGTTCATAGGTACATAATAGAGATGAAACCAAGATGTCATTCCTGTCTGGAAGTTCTAGTTGGGGACTTGTTTTCTTGTACATTTGGTAGACTCTGGTTCCTTGCAGTTGTGGGGTTGGAATCACTGTTTCTCCCAACTTCTGGATGCTGATATGAGTTTTAGACTGTGGGCCTCTTCCCAGGCCTTCCATCTATCAATCATGAGCTGAACACTGGTCATGTTGCTTTTCCCAGACTCAACTTCTGCTCCCTATTCCACTCGTGTGAGCAGATTGGAATCCCCTGGTTAATTCAGAATAGCCACTTTAATTTAAGATGAACGGCTATCAACTTTAATTCCACTTGAAGACTTAATTCCCCAGTTCCATATAAACTAGCACATTCTTAGATTCTAGGGGATGGGACATGGGTATCTTTGGGAAGCCATTATATTATCCTGCCCACCACAGTTAATATAGTAATGTAGCACTGAAGAGAGGAGAATGCCAATTGGTTGTAGATTATTTTGGCATCCTGGCGATATACACATATGATCTGTATTAATATACAGACAGTTGAATGCAACAAAGGAGGTATTCAACATAGATAAAATTTACGGAAAAGAGAGAAAGAAAGTTATGGAGTTATAGCATGGAGAAGCTAGATGCTGGTGTGAAGAGTTCCTTCCAGTCAGTCAGCACTAGGATGCACTAAAGGATATGGGGTACTGGCCAGTGTATCAGGAGAGGATCTTAATGCTCACCCTAGATTGGACATCTATATTAATCCCACCAACAACACTCAGAGAACACCCAAGAGGAGGCACAAAGACTGCAAGAGCCGGAGGTTAGAGGGGAAAACTGTGAGATGCTGTCTTGTGCTCATGACGTGGCTATCACAATCATGAGCTCACAGCACTTCGGGTTGCCTGCAGAAATCCTCCATGATATCAAGCCAGACAAATGCTGGACTACATGGGGAGAATGATTGCCAGACTCCACCTCATGCTGAGTTGCTTTGGCAATGGATAGCTGCTGAGGGAGGAGACCCATTCCTTACTCAAGGCCTGGCAACTAACAGGCTTCCCACAGTTCAGTGACTGGGCTCACACACATGTACACATGGACAGCACTAACTGGACTTGGTGTGTTATTGGGAGGGGGCATGACGTCGGAGCTTGATGACAGCGGAGGCTTGAGGGGCAGATGGAGAGTAGATGAGATCAGGTTTTGTTATGCACATGTATGAACTTCTCAAAGAAAAAAACAATTAAAGCTAGGGGCTTGGGTTTAAAGGAATGAAAGAAAAGATGGAGAAAGACAAGACATAGGCACAAGGCACATCTTCAATAAAAGCACAGGGGTGGAGCCACACTGGAAACAAGATTACCTTGACCCTGAAGGCCTCACTGCTAAATCAGATCTCTTTAAACAGCCTTCAGCATTAACTGCGTGACCCCAGAGCCTCAGATGGGACTGAGTCATCTGCCAATTCTGAATAGCTTTGGCCATGGGATTTGAAGGGTCACAGGAGCAAAGTGCCAGCCCGCGGGACTTATTGCTCTTAGCGAGAGTCTGGCCAGGAAGCCTGATTTCCATCGTGAATGTTTCCTACCTCTGGGCTTGCTTTCGAAGCTGTGCCCCTGAAATCAGGCTGCCATTGCTTAGAGTTGAGAAAACTGTCTGACCTCCCTAGCAGGTTGGATGTATCACATTGGACTGTGGCTGACTGTAGATTTGAATTTTCAGTGTTCAGCATAGGTATCAGTTGTGCTTTCTGAAAGACTCTTGTGATTGGAGCTTTCTGGATAAAGCCCACCTTCCCACATAAAAGCTGCTCAGCTGCTCAAGGTGTGCTAATATGCTCAGAACGCTCAGTTAATTTATTCATATAGTCATGTAGTCACTGAGCAGCCTTTTAGGTTAAGGTTTTTTTTTTTGAAATAGGATCTTGTCTAGTAATTTAGGCTAGAACTTACTATGAAGTTCATGCTAGCCTTGAACTCACAGCAATCTCCTGCCCCAGGCTTCCAAGCACTGAGATTATAGGCATGAATCACCAAAGCCAGCTAGTAGACATTTCATTTTTTAAAAATTTCAGTCCATTTTTAATTTAAAATTATTATATTATATATAAATATATATACATGCACACATAATACAAATACACACATACAGACACACACACACAGACACACACAGACACACACAGACACACACAGACACACACACATATATGTATATATGTGTGTATATATATATGTATATATATATATATATATATTTGGCTTTTTGAGACAGGGTTTCTCTGTGTAACAGCCCTAGCTGTCCTGAAACTAGCTCTGTAGACCAGGCTGCATATATTATATTATGTTTTATTACATTATATTTTAATTGTGATTTCCCTACCTCTAATGCTCCTCACTTCTCTACACAGCCAACTTTATATATTATCTCTCTCTCTCTCTCTCTCTCTCTTTCAAAACAATAAAACAAGAGACAAAAGTGAAAATAAACAAAAAATCAACAAAGGAAACAGGCAAAAGATACCAACAAGACAGAAAAAAAAATACCCAAACAAAACAAAGTTTTAAAAAGGTCCACAAAAATACCACTGAGTTTGTTTTGTGTTGGCTGACTCCTCCTGGGTAGGGGCCTACCCTGAGGTGTGGTTGATATACCCAGGGACACACTATTGGAGAAAGCTGATTTTCCTTTTATGAGTGTGTAGCGATTACAGGGAGCTTCTTGGTTAGGGGTGGGAGCCTGCATCACCTCCCTCTCAGCAGTGAGACCCAATCTGATTTGACCTGTGCAGGCATCTTGCCTGCTGCTGCAGTCTTTGGCCATGGAGATGAGCATTAGTCCCATTGGGTTGGGAAGACACTGTTTCCTCGGAGTCATCCATCAGCTCTGGCTACTACAGTCTTTCCACCTCCTCTTCCACAGAGATCCCGGAGCCTTGAGGGGAAGGATTTGACGAAGACACCTCGTTTATGACTGAGTGCTCCAAAGCCTCTCACACTAAGCACATTGTCCAGGCGTGGGTCTCTAGGTTCGTTCCCGTCTACTGCAAGAAGAACCTTCTCTGATACGGTCTGAGTGAGGCACTGATCTATGGATATAGCAGTGTGTCATTGGGAGTCATTATCTAGTCTTAGGTTCTTAGTGACTTTAGTAGTGTCGGATATGGGTTCCATGTCACAGCCCGGACCGTAAATTCCGTCAGCAGTGGTGAATCACTCCCAAGACGTTTGTGCCGCTGCTGCAGACCAGGGTATCTCGCAGCTAGTTGCGATTGTAGGTTGCAGGGTTAGTAGCTAGACTGTACTGATGGATGTCTTTCTCCTCTGATAGTGTTCAGCGTACCTTCTAGTATCGTGAACACTCTTCAGTATGGGTGTAGCTTCCAGTTAGCCATCAGCCCAGCTTCTCCATGTTTGATGACATGGTTTCAGCAACAAGGCCTTACAATCGGTTTGAGGGAAGAAACCAATAACCTTGGTAATAGCCTGTGATTGTGGTGGTGGTGGCGGTGGGTTTCTGTGGAACTCTTTTGGCCAACAGCTCAACAAAATGTAAGCCATTCCTGGCACTGGAGGTTTTGCTCAGGGTCCTAAGATGTCTAGTTAGGGGATTGTCTCCCCTATTGTTTGCTGACTCCATTTAGGATCCTTTCATATGTGTATGTATGTATTGTATGTTTCCATACACTTTGCTTTTTCAAATGGCCTTTAATCTTATGCTCTCCCCTCCTCCCCTTCCCTTTCACTCAGCTTCCTATTTAACCCAATTCTAATTTCCCCTTTGTCTCTCCATAGCAATATGTTCTATTTTCCCTTCCTTGGGAGCTCTTCTCCTCCCACCTACTCCCTTTCTAGGCATCCGACCTGTGTGCTTACTCACATTAAAGCATATATATCAATAACTTAAAAACTTCCACATGTAAGAGAAAACACATAATGTTTGCCTTTTGGAGTCTAAGTTGCCTCAGTCAGGATGGTTTTTTTTTCTCTCTCTCCATCCATTTAACTAGCAGACATTTACTGAGTACTCCATAGGGACCAGCCATTATTCTTGTATCTATAATACAATTATAATAACATATAAGTCTTATATATTATTATATATAATATATGAAGACTTATAATCACATGTAAGTCTTTCCAAATACAACTGTTGGCCGCATTTACCTATTATATAATTTTATATAGAACCTGGAGGGTTCATAAGCCTTTCTTATCAGACTATATGAGAAATACAATTTTTGTTTCAAGTGAAAAATTTTAAGGCAACTTGTGGATTGGCCTTGATACCAAGAAGCTTCAAGTTTGAACTGAGCAGTAAATGGCTGACTGAGAACTTTAGTGAGTTATTTGGCTCATGGTGACCCTAGCACAGGGATAAAATCAATCTTTTTACTAAACTCTTGTAAGACTCCAATTCATCCACCTTGCTGAATTTGCATTAGTTCGCTTTCTGTCGCTGTGATAAATAGCATGGTCAAAAAGAAACTTGGGGATGGAAGGGTTTAGTTCATTTCGCACTTCTGAAAAAGAGTCCATCACCAAGCAAAGCCAAGGAAGGGGCTTAAGGCTGGAACCTGGTAGCAGGAACTTCACCAGCGACCATGGAAGAGTACTGCTTCCTGGCTCACTTTCCAGATACACAGTCAGCACTTTTCTTCTACCCCCCAGGACCACCTACCAAGGATTGGCACTGCCCACAATGAGCTGGAGTCTCCCATACCAATGGTTAGAAAAAAAAAAAAGAATGCCCCACATCTTAGCTTACAGGCTAATCTGAAGGGGACATTTTCTCAGTGAAGGTTTCTTATTTCCAGGTTTCTTATTTCTAGCTTCTGTCATGTTGACAGAACAGACAAATAAACAGTAAAAACCCAATCAATTAATACAGTATTATTATTATATCTGAGCAGTGTGTAGAATCTGATCTCAGGCTAAGCAATGCTCAATTAGATCCTGAGGCACTTCCTATCACATCTTCGGTGTCTTACTTCATTCTGCCTGCTGCATAACATCATAGAAGCTCATATAAGAAGACCTACAGCCATTGATAAATCCCAACGATGTATGTGTGGGGTGGGGATCGAAAGAGAGTGTGTAAGGAGGTCCAGCACTGACTGCTCCTCTTGCTCCAATGAGAAGTGGATCAGAAAGAGAAGCAGATAACAAATGTAGAAGTTAGAGACTGAGCCCTGGCTTTGCTCTAGGAAACCAAGACTCAACGCAATTGAAAATGATGCATGCCTCCAGGGCTGTCATGAGAACTACAGAAACCGATGTATGTGAAAATAGTGACATACAATGTCTCTTAGGCAGTAAGCAAAGACAGAGGTACTACCATAGCCCTCCTATCACTTGCCATTAGCTCTCGGCCTCAGACTTCTCCAGGAAATCCCATTGTGCACACACTACACTTAACATGCTCTTTTCTCCCTGGAGAGAAGTGGAGAAAAATAACCTAATGATTAATATTAAGAGAATATGTAAGCTCGAAATGCCAGTTGATTTCTCCGAGTGGCTGGTATGCTAATTCAAAGCACTGTGACCATCAAACAGGAAGTGTAGGGACTGAGGTAGGCAGCATTTTGGTGGGTGGCGGGGGATATGCTAGACTTTGTGAATCCCACACATTATTTACCTTAGGGAGTGGAAGAGATGTTTGCAGACTGGGACTAAGAACTGGACAAGGGTGATGCCAACTTGATGGATTCCCATCTTCCAAGGGAGTGCCTGGCTTTGTCTTCCTATCAGAGAAATGATTTTTTATCAGAAGAAAAACCTGTCATGCTTTTGAGCTACCAAGCCACAAATCTCCTTTTCACCAGGGATAATATTTTTTCTTGTCAACTTTCTTGCTCATCCAAAGTAATTGTTATAACATACGGCCTTACTCTGTCTCTCCCAGCCGCAGCTTCTGTCTTTTGTAGGCCCTGGGTAGAGACAGAGGCTCCCTGCTTGTCTTTGTGTGTTCATTGGTAGAGTAGAGGATGCTGTTATCAAGAACGTGACATCCTGATGAAACCATAGGAGCCACAGAGAAGCCCTGAAATCTGAGAGCCAATGACTCCTCATGCCCCATACTTTCAACAAGTGTCCTCTGGTTCATGTGGAACATTCTCTTTCCCTGAAGAAACAGGGAAAAAAAATTACCTCTATCTAATCGTAGAGCTGAAAACACTTCCATGAATGCCTCACCACACAAAACCGTATCCCTCATCTGATGTTGATCAGCAGAACAGTGTGCTAATGAAAACTAGCAGATTGGGCTTGGGAGATATGTCAGCCAATAAAATGCTTGCCTTGTAAACACGAGGACCTGAGTTTTATCCTTAGACCCATAGTAAAACATGTGGGTGTAGTGGCATGCACTTGTAATCCCAACTAGGGAGGCTGACATAGACCCCTGGGGTTTAGTGACGAGCCAACCTTGACTAATTGACAAACTTCTAGTCCCAGGGAAAAGCCCTATGTCCAGCCTCTAGACCTATCTGGTTCTCTTTCCACATACCTGTCATTGGTGAAGGATAAGGAATCCTGGACTTCCCCTTCTACATATGCTTGTCTTTCTTCGTCAGCTTTGGGTGTTGACCTTCTGATATGAACATTCATGTTATTCATGTGGCAGACAAAATGGAGCAATACACCAAAATCAGATGCCATGGTAACTTTCTAGGCTTTCAGGATGCCTGAGATTGCCCTCTGGCTCCTGCATATATGAACACATGCACAGAAGTGCACAGGCATACATGTGCATCTGCATGCACATTGCACACATGCAAAAACACACAGATGAACAGACTGACATACATGCTTTAGAGAATGCTTAATTAATCAGAATTAACTGAAAAGTTGTTTTGTCTAGAAAGACTCTGGAGAGACAATGGCCTGGGGGGAATTTGGTAAGTGCAAACTCATGCCTTCCCTTATTTCTTATGAAGAATGCACTCAGGTCAGAAGCAAGGGAACACACTTACCCACCCCAAGCTCCTGAAATATTATAGAATGCCCTGAGTAAGATTAGCCCAAAGTTTTAAGTTCCCAATGTAGGTTCTGAAAACTCAATTACAAAAGCTGAATAGTTATCAAACTGCTTTAATGAACCCCATCTCCAGTGATGTCTCATTCCTTAAGATGTGTCTAAGTGTCATCTTGCTACAATGTACACAAATTACATAATGGTGACTTAGAATCATAGACATACGATTGCTCTGCACCTATGAAGTGATGGATAGCATTGGACATATACAGTCTGTTATCTACAATGTATAGATAAGATGAACTGTAAAGATAAATGCAAGACACGAAAATTCACAAGCCTCCAAGAATATATGGGCAGTCCAAATTGGACTTGATGGGTGTGGAGGGGGAGAGGACATAAATTTGAGTGGGTGGGAAATGGGAGTGGATGGATCTGGGAGGAGTCAGAGCAGGGGTGAATATGATCAAACACATTGTACTAAATTCTCAAAGAACTGGTTATGCAAAAGCATGCTGTATTCCTAGTCATCGAGCCTGGGAAACTGAAGACACATGCACAAGCAGCAGCTCAAATGGTAAAGGGTCTGTAAAAGCAAGTGGTGAAATAAGAAGAGGGGAAGGAGGTGGAAGAGAAGAAGAAATTGGGGGAAAGAAAGAGACATGTATTATATCTTTGGCAGTCCCAACCCCATTAGCTCACAGTTGCCCTGGCTAGCCATGTACCTCACTCTTGGCTGTTGGTCTCCTGTAGCTGAAGTTGTACATTGACAAGTTAGAATCAATCTGATAGGATTCCTTTAACAATTTGTTAAACAATGATTTTTGCATTACAGTTAAATTGCGATTGTTTATCTCCAATATTCGTAGCTTAATATGAGAAGATATTAAGTTAAATGATTCCATATTAAATTGTTTATTTCAGATGGCCATTTCTGAGAAAGTATCAAAACTGTACTGGCTGGTTTTGTGTGTCAGCTTGATACAAGCTGAAGTTGTCAGAAAGGAAGGAGCCTCAGTTGAGGAAATGCCTCCTTGAGATTCACCTGTAAGGCATTTTCTCAACTAGTGATCGATGGGGGAGGGTCTGGGCCGTGGTGGGTGTGCCAGCCCTGGGCTGGCAGTCCTGGGTTCTCTAAGAAAGCAGGCTGACCAAACCAGTAAGCAACACTCCTCCATGGCCTCTGCATGAGCTCCTGTTTCCAGGTGCCAGCTCTGCTTGAATTTCTGTTCCTCCAATGATAGACTATTTTCTGGAAGTGTAAGCCAAAGAAACCTTTCCTCCCCAACTTGTTCTTCAGTCACGGTGTATCATTGCACCAATAGTAACCTTACCACAAATTGGTACCGGCATAGAGTGTTGCTGGGACAAACCTGACAGTGTTTTGGGGAGCACTGTGGAAGGATTCTGGAATTTGGGGCTAGAAGAGCCATTGAGTCTCTGGGATGCTCTGTGGGAGTTTGGAAGATAAGGATATTGAGAACAGTGCAGAGGATGGACGCCCAGCTTGTAAAGTTTCTGAGGGAAATTTGAAGATGGTCGGGGTCATGTGCTGTTTTGCATTAAGATCCCGTGGTTCTGGTTCGCTGGAGCTGAAGGATCAGCTGTGATTAATCAAGACACCAGAACTACCTGAAGTAAGACTTTTAAGTTAATGGCACAATTGATACTGATTAGCTGAAGCTAAGAAAATAGCTGTGACTGAGAAGAGACCAGCATCACTGAGATGAAATCTTCCGGGAAGTGTTTTCTGAGATCACAGACAAGCTGTTTCCCGGAGGTTGTACCTCGTGCTGGCAGCCGGACTTGGTAATGTGTAAGATTCACCCAGGTGGCATTAATTTTGAAGGCATGAAGGGGTCTTGGAGAGCAGCTGAGAGTTGACGCTGTGAGAGACCAAGAAAGGCCATTGGTGAAGGTACTGCCTCAGTTCAAGGCCCAGGACTGAAGGGGTCATGCCAAGACGTTAAAGTTGAGACTTGGTACCATGAAGAGAGGCTATGAGAGGCTATTGGTGAAAGTGCAACCCAGCTGTATCGGAAGACCCCAGCAGTTTTGGAGATGCCAGGACCATGCTATGGCCACCGAGAACAGCAGAAGCAGTGGAGTGGAGTCAGAGCCCAGACGACAAGCTGTGTGTGCTACAGAGGGCAGAGCTGGAGAAGTGTCCCAAACCTAGAAGATCGCGAGTGAATTCCAGGTAATTGGACATGGAGTTGTTTATACAGTTGGAATTTGGTTTTGGTTGGTCCAGCATGCCCTGGTTCTCCCCTCTTGAAGAAGGTATTTAATTCTGATTTTTACAGGGGCCCACAAATAAAAGACTTCGAACTTCTTAAAGAGATTTTGGATTTTAGAGATTGGCTATTTTAAAGAGACTGAAAATTTAATGTGTTTGGATTTCTAAAGACTGTTGGACTTTTGAAGTTATTTATGTTTTTAATGTGGGATGAATAAGAAAAGAAGGGCTGTGGCTTAATAGTGATGTATTTGTGTGTCAAGTTGACAATGGGTCAGTTGTACTGGCTGGTTTTGTGTGTCAACTTGACACAAGCTAGAGTCATCAGAGAAGAAGGAATCTAAGTTGAGGAAATGCCTCCATGAGAGGTGTTAGGTGTTTTCTCAGTTAGTGATCAGTAGGGGAGAACCCAGCTCATGGTGGGTGGTGCCACCCTGGGCTGGTGGTCCTGGGTTCTGTAATAAAGCAGACTGAGCAAACCATGATGAACTATCCATTAAATAGCACTCCTCCATGGCCTCTGCATCAGCTCCTGACTCCAGGTTCCATCCCTGCTCAAGCCCTGTCCTGACTTTCTTCATGATAGACTATGGTCTGGAAGTGTAAGCCAAATAAACCCCTTCCTTCCCAATTTGCTCCTTGGTCACGCTATTTAGCCAGAGCAATAGAAACCCCAACTAAGACATCAACTAAAAATTGGGTTAAGAAATTCACACTGAGTTGGAAAAACAGCTCAGTGGTTAAGAGCTTTCCCAGAGGATGAGGGTTAAATTCCCAGCACCCACAGGACAGCTGACAAGAGCCTGTAACTCCAGTTCCAGGGAATCTGGTGCCCTCTTCTAGCCTCCAAGGGCACTGCACACACACTCCAGTGGTGCATGCAGGCAGAATACCCATAAGCATAACATATTTTTAAGAAGAAAATTACATGGATGCTCTCACTTCACACACAAACTTGGGGAATAGACAATGGCAGTGAATTCAGAGGCAGGACTCAAGGCCAGGATGTCTTAGTATCAACCTTGTACCCTGTTCCCCATGATAAAATGTTTCCTCACGTGAGATCTGTTCAGACACATTGCATCATTGTTTGGTGGCTGCTGCCACTTCCTATTTGGCCATAATACACACGCTGCATTCGCTTTGTCTGATACTAACAGCTGGAGTAGCAGACAATGAATGGACAATGAATGGCAAGATGGGAGGTCACCATAGGCAAAGAAATGTAAGGGCCACTTTCCAGCCTCCACTATCCAGTTCCCCCACCATCTTTTGTATACAGTGAACAGAACATGAGACTCAGACCTCCTTCCCTATCCTTATGGGGAGCAAAAATAAGGCCTTTTAAATTTGCCTGTACTGGTAGGGGAAACAAGACAAAGTCACAGTAGTGCTTCGTCATCTCATTGGACAGATACGACCTCACTCTGGCATCTTTCTCTCCACGACAGGTGATGCTTTCTTCCCTCAGTTAGGCCCTCTCCCCGACCCAAAACTCCTATTCTTTAAGAGAGAGGTTAAAGGTCACAACCTTCAAAGAGTTACTTCTAAATCTTCATCTTACTCAGGACCACTGCTGGTGTCCCAACACAGTAACTTCACTCTTCTCTGCATGCTTGGCTGTGCCCCACACTAGGACACGTTTCTTTAGTATAATGGTGAGATTTTTGCTACTCTCTGTACATTTAACTTACCCAGAGTGTGGCAGTAGAGAATTAATTAGTTAATCAACCAATCAATAAATCTGATCTTGAACAGGCGGGTTGCATCTGCTTATTAGTGACATCAATGTCTTTAAAGTTGGTCGCAGAACTGTGTAGAACACATTCCCTCATCTGGAATAACAGGATGAACTTAGAAGGGGACAGAGCATGAAAAGTTCATCCTCTTTCTTTACAAGGATTCCAGTGAACCAAAGAGCTTTTCTTAAAGCTTCTTAGATGTTCAGGGACAGAGCTGGGATGGAGCCTAGCATGTCTGTCTAAGCCCGAGGTCTTTGCTCTTCCTGCATGGAAACTTCTACTATAGTACCCAAAGAGGACAGCATGTTCTTCCCAATAGAACTTAAGAGATCCTCAAAGTAATAAATAAAATGTCAAAAATGAAAAGCAAATTAATTTCCCCACATATTGCTCAAAACAACTTGCAGAGTTCTCTGGTCACTTGTAGCATTCATCCACCGCTCCTGAGGCATGTTCCAAAAATTCAATTATTTGAACGTATTGTTTACTTTTCCTCAAATAATTTTGTGCACAAAAAAACATTTGAAAAGCTTTAGAGGCAACTTCTTCTATCTGAACAAACAGTCAAGGACAACTGTCACAAGCCAAGCTCTCATTTCAGCCACAGCATTGATTTCCAATAAATCTATTCAAAGGAATAAAGTGGCTGTTCTCATTCATGAAACACACCCACAACTTACAAAGTATTTTGTTGATAGAAATGTCAGTGAGCAATGACAGTAACGCTGCCTGAAACCACTGAAATGTAGCAGACATCCCAACATTCACTGAGAAATTCAAATATCCCATTGGTAGGCAGAAGTAAGTCCATATGGTTCGTACTTTCCTTTCGCTGGTGCCTCAGAAAGCCTAAGGGATGTGAAGCTGGAGGTTTGCTTTGGTATCAGCTCTGTAACTGTAGGCAAAGGAATTAGTTCTCTGGTCATGTTCATTTGTTCAAGAAACATCCAGTGAGTCTCTACTTAGAAGAGACTCACTTCTAAGTACCCAGTGAACAGTAGTAACAGAAAAGAGTTTAAAAAGATAATCAAGCTACATTTGGGTGGGGAGCATAACCAAGTAGTAGAGTGCTTGCCCAGTGTGTATGAGGTCCTAAGTTCAATTCCCAGAACCAAAAGTTAGTAGGTAAATAAATTAAATGAATGAATGGATAGACAGACAGACAGACAGATAAAAGTTACTCTTTTTTTTTTTTTTAGCTCACCTTTGCATTAAGGGAGACTTTGGAAGTGAACACAAAAACTGAAAAATGTATGTTATTTGGTCATTGATACTATGGAGAAAAATATAGTTGAGGAGAGGAAGTATTGCAGAAAGGTATTTTATTTTATTTTTTTAAAGGTTTATTTATTATGTATACACTGCAGGCCAGAAGAGGGCACCAGATCTCATTACAGATGACTGTGAGCCACCATGTGATTGCTGGGAATTGAACTCAGGACCTTTGGAAGAGCAGACAGTGCTCTTAACCACTGAGCCATCTCTCCAGCCCCAGAAAGGTATTTTATAAGACGTGTGTGTGTGCTCGCACGCACATGCGCACATGCACAGAGGTATATATGGGTGCACACAAGGTGGCCAGAAGAGGGCATCGGATCCCTTGGATCTGGAGTTACTGGCCTTTGTGACACCTACTTTGCCACACAAGCTGTGGGTGCTGGGATCCAGTCTCTGGTCGTCATGATTGTGCAGTAGGTGCTCCACTACTGAGCCATCTCCCGCGCCCCAAAGAGAGCAAATCATTTAGAGAGAAATCATTTACTGAACCTTTCAATTAACAGACACCAAGTTCAGCATTTGGCAAACACTTCTAAAATGGCCTTTTTCTTGTTGGGGGATCTTCTTGAGAATAAGTTCTTTGAGGGAGTGAGAGTATTGGTTGATTACTTCTCTTCCCCTTTGATCTTTCCTCCCCATCATCTAGAGAGTGTTATCCTTCATCAGCCTATCAGAGTACCGTGTAGGTACCGTCTCTGGCCCACACTTTTTGCAGTTGTTTCTCACTTTGACTTCCTGAGAGAGTCGTCTGGACTGACTGACACTTTCCATCCAGCGTGCTCCTTGGTGTAGGACAGAACTGCTTGGTTTTGCTAAGTCACTTCACGGAAACTACATTAATATGGTGGAGAGCCTCTCAAAGAGCTACTAGCATTTATCCTAGAGCTGAGCTTATTCTGGTGCTTCTAGAACATTGGGAGGATGGAGAGGAGTCCGTGATGACCAGCCATGAATGTCAATATTGTCACCTCTCTCAGAGCCCACCTTTGACGACATAAATGCTATGGATTTTTTTTTCTCTTTTGAACACTCTTTTATGTTTGGAAATGAATGTACATTGCTCTGCCAAAATTCCCTTGTCAAAGTCTGTCAGTCACGAGAAACTGCAGCCCGTCAAGGGAGCCTATCTGAGTGAAGCATCAGGAATCAGCATTTTCTTTTTGATGGGCAATTAAGATCATCTCAGGGCTCTGATCCCCAAACCTGAGGAACAAATGTCCAAGAATTCTTATCTGCTTGAGACTTGTAAGTAAGGGTTGCCCTACATAGGAAGAGCATCGGGGGAAGCAATTAATAATAACCTTGGAATGATCTCATAGTTTGATAATAAGGTTTTGTTATGATTTTATTAAAAAAGGAAAGCTCTCAGAGTGAGCAAACACACTGTCAGTGTGAAGACACTTTACATATTTTAGGAGAATCCCAATAAATGGCTAATACGAATGAAGGTTGTTCCTAGCCCCTCTTCTTGCAGCTTTCCTAGGGGCTAAGTACCATTACCACCAACGTGAAAGTGAAACAAAGTCTCAGAGAAGAGAAAGACCCTGTCCAAATCCACACAGTTAATAACTGAGACACACACATCTGATGTGCCAAGTCTGCTTCAACTTATGAATCCTGGCCTAGCCTTAACTTTAACTTCTAACTACAAAATGCTATTGCCTCTTTATTGATTTCAACCATGGTGAACATACCTGAAGACTGCAGAAGGCTGCAATGCTAGCATTTCGTGGTGCTTATGTGACTTTACTTAGAGCCATTCTGGAAGCTATAAGTTCACAAATAATGTCACGCTGACTTGGTTAGGCTCCTAGGGCCAACAGGAGACAGATGATCTGCTGCTTTGTTCAGTATCGTTGTAAGCTGATGTGTTACTTCATAGTGTTGGGTTGCCATCCCCCTGGAGTGCTTTGATGCGATCGGTTGTCAGGTTCAGGTCTGTTGTTTCTCTTAGCAGAATCCCAGCCACTGGAAGATGACAGCCCCAAAGCCCTGCCTGTGTTAGGGGAGCAATCGAACTCAGATAATGACATAAACGAGCCGGTGTTCATCTGGGGAATCTCAGACAAAGCAGCCCAGAGGAAAAGCATCTCTGCTGGTGAACGTTCGTTTCGCTTGCAACAGGAGAAACAGCAGCCGCTGGTGCACAGACCAGGGAGAGGTAAAGGGAGGCTGAGGCTGCCGCATGTGAGTAGCGCTTGATTTTCTGTAGCTGGGAACAGGATGCTGGGAGGGGGCTTGCCTGGGAGGTGTTTGTGTGTACATTTGGGTCTCTGCTTTTCCTGGGGCTAGGAGTGGAAGTGATGCTTTATACAATCACCAAGTGCGTTCGGATCTGAGCCCCTCTTCCAGAGGAGGAGGCGGAGTGTGCTCACACACACTTGCATTTTCTGCATCTGCAGATCATAAAACATGTAAACAGCAGGTGGAGAGGGGTTTCTCTTTGTTTTCTTGTCTGTGGTGGGATGCAAAAATGATAGGCACCTCGCCCCTAAGGAGCTCTCAGAGCAGAAAGACTCCCCAAAGGGGGCTCTTTCCCAAGTTTCTGTGACACATGTGTGAATCTCTATGTCTTGGCCACATAGTTGCTTCTCTTGGAGAGGGGATTACATGCCTCCCACTGGGAACGGGTGAGGATGGCCAGTCATTAACTTAAGTCCTCTGGAGCAAGCTACACTAATGCAGTTTAACCTGGCACTCATCATCTTTGAATGAGTTCACTGAGCACATTCCATGCTGGGAAAGCATACGTCTTACAGCCAGGGCAAACACATGGGTCTCAGCATCAGTGTGACTTTAAACTTTAGAAAGTTTTTGATTGCTTTAAAACTAAACCCTGGGTTTTTCTAGCCTGTGAACATTAGATGTATGTTGAAGTTTAAAGGGTACAGGAGAGGATGTTTGGCTCTCAAGCCATTATGTAGCCAGCAGCAGGTTTTCTCAATGTGATGAACTGGTGTGCACCTGTGGGTAATGGTGGCTACAGGTGCTCTGTGTAACAGAGAGCTTCCCGTCATAAACTCGCTTGTGTTTGGAATATTTAACATGCTACACACAGAGACAAGCATGCACACATGAGCGCGCGCACACACACACCACCATGCACACACATGCACAACATACACAACACACAACCATACATATGCATACACACATGCACAACATACACAACATACAGCCACACATATGCATACACACATGCACACACAACCCCACCATGCACACACATGTACAACATACACGATTCACACAAGTACACACAGGCACACATAAACACATGCACACAAACACACACCACAATGCACGCACATGCACAACATACACAATTCACACAGGCACACACAGGCACACACAAATACATGCACACACGCACAAACACACACAGGCACGTATACGCTCCACTCTTTCATTCTTTCTTCAGAGGATTTTATGTTGCTGAGCCAGGGGATCTGCAGAAAAAGAAAACCAGCACATCATCCCCAGGAGGAGAAGAGGAGGAAAGAGTAGGAGAAAGGGAGGGGCCCTTTGAGCGCCCTAGGAATTCGCTTCCAGCAGCTGTGCATAATGAGGGACAAGAATCCCAGGCACTTCACACTGGCCCTTGGCTGGGAGGAGAGAATCCAGCCAGCAGCTTGGGCTCACAACTGTGTGCCAGTACCCAGGAATGTCAGAGCTCCTGCTCTCAAGTTGCTATGGGATATGCAGTGAAATATGAACCAGGGCAGAGGGTGTAGAAAAGAGCCGTCTTTTTTCTACAAGGGAAGTTTTCCCCTCAAGGCAGCCTATAGAACATTCTCATACCATGGCACAGCAGGTAAGGCTGCTTGGAGCTGGCAATAACTGGCAGGAGAGCTCAGGTAGCCATCTGAGTGGAAAGTCACTATATTTGTGGCTGTCAGAATATCTGGAGCCATCATCCATGGCATCATAACTTCATGCCTGCACGGACAAGCTGAGATCTAACATCAGAAACCCAGAAAATGCTGAAGGAATGGGGTAACATCAATAGTCTGATGTCTGTGCTATGTTGGTGCTTATTTTTGCCATTGGTGACAATGATGCATTATAGAAACATTACAACATATCTCCATAAGATTTTCTCTATATGTTGACCTCTCAGTGCCTCTGATTCTTTTGCATTCTCGCCCAGCTTTGCCCAGGTACATCTCTGACTCGAGGACAATTGTGGTCTAGCCGTACTCCCTTTTGCCTTTCCCTAGTGTTATTCTGTCGCATTCTCATCTCCCAGTACAGCTCTCTTAGGAATGGTTAATTACAGCGGGAGTCAGTGGATTAATCCCTTAAGTGAATGTGCTATATAGGCTGTTTAGCAACTGTTGGATGTTGAAATTGTTCCCAGCTTGTCTGTAAGTGGGATGCTATTATGAATAGTACTGTGATTGACACATTTTACTTCCCTTTAAAGAAAAAAAACTGGGGAAAGTGAAGTCTCAGCATCAGAATGAATGAGGTAAAAATATGAATTCTTTTGGCTTTCCATGATTATGGACAAAATGTCCTCTGACTCATGTTTCTGCTGTCCAAAACCATCATCTAGAGAACAGCATTTTGCCTAGAACCTTATGTACATAATTCATGTTTTTTTTTTCTCAAGCCTTCTCTAGATATTCTATATATTTTTCCTAAGTGTGGATCCATGAAAAGATACTGGCCGTGCTCTTAAAGCTGATGCTTACCTCCTGGAACAGACAGGGCCATCTTCCAGAGGACAAGCCTGTAGCTTCTCGGGTTCCCCTCCTGTGAGAAAGCCATGCTCAACTGCTTTCACTTGCCAGCTCTGTGGTAGGTGAAGAAAGCAAGGTAGATGAGCCGGCATCTCAGGGAGGCAGCTAGCCAAGCGTAATCTTCAGACTCTGCCTTTCTTCCAGCCTTAACAGAGGCAGCAGAAAGGTCAGCTCACTTCTTGAATTTGAGGCTGCTGCCTGACAAATAGGACTAGAGTCCTTGAGGAGGCGAGGGCTGGTCAAGCTTATTAGAGGCAAAAAGAGCATGCTCTGTACTTTGCACTTCTGCATAGACTTCATCCAAAGCTGTGTGCTTCAATGATGGGGCCAGGCAAAGGGAAGGGACGGTGGTCACCAAGTAAGAGCTGTGGAATATTTCAGTTTCTGCTTCAGTAAGGATGATGCTATCAATTATCTTTTTAAAAAATATTTCTTCCCTTGTATCTGATAAGTTAAGAGATTACTCTGTGCTTTCCTGACCTGTGTAACTCACCATAAATTGCTTCAATGCAAACCTCTTTGTTGATTCAATGATTATTTGCAAAGGCCAAGGCTAGCCAGTGGGGACCATGCTTGCTGCTCAGCATGAATTTAGCCACCCTGACCTATGTAGGTAGAAATAACAGAGACCTGGGAGCAAGATTCTCCTTCTTCTGTAGACAAGCAGATCAATGAGATCTTTTCTTTTCTTTTCTTTTCTTTTTCAAGACTTATTGACTTTTTCAGTCTACAAGGATTTAGTACTGCTTTGCCAAAGTGGGAGCCACTGGAAGTCATGGGCAGATCTGAGTGTGAGAGTAGCTGTTTCTTCCACAGGCTAATAGGCTTGGAGAAATAGTGGCCTATGGGGTGTCTGAGAGAGCTAAGCATGTGTCCTCTAGGGAGAGGAAAAGAGGCTCTCAAACTATAGCCTCATTACTGAAGCAAGAACTTGCTGAACGCTTGCCATGTGGTAGCACCCACCAATCACTGTGATCTTCCTGGGCTGAGGTCTAGTTTTCCTACAGTAGTATACCTAGTAGAGCAATTCTAGTTTCTGCTCTACCTACTTTTGCACCACCAGACTTTCACAAAGAGGTGTCAATGCCGGCGTGCTCTGGGTCTGCTGTGCACTGAGCCAGTTTTTAGGTGACCAATCTACATTATTTTGATTCACCCTCACAGCCACCCCATGTGGTTTGCACTATTCCAAGTCCTCTCTTATAGATGTAAGGATTGACAGACAAGCAGGATATACTGGAGTGTAGAGGGGGCCTTGTGTTTGGAGTCAAGGTGACAAGGGAGAAACGCAGAAGAGTCTTAGATGAAGAACACTAGGAAGTGGTGGAACAACAATTTAAGCTTGCTGCAGAATCTCTGTTCTGTCTCCATAGACACATAGGCTGAAAGAATGATGGAAACCTAAAAGAATATTGAGGCATTGCTATATCTCCAAAACATACCAGCAATAGTGATAATGATGATGGCGGTAATGGTGATGGTGATAACAATGATGATAACAGTGATAGCTGTTACCAGTGATATTATTGGCCAAACTTTTAATGGAAGCTTGTATACCTCATTCTGATTTAATCCTTGCCCTGGCCTTATGAGAGAGCCACTCTCCTAGTCTTTTTTTTAGCAAAGTAAGGAAACTCTGCGATGCCATTCACCCTGTTCCATATCAGAGAGGGTAAGTGTGCTGGTGATGTCTATGGCCTCTGTGCACTTCACTGATGCACCAGGAGGTAAGGGTTGCAAGCATGGCCAGAAACAGTAATAGCAAAGGACCATGCAGCTCAGTTCAATGGCTTCTTCTGATCCCCAAAGAATTCTGGAGTAGCTTTTAGATCACCCTGAAACTATTCTTGCTACTGCATCTAAGACAAGTTCCTCAAGAAAGGTGCTGGGGAAAAAATGCATAAACTGAAAAGAAAAGAAAAATCTAAGCATCTGGCTCTGTCCATTGTGCTAGACCTGCCCTTCCCAGTATGATAGCTACTTCCCAATATGGTTATATGCTGCTATGGAGCACTTGGAACATAGCTAGTTCAGATTGAGGCACCCCGTTAAGTGTGCAAATACACAGTAGATACTTCAAAAGTCTAATAAGAAAAAATGTATATTTCTGGTTGCATATTGAAATAATGCTTTATATATAAAGAGCTAAATAAAATATACTATTAAAATAAGTATTACTGGTTTACTTTATGTTCAAGAAAACCATGAAAAAGTACACATCACATGAGATATATCATCTAAATTGTCTTAGTTGTATTGTTAAGTGGTGTTAAGTATACTTGCATTGTACCAAAAACAATCTCCTGAACCCTTCATCTTGGAAAACCACAGCCCTGTATACATTGAAACTCTCCTTCCTCCCCCTACCCTGGGAAACTGTTACTTACTTTTTTTAAATGTTTACCTATTCTAGGTAATTCACATGAGTACGATCACACAGAATTTCTGTTTCTATCACTTGCTGTTTGTATTAGCATAATGCTAGAATGATAATAATTGTGGGTCACGATTTGTCCACGCTGTAATTGATATCTGAATGTTCTTAGTCTCTAAGGTGGAATATAGTTCCATCATATGTATGTATAACATTTGAATAATCGTTCCTCCACCCATGAACACATGGCCTACCTATATCCACCTCTTTTTGCTTTCTTAAATATGGCTCCTACAATATTTAAACTTCCGTAAGTGCCTCACATTTGAAGTCAACATTGTATTTCTACTAAACAGTGTTATTCTGAACCAGTGGTTCTCAACCCCACAGATGCCCTGAGTATCAGATTTTACATTATAATTCATAACAGTTATAAAATTACAGTGATGAAGTAGCAATGAAAAAATTCTATGGTTGAGGGGGTTTGAAGCATTAGGAAGGTTGAGAACCACTGTTCTAAACTTTTCTCTCTTCTTCGATACTCTCTCCTCCTCATTCTTCCATCCTCAGACACAAGGCTTTGACAACCCTCCATGCTAATTTGATTCTCTTGTTCCCTTCCCTAAGAACTGAGCCAATGATCTTAGCTCTGATGAAGCTCTCTCTTTCATGAGGGCCCATGAAAGACTGTCATACTTAGCAACATTTTGGGTAATTAAATGAAACTGTGACATTTCTCAAGAGGAATATTCCCTTTTTTCATAATATATAAGGAGAGGACCCAATAAATTGAAACCAAGAAGAAAAGACTTTTGAAGCGATCTTCAATTTTTTTTTTTAAAAAGTCAACAGCTGTACTCAGCTTGTGGGTTGTGAGTGAATTTTGTTAACCCACCAAGCAAGGAAGAATGTAAAACCAATAAAGCAAAAATTCAGATTAGAGATCTACGCTAGCTTTTCATTTCTGAAATCAATTTTTCCCAGAAGTTCGTGGGGATCTAAGGCATTTAAGGCGTATGTCAGTATCCAAAATGTCTCAAGACTTACAGACAGGTTGAAACCTCAAAGCCTGAGAGTAGCTCCAAGGCCTTGCAGATTCCTCATTTTTCCCCCATCATTCCCTGCAAACTTCTCCTTTTGGAGATCAAGGTGCCTCGTTGGTCTTCCAATGAGCCATGTGCTCCCTTGACTTCCAGCCCTTGACCCTGATCTTATATCAACTTTGGAGACTCCATCCCACCTGAACATGCTTGCTGAAAACTTCCTTATTCTCTAGGACAGCGTACAAAGATTTTCTTCTAGAAAGAATCCCCGGATCCCATGACCCACTGAACAAAGTCAGACCCATAAGAAAGACGTCAGACATGTCATATCCAAAAGGGGGTGCTTTGCAACGCTGCTCACCATCTTTCAGCTCTTCCCTTCTTTTCACCTCCCCTTCTCTGAGCCTTGGAGGAAGTGATAATGATGTTCTTCCTGTGTAGGGCTCGGCACTCAAGAAAGTCAGTTGTTCTTCTCGCTCTGACTCACTTACTTCTTACTACGCATTCACTGCTCCTGGCTGGGAAAAATGCCTCCTTGACTGAGCCTGAAAATAGCATGAAATCTATGAGTATAAATAAAGATTTACAGGCAGCACTGACGACATATCCGTTTAACAAAACATCAGTAGTAGGTTTCTCTCTAGGGACTATGACCTCCCTATCCATGGTTATTTAAACTGGTTTTTACAATATCAGGTATGATTTATTTCAGTTAGAAGGCCTCAAATATAATAAAAAAAAAGTTGTTTACTCCCATAAAAGATGATAACCATGCCACTGTTGCACCGTAAGCACATCTTGCCTGGAAGATTGGTATAACTTCCCCCCAGGCTCATGTAACCAACACTGATTAAAAGCAATGGACCACAATGAATGTATAAGGAAGACTTGTTCAAAAGAAGAAGGGGTTCAGAGGCAGTAAGGAATCGGGGCACTAAGAGAATAATGGGGTGATGATTACCAAAGTATATAATATGTGTATGAAATTGTGTAAGAATAAAGAAAATACATAAATTTATTCTCCCACTGTTCTGTAATTCAGAATCTCCCAATGGGGGTGTCAGTAGGACTACTCAAGTCCCTATATAAGGAGACTCTAGAAGAAAAATTCTTGCTTTCTTCTTCCAACATGGCTGGCTCTAGACATTGCTTAGCTTAGGGCTATATTGTGTCAATCTACTCCCGTCTTCTTCATTGGAACTTTCTCCCTTCATCACTTGTGTCTGTGTGCTTCAAATGTCCCCCTGCTGTTTCTTATGGGTACACCAGTCACCAGACTTAGTTGTGGCTGAACTTATACTGAAATGCAAACTTCTCTCTGCACAGCCCTGTTCCCAAACAAGTTCATAGTCACAGATCCTCAGGGTTAAAAACGACAGACTTGGTCTGGGGCTCAAGTTCAGGGGTAGAGTGTTGCTTTCCTTGCATTCACAGGCTCCTGAATTTGATCCTCAACACTGCACAAAATAAACCCTTTGTTGGACGCTAGCACGACTCTCGGGAAAACTTGCCCATCCCTACTCCCCCTCTTGACTTGCTTTCCTTGTGATGATTGCTCTACTGAACTTAGTAAGAAAGTGTTGGCTGCTCATCTCCGTAAACTGTGCTTCTCACTGACCCTTTAGATTTTATATACAACATCTATTTCTCTTCCTATTCCATGGCTAAGTTTCCCTTTCCTTGTCTAAGAAATTAGGGCTTGCAGAGAGCTACCAGCTAGGAAAGAAACTCAGCTGCCTTCTAGCCACCTGTAAGATAATAAAACAGTGGCTTATTATTATTATTATTACTGCTAATATTATTACTATTATTATTTTACTACTATTTCTGCTTCTGCTCTCTCTCTCATCTCAGATTTAAGGCTGGCATTATACTTGCTATATAGCTGAGGATAGCACTCAACTCGTAATTCCCCTGCCTTTTCCCCTCAAGTGCTGGGATTGCAGGTATGTTCCACCAGGCCTCATTTTGTGCAGTACTGAGATGAAACCCAGGGTGTTGTCCATGTTCAGGTCACATTCTATCAACTGAACTACATATCTAGCCCTCACCACCCATTTTACATAAAAGCATACTTACTTGCACAAAATGCCATCCTCATGTCCCGATGACACCTGACACCTGTTGGATAGGTTTAAACAGTCTTACTCTTTAGTTTGCTGTCCTCTGGCTCAGGGAGGACCAACAGCGAGGACTTGGGCTAGTGTTCAGCAGTCTCATATGGAATGGATTTGGACTCTGACCACAGCAGCTTCCCACCCCTTCCCATGGCAGGACTTTCTGGGTTCTGCCAAACAAGTAGCTCACCATGCTGTTGACTCATGTATGCAGCTAAGGCATCCCATTGCTACCAAGAGAGGAATGACTTGTGAACTCGCGTACAGAAACCTGACTTCAGCTGTGTTGGTGACTCTCTGCTTCTTCCTTGCAATCTTCATTTCTAGTATTTTCTTTAAAAAGTATATACTTTGTTGTGGAGATGTTCAAGGCCAATTTGTGCATAATATTCTGTGGTATAATTTAAAATTAACGTTCTGTAACCAGGGTCACATCTCTTTTTACCTTTAATCTTTCTTGTCTGTGCTTTCTCTCTTTTTTACTTAATTTTAAAAAAGCAATTTTAAGCAGCACTTGTGAGTTTTACTGAGATGTTTCATTGGCTAAATGTCTTTTAAACTTTTGTTGATACAGTATATGTATAAAAAGATTTTCATGGTACATGGCATAGTCAAGGAATTTTCATAAAATTAATACATTTATGTAATCAACAGTAATTCTGGCACTGGCAAAACAGGATGCTTTTCCATCAACTATCCCAAAGGTACCATTGTCCCCACCTTTAAAAAGTGTGGTACCATTTCATCCATGTCTTTTCCTACTTTACATGTAAAATGCTTGTGATATTCTGGGCCTAACTTTACATATCCTTATGGTGAAAATCACATTGATGATCAACTCAATATTGTCAGGGCCAGGGACAGTGAGTCTGAGTCACAGAGCACAATGTCTCACATATATCAGGCATAGTTAAGGTAGTTTTATCATAATAGGGTAGCATATCTGAAAATGAATAACATGGGGGACCACAGGGGAGGGGAGGAATATGAGCAGTGAATACATCCCATAAAATAAATCCTGATCAATTCCCTGGTGTGTTGTAATGGTAAAAAGGAAAATTTTGTGGTGGTAAGAGTATGTGGCAAAGGAGATGGATCACACACACACACACACACACACACACACACACAGAGAGAGAGAGAGAGAGAGAGAGAGAGAGAGAGAGAGAGAGAACCTGAGATTAAGATCACTCTCCCCAACGATCTGTTTTCTTCAAGTAAGTTCTACCTCCTAAGCTTACTTCTCTTCCCCGCAGTCCATTCAGCTGTGAATCCATCAATGGATAGATTCATAAGTGAGCTTAGAGCTCTCAGATCCATTGATTTCTGAGCACTGCTGCACATGAGACTTCGAGAAATGTTCCAGATATAAACATAGCAAACATTACATGTTAATAATCCCATGGAATTTAGTACATTCATGACATTGTACTTTCATTGTTTATGCTTGGCTATAAAACATCTGCACCCTAAAATAAGACCCCAGGATAGTTAAATCTTCATTTTCAACTTGACACAGTTCACAATCACCTGGGAAGAGTCTCGGTAGAGGGTGGTCTTGATCCCTGTGGGCATGCCTGTGGGAAATTGTCTTTATTATGTTCATGACTTAGGAAGCCCCTGGCTACTGTGGATGATGATACCATTCCTTGAGTTGGGATCCCAAACTGGATGAGAGTGGAGCAATTGGTCTGAGTAGCAAGCAAGCATGTATTTGTTTCCTGCTGCTCTTGACAGTAGGTGTGATGTGATTAACAGCTCTTAGCGCCCATTGCCTTGACTTCCCCGGTAGGATGGACTATAAGCTGGAATTGTGAACTAAAGTCAACCTACTCTTCCCTAAGATGCTTTTTATCATCTTTTGTCACAGCAACAGAAATGAAACCAAATGATCCCCTTACCAATGAAGCACTTATCCCCAATTTCTTGGGTCCCCAGTCACTAGCAACTTGCTTCCTTTCCATACTGAACTTAACTGTCATAGATATTCCATGTAGGCAGATTCGCACAAGCGACTTGTTATGTCTGGCTTCTTCCTGGTATAGTGTTTGCTCAGTCCACCCACTCTGAAGAACGTGTACATTCCGTAAGCGTCCTTTCTTGGATGGATCATTGTGTAGGTATACCACAGTTTATAAATCCAGCCATCCGGGGATGTGCATATGGATTGTTTTTATGTTTGGATATCATGTATTTGAGCATTTGTTTAAGAACTTGCTTTCAGTTTAGTTGGGTGGACAATCAGGGATCAAAATCACTCAAGTGGAATTCCTGAGCCATTTGAAAACTCTAGGTTCAACTTTTAGAAGAACTGTCAAACTCTTTCTTTGGTCATAGGTTCTTGAGCCAGGGAGATGTTCTCAGTATAGATATTCCAGTGAGGAGATTAGATCTTGGACTTCCATGGTGGACTATTAGCAGTGATTTAGCACCCCTCAAACCCCTGACCAGCCTGTTCTCTGGATAAACAAACAGGGATCTTCGTGTCAGCTAAGAGGGGAAGCTGATTAGACAGGCCACAGGGTTCTCTTATCTCTCGTTGGTCATCAGTTCACCTGGCATTGGAAGGGACATGTGGGGGATGTGCTGGAACACAGACAGTTCAGTTGTAGGATTGATGAGCCTCTCTTCCAGGAAATTGCCACATGGTACAAGTTCACTCTGTCACCCCACAAACCCCACATGGCTAATATGGTGCTAGCTCCTCTCATTGTTCTCCGGACTCTACAGGGACCTGAGTACAATGGGTTCAGATTGGAAAGAGGAACTCACCAGAGAGATGCCTGGGAGTGGCAGCTTCTTGGACAGGCATTGACAGCTGGTTTGGATTCCATAGGGCTGCCCCACTCCGCTAGCCTGAGAAAACAAGAGAAATTCCAACCATTGCATGATATCATCCATGCCTTAGTCACATTTGTTCTTAAACCATGGCTTTAATTGCTGTTCCATTGGATCTTATTTCTTTTTTTTCACCAAGAGGAAAAAAAAAAAAAGAAATCTCTGAAATTCCCATGAAAGCACATTCAATTGCCATTTCTGTTCCAACTTCAAGACAAAAATCATCCTTAATAGTGAAAACAAATCTGTTATTGGCAAAGCAACCTTGAGTGTTGTTTGCAGAGTCAAGAAAGGGAAAGAATGCAGCATTAGAATAGAGCAGACGTACAGGCCGTGTACAAACACGCCGAGAATCCACCACGCTGTTTACAGCACCTTGTCATGTGCTGATCTGCATTCCAACAGCCTTGTCGGGTAGGTAGATAAAGTGCTGGGAGATCTCAACTTTGTAGAGGAAGTGCCCCCAGCTCATGAGGGATTTGGAAGGGCTGGAGGTATATCTCTGCGGGGCAGTGCATGCTTAGAGGGTGGAAGGCCTTGGGTTCCATCTTCACCACCATAAAGGGGAAGAGTATGAGACACCAATTCAAGGCCAGGAATCTAGCTAGATGCAGAACCGCAAGTCAAACCCTGCAAAACCTATGGTATCTGTGAAAGAAATAATGATTGTTCAAGGTGCTGGGAATCTGCAGCTGAGCTGTTTGAATTGTGACTCGACTGGTGGCAGGCCATGTAACCACAAGCAGATCATTTAAACCCCTGCTTCATTTTGCTCCTCTGTATAATGGAGATAATGATCAGTGAGATCAGGGTGCAGATAAAATGAAATCGCATAGGCAAAGTATCTTCCATGCTACCAGTTGCACGCATTAAAAAAAAATCTCTTATCCCCTTTATGCTAAAATAGCATGGGAGCAGATTCGACTTCTTTTAAGTTGTGCTCTTTCTCTCCAAAGCATTTTAAATGGTGCATCCTCTGATCAGCCTTCTTCCAAATGAGGAGATATTATCCCTGACATAAGAACAACAGGGGTTCTTAGAGATGAGGGAACACATTGCAGTCAGAGGGGCAGGAAGAATCAATGTTCATTACTTAATTGGGATAAACATTCATTTATACATACAGCTGTCAGGAAGCAAAACCTGATCAAAGGCCCATTAGTCACAAGACTAGCTTTGAGAAGGGCCACTTAGTAAAGGCAGTGAATTCAACATGAAAGGAAACTGGAAAGGGGCTGGAACACTGTGGCCTGGTACATTGTGCATTAGTGATTATTTTGGTCCTATTTCCACAAGCTTTCCCTAACAGAATTAACCCATATCCTAAAGGCTGGCAGTGGCCAGCACCAACAGCGGGCCAGGCCAACTGGGGGCTCTTAATCCCCCTGCCACATTTCTGAATTAAGCAAACTCGAGAGCAAGACTGACAAGCTGAACTGTCTTGACTGATTTCCCAGCAAATGCCAGTCCTCAAAGACAGAATAAACCACTTATGTCATCACAGGGCATTACAGAGCTGACTTGTTGGAGGGAGGCCGGCCGCTTGTTGGTTCCTGGCTGCTCAGCCCCTAAATAATCACACAGAAACTATATTTTTTAAGTTACTGCTTGGCCCATTAGCTTTAGCTTCTTATTGGCTAACTCTTACATCTTAATTCAACCCATCTCCAGTAATCTGTGTGTCGCCATGTGGCTGTGGCTTATCTGCTAAAGTTTCAGCATCTGTCTCCAGTTGGGCTACATGGCTTCTCTGACTCCTCCTCCTTTATCCCAGAATTCAGTTTAGTCTTCCCTGCCTAGCTCTGTTCCCCTATAGCTCTGCTATAGGCCCAAAACAGTTCCTTTATTAAACAATGATATTCATAGCATACAGAGGGAAATCCCACATCACCTCCCCTTTTCTGTTTAAACAAAAAGGAAGGCTTTAACTTTAACACAGTAAAATTACATATAACAAAACAGGTATCAAGCAAGAATTACAGTTACAATATTTATATCTACTTTATCTTTTATCATAACTAAGGAAAACTATAACTATGTGATACCTGTTTTGTTATATGTAATGTTACGGTGTTAAAGTTAAAACCTCCCCATCACAGCTACTACCTCCACCTACTGTAGAATTTGTCAGATCATTCAGTCTGGAGAGCCTGTACCCAGATGTCCCAACAGCACTTGTTCTTTAATATGGAATTGTCATCCATAACAGTTACCTGTAACACTGATCTACTCTATCATCTAACATTGATCTACTCTATCACCTGTAACATCGATGCTAATATTTGTCATTATAGCCTATGTGTGAGCTACACATTATTAGGAGTTTGCTCAGTATCTGTCTAGCACCAGGTGCTGCTACAATGAGGAGAGATGCCACAGAAGAGCTCAGAGAGAAATGGCTTCATTTTCACTTTTCCCATTTTGTCAGCACATTTCCATTATGCAAGCATGTGGTCCATTTGCATAATCTGCAGTTGAGTGGATAAACCGACAATGTATTATTTAATTGGCTTCAATGTGTTGGTGAAGATATAATTGCCATTATTATTATAATTGGCCTCATTTACTAAATACCTATGATGGAGGCACCACTTGGGGACAGCAGAGGACAATGATTAAGACCACCAACACTGAATCCACATGGTCACATTTGGGTCTTAACTCTGCTGATTATCAGCTCTTGATTTCTTTAGACAGGCACTTCTCCATTTGCAGAATGGGGCAAAAACAAAGGTTTATAGTTTACAACATCGTTAGACTAAATGAAATAGTATTTGTAATATTATTGGGAAAACATATGGGACAGTGCAACAAAATATTTATTATAACTACAGTAACTATAGAACAAGGGTAATTTAGTGGGAGATAGCAAGAAGACAAGAAAAGGGTAAAATCGTTTTGGCCAAGCATCACCAGATAACTTTTCTTTTGCATATCACCAATCTTCCTTTATGCAAATAAGAATTTCATTAATACCATGATAGGGCCTGGACTCCAGGGGCAGTTCTAAAGTTTGAATATTACAAGTCAAACCAAACAAGGTGGTCTTTGCTGTGCTGCATTCATGGGGCATCTCTGTCTTCCAACCTGAACGTCAAATTCGTATCTAACTCTGATGCAGGGGAATAACCGAGCAAGGATATAAATTCACCAGGACCAAGGCCTTTGCTGTCTGATATAGGCAGACTTCTCCTTATGTCAATTGGCCTCAGTCCTGGATTAGGAAAGCAAGGTCTCCTTGCCTAGAACAAGGTGGGCGTGCCCAATCTATTGGTGAAGTCTTGGGTTGATAATTGTGGCCACGGAGAGTAGAGTAAACTTTGAATCATCTCTTCAGTGATTTCCTACTGAAGGAGAAATGGAATAAAGAACCAAAAACCTGGGACTGCAAGGCAGGGAATAGCCACTTTGAGCCTTTTGTAAACAGGCACCTTGGCCTTGACCAGCACCTGGAGAAGTTAGCTACATTCTGTGAGTCTGATCCAAACCTGTCTTCCAAAACTCTGAAGCCCTGGGCCCTGTCCAGCTTCCTTTTAAGCAGTCTCTTGTCTTTGCTGTTGCTCTGCAGGTGGAACTTGTGCCTACCTGTCTGTGATTTAGCTAAAGCCGGGGCTCCTAAATCTTGTTGTTTCCACATTTGGCTTATTTTGTGTGATGCTTTAGAAATCCCTTTGTTCATTGGCATCCTTGACAAATAACTTAAGTGCTGATCTCCTTTGCAACAGTGGAGCCAATGCTTAGGGGGTTCTGGAACCTGAAGTACTTTGGTAATAGCAGGCATCCTTTCCTTTCCCGTGCAGTGGCTACTACATTTGGCAGCTCCTGGGCTTTTCTGAACCAAGGAGATACAGGCTATGACTCATCCATTAGGGAAGGGCCAGGTACTTTTGAACACCATGCTAAACAAATCATCTCATTTAACTTTTACAACCACCTGCAGGAAAGAGTTGTTACTGCTATTTTATAGAGAAATTTGGGATTGGGTTCTAGCCATCCTGTTGATTTGCGGCGATTCTAGCTTGTGTTATATTCCTCTTAAAAATGCTGTTTTTCAACAGGCAATAAAATTGCTTAGACTCAAATTACATGTTTTCTCAGCCTGTGACATGGGGCAGCTTTTCCCACAGTTCAGTTCTTTTTTGTTATTTTGGTTTTGTTCCTTTCCATGAGCAAAACTGTTTTCTTTATACATATGTGGTTGAGGGTCCAATTAGAGGACATCCTGGCAAAGCTACCATGTACAACTCAGGGTTCCCTTACCTTGCCATTATTTCTGGGCTTCACATTTCACGTTGGGGCCATATAGCTACCTTGAATTCTGTCTGTGATTCTCCTGTCCAGTAATATAGGAAGTCTCCTCTGGAAGCTGCGTGGAATATCACACTCCATGAGGGCTATATTAATTACTGTTGCCACTGCTGAGACAAGACAGCAGACAGAAGCAACTAACAGGAGAAAGGTTTAGTTGGGGCTCTTGTTTGCAAGAGATTTCAGTCTATCATAACAGAAGAGGCTCCGTCCATAATGGTAGGAGCTTGTGGTTTGTTTGTATTGTATCAGTCAGGAAGCAGAGAGCAGGAAGGAACCAGAAGCAGGCATAATCTTCAAAGCCTTGTCCCTAGAGACCTAGTTTGACCAGCCAGGCCTTGCCTTGTAAAAGTTCCATAACTTTCCAAAGCAGCACCACATACTGGGGACAAGGCATTCAGACACATGAGCCTGGAGGTTCATGGTTCATATACAGATCAAAACAAGAACCTCCTACATGTATGGAAATGGGGGAAGCCATTTTCTCAGGGAAGGCACGGCTAGCCCAGCATTAATTCTGTCCTATCTATGTGCTCCACAGAGGACACATAACAAATATTTTGGAAATCAAATGCCTATGTAGGTACAACCATACCAGGCAGATGAGAGAGAGTTCTAGAGTGACTGAGGAAATGGACTATTCTCTTAGACTTCTTTGTGGGCCTAGGAGCAAAGAGAGTCAAGAAGAGGACCTGCTCATTCTTTTGGCTGCTGCCCAGAAGTCATGTGACATGACCTCTATCTGTGAATCATGAGCCAGAAGATTGGTTTTCCTTGTAAGAATCATGAGGACTGGAGATATAAAGCAGTTGGTTTGGTGCTCCCCTAAGATCCATGAAGCCCTGGGTTTGATTCCCCAGCACTGGATAAGCCGGTATCCTGAAACTGGCTCTAATCCAGTACATGGGAGGGAAAGGTTGTAGCATCATGAGGTCATCCATAGCTGCATAGCTGAAGGTCAGTCCGCAGTATGCGAGGGGGATGAGAGAGAAGAAGGGACAGAGAAAAGGAAGAAGAAGAAAATCAATACAGGAAGAGGAACAGAGAGGGGGAAGGAGGAAGAAGAGGGCAGGGGAGGAGAAGAGGAAGGGAGGGGAGAGGAGGAGACCCAAGGGACACAGGAAGATTGACTTTCCTGAGGAAGTTCCTTGATGCCAGAGAGTGGCAGACAGGAAGATTGCTTCAGGTGGCCTTGGAAGCCTCAGTATCAGCAAAAATCAGTCAGAATTCATCACCCAGCTTAAAAATGTGGATCTGCTCTGTCTCGTCTGGCTTCCCACTGTGCACATCCCAACAATACACAAAGCAAATAGCCAGAGCCAAAGCCAGCATCACTCAAAGCCTTACTAGTGGACAGCACCAGCAGAGGGACGTGGCAGAGGAGTAACCACAAGGCATCTGATGACACAAACTTCCAGAGGGTGACCCTGCCCCGTTCACCCTCCCAAGCCGATCACTATGAAAAGAGATGCCAAAATAATGGGAAAAGAGAGGGGGGAAGACCAATGTGGCGACTATGGTAAGAATGAGGCTGCAGACACCAGATGTTGTGTATGATTTTTAATAATCAGGATGGGGCCTGAATAAAAGAAAAACAGGAAAGACATGAAAAGAAGATGCCTGCTATAACAGATGGAGAATCCAGGTCTGTGAAGGGATGTGGGGTGCCGGAGATACAGTGGGTTGTGCGTCAGAACACAGCAGCTAAGTGGCAACGCCAGTTTATCTCTCCTACATGGACAAAAGTCTGGATCCAGTTACTCTGAGCATGTGCAAACTTAACCTCTGTAAAATGAGGCCTCCTGGAGAGATTAAATGTAATGAAGAGAGCTGCATAACATACTTAATAATCATATATATATATTTGTATTTTATATATAATATAAATATAATTTTTAATAATATATACACTCAATAACATATATCTAATGATGTATAACATATTATATATAATTATATATCATATAATATTTATATAGAATCAATAACTATATATACATAATAATGTAACCCTGAAGGGAAATTTTATAAATCACAACAGCAAATGCCCAAAATGGCTAAGAAATAAGAGTCAAAAGGCCAATTTTGAAGGGACTGATTAAAATGCAGAAAATAAAATAATACATTTTAAACCTTATCAGGCTAGCAAAAGTATAAAGAAGATTTTTAAAGATTTTTTTAAATATTTTATGTGGATGAATATTTTGTCTACATGTGTGTATGTACATGATATGCATGCCTAATAGCCATGGAAACCAGGAGAAGGCATCAGATTCCCTGGAGGCAGTTATATTCTGTTCTTAGCAGCCATGTGGGTTCTGAGAAGCAAAACTGTGTCCTCTAAAGAGCAGCAAGGGCTCTGAGCTGCTGAGCAAGCTTTGTAGCACCTTCTCCCCATTCAAAAAACACTTTGTTATTGGTACATCTCTGGAGGTGGGATAAGAGAAAGATGTCACCATCCTGATGCTATGGATCAAGTAAGAACTATACAGTCCTTTCAAAGAGATGTGATTGATACATGCCGAAATTTTAAATGTGCATATTCTTTCTTAAATACCTCTGCTTCTGGAAATGCTACATTAAAGACATTCTGAGCACCTAAAAACATATGCACAAGGAATTTTTCAGCTGAGATTGGGTACATTCAGGCTGATATGTCTATAGACAAGAAGGAATTTTACACTATTTTTAAAATCATTTGCACATGTGCATGTGACTGTATACACACATGTGTACACAAGGACACACATAGAGACCAAAAGAAGGTATCTGATCCGTCAGAGCTGGAGTACAGGAATCTGCAGGATGCCCAACTTCTTTGATGGTGCTGGGAACGGAGGCAGCAAGAACTCTTTACCACTGCACCATCTCACAGTGTTTGTTGTAACTCTGAGAACCCAGAGACAACATAAATGAACAGAAAGGAGATCATTAAATAAGGTATGACTAACCCCCATCATTTAAGATCCTGGGTCCAGAAATAGTCTTCAACTGCTCAAAAGGATGAGCTACAGCTAGGTGGAGAACAAAGCAGCTTGTCTGAGATCGCTGTAGCACGCCCCCAGCAAACTGCTAAGCTTGCGAGTGCACTGGGCTTTGTTATCAGAACCTTATACTGACTTACTCATCTCATCTTCCTGGCAGCACACTTTCACCTGTGTGCTCAAGCTCTTAGATGCAGGAGGTTCATTGTGGAGCCCTCCAAATACAGTACAAAAGAGAGATGCTCCCTCCAGGTTCCGACTTGCAGAGGCTGAGGGGCAGCTCGAACCCAGCGAATGACAGGAGGAGGGTGGTACACAAGGATCTCCCCAGTGTGATCCTAAGGGTTCAATGGAGCGCTCACGCTTTCCTCTACTTCAGCTGAAGCTCTTAGCATGGAGAACTACATTCTCTTCTGGCCTCTTCATTCTTCCCTGAGCCTGTGACCTAGAGTCACTCCTCCTGCTCCTCCTCTTCTTCATGTGTGGGATGGATGCATTTGTGTACGCTACATGTGTAAGCATGCCCCTACGAACATATGTGGAGGCCAGAGGAGGATGTCAGGGTCCTCCATCATTCTCTGTCTTGGCAGTGGCAAAAATACATTGAAAACATTAACTTAGAAACTATAAATGTAGAGGAAGTCAATAGAATGCTGATCGTAGATGTGTGTGTGTGTGTGTGTGTGTGTGTGTGTGTGTGTGATGTGTCATTCCACAGAAACTGTCCACCATGTCTTGTTTTTAGACAAGACCTCTTTGTTCACCTGGAGATCACTGATTAGATTAGGATGTTTGGGCCACGTCTCAGCCTAGTAACTGATATTTAAGAGTGGACCTTCTCTATCCATGCCATGAACTTGCCTGTGGTCTTTGCAGGTCATGCTCTACACACTTGGGTTCCCTCCTCCCTTGTCAATTTTCCACTTTGCCTCCTTTTGCTTCCTAAAAACCAGGGTCTTTCTTTCATGTATATATCAGATTCAAACTCTCCAAAGAGAGGGATGTGACTGGTCCAGGTTTTCACTAGAGCTTTGCCTTCAAATGTTTCCTCCTGGTAGGACAGCTGTCCCCTGTACAGCATTGTCATGTGCAGAGACCATGTAAACCTGAGCAGAGGGGGCCATCTTGGATTGTACCCTCTGCCAGGACCTTTGAGTGCAGCCAAATGTTAATGTCATCACTGCCCTGTAACAGTCTTGAGAGCACCCACCAGTGGCTGTCCCACAAAACGAGAAGTATGCTGCCAGATGGTTGGCCTGAACCCAAGTAAATTAGATTTTTAAAGCTTCCATAAAAAATTGGGGGCTGAAAACAACAGAAATGTATTTTCTCACAGTTTTGGAAGCCGGAAGTCTGAAATCAAGGTGTCTGCCAGAATGTGGTCCCTGAAGAAAGGCTCTGGAGGAGAATCCTTCCTTGACTCTTCTGGCTTCTGGTATCAGCGGTCTTCTTTGAGTTATGCATTACAACATTAATCTCTGCCTTCATCTTCCCATAGTCTTCTCTGTGTCTCATGAGGACACAATCCTAGGACTTGGAACTCATTGGGATGTTCTAGGATAATCTTATCTGATATTTAATTTACATTAATTTCCAAAGATGTATTTTTCAGTTACTGTCAGAGTCACAGGCTCAAGGGATTAGGGTATGGACACACACCTTAGAGGTCATAGTTCAACTCTCCACACCAAAGATGACTGAGATAGGTCCATGAAATATTTTGGGGGGACAGAGTCTTGCTATGTAGCTCAAGCTGACCTCAAATCCATGATCCTTCTCTCTCTGCCTCCCAAGTGCTGAGATCATAGGTCTGAGTCACCCTCAGCTATGAAACATCAGTCTCACCCTCACACACACTAACACATCATAGAAGGCCAACAGGTATTTGTTAAATGGCTGACAAAGAAGCACCTTTCTCAGGAGCGAAGCTGAGACCAGAGGGAAAGAAGCCAAGATCACAGATCTAGGTATTGTCAAAGCTTGACTGGAACCAAGATCTTCGGCCCTGTGTCTAAGACTCCTGCATCCACAGCAAGCTGGTCCTCGATGACCATTGGAACTAAGAGACATGTTTAAAAGAACTGAATTATTCTGGATCAGCAGTGGGACTCCAGATTCTCAGGGACAGACAAATGTATTTCCACTTTACTGTCCCTCTGAAGACTTTCTGTGATCAGGTCTAGAAAAAAAAGTCTCCAAAAGTCAAATGACAGTCAAGGAAAAAAAAAAAGACATTGAATTGTAGTTTGTCAGCACTAAAAATGGTTGGTGGCAGAAATGCATTTTAATTTTATACATTTTCCTATAAATCCCCCAGGACACACCGTTAACAGGCCGTGTAGCTGACTAATAGGGACACTTCAAGAATAAGTACTTAACACCTTCAGATACACAGTCATCCTATAACATAAAAACAATATCACCTCAGAACTGTGGGGGGTCTCCCTGGCCTCCAGGAGCTCCAGCAAAGCCAGAAAGCAGCATCAGAGAAAATGAACTGCTCTACCTACAGGTGAGACCAATCTTCACTCATGTGTTACATTTCTAGGCTTTCATTCTAAGTGCCGAGCCTGAAAAGGAGGAAAGGAAAGAGTTCAGGAAATTCTATTTCCTCATTTCACCCCCCCCCATACCAGTCTCTGGCCGCCATGATGACATACCAGAGCTGCAGTCTGCTCATCTTGTGTCCGCTCTTTCTATTGACCCTGGTGAACATCGGCTTTCTGGAGTCTCTCGCTGGTGACTCCTCACCAAGATTTGTCTTCAGCATGTCTTTTAAGATGAAAATTTCCTACTTTTCTTGAGACCTTGCAGATTCTGAAGACAGAGCATGAGTTCCCATAAGGGTAGACAATAGGCTTTGGTTGAGTCCTTGATGGGCTCTTTCTTAGAGCATTGATTCTCTAATTTGCCATCTCTTTTGCTTGCTCTCTCTTTCATGGTGCCAGCCTGAGGACATTTCATTCAAAGCCCCTTCTTTTTGTCAGCTGATGTCCATTCTGCAAAGTGTATTGAATTAGTTACTTTTGGAATTGTGATGACCAAAATTTCTGACAGGAGCAACTTGAGGGAGCCAAGTTTTATCTTGCTTCATAGCTTAGGGGATTTTAGTTTACCATAGCAGGTAAGGTGTAATAAGTTTAATAAGTTGGTCCAGTTAGTGGTGGTGGGAATGGGAGGCAGATGCTACTCACATCATGGAGGACCAGAAAGCAGAGGTAGTGCTGGAGCCAGAGGCTAGACTTCGGTGGCCCTCCCTAAGGACTCACAGTCACCAGTCAAAGTCTACCTCCTAAAGGTTGTACGACCTCTCAGCTAAGGGAAAAATATTTAATACATTTTCCTTTGTATTTTTCTGTAGTTCTTTTGTATTCCGATGTATAATACATAAGCCTTTGGGGACGTTTCAAAACCCAACTATGTCATTTATGTTGTTGTAGTATTCATGTCTACCCTCATTTAAACCTCCAAAGGGGACTCTCACAAACTAAGATCTAATCTCTCTAGAGACCCTAAATTTTAACACATCCTGTTGGATTCCCTTTAGCATATCACTGCTCTGATTTTCCAGCATTCTAAAGGTTCCGGTTCCCTAACTGCCTGTCCTTCAAGTCCTGGACAGATCTACTGTAGCATGATTAATAAAAGCCCAGAGACAGAAATTGGGGTTCAATCTGAAGGTCAGAAAAGCAAAACAACCAGCCACTGTCTCTTACTTCTACCTTAGTCCAAAATGACGATCCTGCCTCCAGGAATCTCAGAATGAGACTGTGTGTGAGAGCTGTCTCCTTCCATCTTACATTCCTCCCTACTGCTGGGATTAAAGGCGTGCACCAGTACTGCCCAGTTTCTATGGCAAGCTAGTGTGGCTACTGGTACTAAAGGTGTGTGTCACCACTGCCTGCTCTGTAAGGCTGGCCAGTGCGGCTGTCTTACACTCTGAACTTCAGGCAAGCTTTATTTATTAAAATACAGGTGAAATGTCACTGCAATCTACTCTCAGATTCTGCACAGTCAGAATATTAGCATTTCCAGCTGTCACAGTCCCCACTGTGCTAACAGTGTCCCTGCTGTCATCATCTGAAGAATAGTTTCAAGAACTCATGAAGCTACCGCTGTGCAAGCGTGAGGGCCCGAGTTGGGGTTCCCAGTACTCGTGTAGGAAGGCAGCTATGGCAGTGTGAGCCTACAGCCGCAGTGCTGGGGAGGTTTAATGGGAGACCTTGTCTCAAAAAATAAGGCACAAGATAGGGTTAGGAGTGTTAAGTTACAGATTGTTACTTAACAATTGTAAGTAACAATTGTTAATTGTTAGAAGATACCTATTACTGAGTTTCGGCTTCCTGGCATGTGCACAATGACATGTGTCCCTACACCATTCCATACCATACCATACCACACCATACCACACCACACACGTGCACTCACACACACACGCACGCACACAACACAACACAAGATGTGGTTTAAGTTAAATAGACTTAGAGATTTCATATTGTTCCTCTATCTTGCCCACCCTCTCATAAGAAAAAGATCTGATTATGGGGTAACATAGAAAGGAGTATGGACAGTGCTGTTACCTAATGACAAGGCATGTTTGAACTTAACCAGTGCCAACAGGTAAGTGCCAGGGACAATGTCTGACATATCGCAAGCCTCTGAAATGCTGGAAAGGAGATGGACAGAAAGTAAGTCTCCCAGCGAGCAAGCTTCAGCCTCCAACTTTTGCGTTAGTGGTCGTTATGACGCACCCTTGTTGGAGCACTGGAGTTTCTGTCATTCAGTTGCTCATCAGCTCATTCCCTGCAAGTGCTGACTTGTCTCTTGCAATCCCTACTTGCCCGTGACACCTCAGCTTTCTGGCTGTCAGCTCCGAATCCCATCTCTCATCCAGACATTCCTCAGGTTCAAGGTGCTGACCTTGCCCTGAGTAGTCCTCTCAGTGCTTTTGCTGAAGAAATGTGATGGTTCCAAGGGATGCAAGAGAAACCCTGTAATCACAAGGGAAGGAAAAATCCTTCGGTAGTTTTTCCTACAGGCTGGAGTGACACACAAGCTCTCAACTTTTTCTAACCTCACAGAGCTCTCTGTCGCAGGTTCTAGGCAGACTCATCTCTGCTGTACAATCTTAGCAGAATGGGGCCTTGATAACAATGGCAGAGTTGCTCACCGACCACTCAACTGATTTGTTTCACAAACTGATTATTAAGCCAACACTCCTTCTAAGAGCATGCTACTTGGCAGAGAATAAACTTAATCCATTTTGATGAACAAATGAACAAGCTAACAAATGTGCGGAAGACGCAGCTACAAATCTAACATCAGTGTTTCAGGTCAACAGTAATCTGAAAATTACCAGGCTCCTTTTCCAAACAAGACACCAATCAATCACCCCTCTTCCATCACCAGATCTTTTCCTGTCAGTGACCTCAATGCACTGCTCTTCTGTGTGCTTTCACACAATAAATTCAGAATTCTGGCAAGGTGTAGCACCCCACGTTCTTTGTGGCAGGGATTTGTGAGAAAATGTAACGGACTTTCTCCAAGTTCTGACAGCAAATCCTGTAGAGACTCAAAGGGGAAAATAAATCTCATTTTCCATCCAAAAGTTAGAGGAGAAAAAGAGGGGGGAAATGTGTTTTGTTTTTATAGCAGGGTTGAAGAAGCATGGGCACACTAGAGAGGCATTGTGATTTTAGGGGGTTAAAAAAAATAACTGAGAATGATGTCTTTTTCCTTTTCAGGATACACATCTTCAGCTCAGGTCTCAGTTTTATTATTTGATGGTTATGGAGAGCAGCACCAATATATTCTATGCCTCCGATTTGTCTTTTGGTGATCACATGAAGTAAATATGATTCCTGTACAAAGTCACATAGAATAGGAACAGGTATTTTAAAAATGTCCTCTTGTCACCTGCCCCGTCTACTTTCTGTGCTAGAACACGGACACTGAGGGAGAAATGAATAGACACACTGAGATGTGACCTTGGGTATTAGGGATCTGGCTCAGTGAGTTAGAGAGCTTGCTCTACAAGTCTAAGGACCTGAGTTCAGATCCCCAAACCCCACATCAAAGATAGCTGTGGCCTTAAGGGCCTGTTACACCAGTACTCAGGAAAAGGTTACAAGAGAATGGTTGAGTCTTGCTGGCCAACCAACCTAGCCAAAATATGATCAGGGTGGCCCAAGAAGGGGACACTGACATCCACACAGAGGCTCTTCACAGTTAGCAAAGAAGAATCAATGAACACCAAGCCATGACACCTTGCCAATCCTGGCTTTCCTGCCTTCCAGAGAGACTTTTGTTCTGGAATCTGAGTAGTAGTTGGCTGCCCAGCTTTGGCTGCAGCCCTTGCCCTAGGCCCTATATACTCCTGAAATTTTTCCTTCATCTGTTTCATCCTCAGAAGACTACGGGTGATTCACCTATTCTGTCTAGACGGTGACATCTGTCTTTATGCTCAGCTCCAAGAAAACCCTCAAAAAGATCTCTTGATTCATTTGTTCATTTCAATTTTGTTGTAGCACATACGCATGTACACATGCACACATGCACACATGCATGCACATATAAACAGAGAAAGAACGAGAGAGAGGGAAAGAGTATAACTCTCCAGAATAAACACTTTTACAGACATGCTGTCTCATGGCAAACCACAGCTACCAACAAGGTAAAACCTGCCTCCTATCTGTACAGATATAGACAGGACACAGCTACACTCATTAATGTGCACATTATTTCTGGCTATTCCGATTACAGCTGATTGACTAACCGCCAGCAAGGATATAACCATTTGCAGTTTTGTGACCAGTGTCCTAGGGTCACATGCTGTTTTCTGGATATGTGTGCCCCTCCCTCTGTGTTTGTGTGTGTGTAACCAGTTTGCTGAGGTATCTCAGCTCACTAGGTACAAGCACAAATGATTTTGCTAACTTAAACTACACCTGCACAGAGATGATGGTGACCTTGCTTCTCCTGTAACTAGACATTCCTTTAACACTGTGTAAGTCCACAATCATCATTTTCAGCCAGTTAGAAGTATGAGAAGTAGCGATTGGTAAATGTAGCTCTGTTTGTTTTTTTTTAAAGGATATACTTATTTTTATCTTATTTGTATGGATGTATGTATATCTGTGTAGCCATGGATAGCCTTGTTTAATTTCCAGTTGGAGGCATTCTCTCCATATCTCTCCAGTATGTACCTCTCTGTCCCCCTAGCACCAATGCTGCTTATATATTGTCTCTGGCCTCCACTTCCCATGCTCCCTAGCCACCTGTCAAGGCATGAATGACTCACTCCATCTTTTTTCCTTTCCTGGCCGACATGTCACAAGGGAAACCATCATCCTCCTTTCAGCAGAAATTGCCTGCCTTTGGATGGTTGTCTCCCAAGTACTAACCAGGCTTGACCCTACTTAGCCTCCAATCAGATGAGACTGGGCACATTGAGGGTGGTTATCCAGATAAAATGATTCTATCTTGTTTTTACAGATTATTTTTATTTTATGCACATAGGTGCTTTGCCTGTACCACATGCACACTGTGGTACAGAAGTGGGCATTACATCGGATCCTTTAGAACTAGAGTTACAGATGACTATGAGCCACCAAGTGGGTGTTGGAACTATAACTCGGGTCTTTGCAAGAGCAGTAAATGCAACTTAACCACTGAGCCATCTCCCTAGCCCCAGTAAGAGAGAATTTTTGGGAGGCATTTTTTTTTCATATTTTAGAAAAAGTAGATCATACTCTAAACACTTTGCTAAAACTTGTCTTTTGGTTTTTCAGCTGAGACTTGTCTTTTTTGTTTTTCAAAACTGTTAATATTTCTCTATCTTTGTGCATACAGACCTATACTAACTTTTTCAGTATCCACAGAATACTCCATCAGAGTCTCATAACGTGATGTCTTAGTCACAGTTATATTGCTATGAAGAGATGCCATGACCAAGGCAACTTTCATGAAGAAAATATTTAACTGGGAGCTCACTTACATTTTCAGAGGGTTAGCCCCTTGTCATCATGGCAGGGGCAATGGCAGAGCATGACAGCACCCATGGCACTTGAGCAGTGACTGAGAACCGCAACCTGATCTGCAGAGAGAGAAAAACACTGGATCTGCCTTGGGATTCGGAAACCTCAAAGCCTGCCCCAAGTGACACACTTTCTCTAACAAGGCCACACCTCCTAATCCTTCTAATCCCTTCAAATAGTTCCACTCCCAGGTAAATAAGCATTTGAATATATGAGCCTATGGGGACCATTGTTATTCAAATCACCAAATATACACATCAGTCTCCCTGTTAATCAATGCCAATTTTGCGAGATTTTTCCTACCTCATATGGTGCTACGGTAAATACAGTCACACATAGCCTTTCCCTAGTTATTTCCAGGAAGGTAATTCTAAGAGTGTAATTACCAGTCAGGGCACACACATAATTTTATTCTGGTAGTACTAACATGCTATTTTAATTAACACTGTCAGTAATGAATTAGATTTTTTTCTTCGACCTAATCACCAATATAAAAAGACACCAATCATTTTAAACTTTGATGATGAAATTCAAGGTGGTATTCTATCTTTCTCCCTTCATGTAAACTCAGTTCAAGTCAACAGTTGTTTTTGGAGCAATTGCCAGGCATCAGGTACAATGCTGGGGAGGAGACACAGCTTTGCCTATCCCTGTGAACATGGAGACCATGAAGAGATGGGAGGGAGGACAATTAAGGATGCTCTGAGGCTGTGGCAGCTCCCACTGGGGCGTTGTTCCTTATCAACCAACTCTTCACACTACCTTCCTGAGCATTTGTTTTCCTCATTTGAAAACATTTGACTGGGGATGTATTAGCTCATAAATGGCACCTCCTTCCACTGTTGGAAGGGTCCTAGAGTCCCGGGACTTAGAGGGACCAGTCTGTCATTGTGGGAAGGACAGGAGGAGGTGAGATAGGCGGTGGTTGCAGTTTAGAGGAGCTGGGGCAGAGAACACAGGCCACTGTGAATGATGGGACTGGGATTGGAGGGTGAACAACAGTTCCCCTGATGTATGCAATAGAGGGAGTTGGCTGCATTGGAAGAGAAAAGCCCCTGAAAAAAATCAAGAAACTTCATTCGAAGACCAATTTTGAAAGGCGTTCTAATATGCCACATTCATTGGGGTTACACCCTTACTTCACAGAGGAGTGACCCCAAACCACAACACAACAAAATATCAGTGGCCACCTACCAAATCACAGATGACAATGAGGTGCAGACCAGTCCCAGTACTTCGCAATGCTGCCTTTTTAAATTCTTTGTAATAAATCTTTGGTACCCACAAACATTTGTCAACACTAGGCTCTCATGTAAAATGAAGTCTGGCTAATCATAAAATTATTAAGTATTTCTGTTAGTTTGAAAATACTATGTCAGTATTTTGTGGTATTTGCGCATAGTAAAAGGAATTCTGAGCCCCCATGCCTGGGATGTACTGAAGAACTGTGCTTACAAACTGAGCCTCGGCAGGGCAGAGACAGGACATTTTTCATCCTTGTAACCCTTGGAACAGCTGATCCAATGCACAAAATGTAGCAACCCCTTCAAAACATGCTCCTTGAAGTAAATAAAATGCTCTGAGTTCTGGAAAAGAGTGGCACCCCAAAAAACAGCAGAATTAAAATCTTGTGCAGACCCAGAAAAGGATTGGCAAATCCTTCAACAAAAGCAACATCCATGGTAAAAATAAATATGTTGATCAGAATCACAAATCACAATAAAACTGGGGCAGGGGAGATGTCTAAGTCAATGAAGTGCCTGCCACACAGGCATGAGGACTGGAGTTCAGATTCTCGAACCCCATGTAAAAGTGAGGCATGCTGGCACACGTCTGTAACCCCAGTGTTCGGGAAAGCAGCACAGGCTGAGTCCTGAAGCTCAGTGGCCAATCAGTTGAAGCAGTCAGTGAGAACTGGTATGAGGGAGAGACCCTGTCTCAAAAGACAAGATGGAGAGTAGTGATGGGAGGGACCTGACATCTGCTTCCAGATTCCACATGTAGGTGAATACACATATACTCGTACTCTCATGTATATATGCACACATATATACTACACACACATACACACACCTACTAACCTCACTGAAATCATAGACGTAACATGCAAAAGTCAGGGAGTATAACTGTGCCCTTGAGCAGACATTGTGCAACGTAAACCACACAACATATATTTTAAATAAAATTTGCTTATTCCATTAAAATATAATTTTTGGATACCTATTTTCTCTTATTAGCAAGTGAAACACACACATATCACTCATATCTTAAAAGCTAAGTACAAATTACCTACCTATCATATTTAACATTCTTTTTCTCCCAACATTTGACACAGGAATGGGAACGAATTGTTGAACCCATTTTTTAAAAAAGAAAAAAACAAATTTAGAGCAGCAGTTCTTTGTTGGAAAAAAGCATTTCCACTTCTGAAGAGATGTTTTTCCCTGAAGGAAAGTGAACACTGTGTTCAAAGCCCTGACTTGCTCATAGAAGGAGCAACCTCAATTCTCCCATGTTGATAAAACCCAGATTCGAATTCTTTCAACTAAAGGGAGGTGCCAAGGCTGTGCCTAACTCCAATTAACCAGAGGCTATGTGGTGAGTCCTCAGAAGAAAACCATTGTTGGTTTTGCTTTTAAAGGATGATGAGCACCGAACCTCAAAGAAAGTGTACTAACCAGTCAAATCAATAGAATTGTGATGTAAGTATCTAACCTTCGTGTGAGGCCAAGGAAGCCGGGGAAGTTCAGCTGCTTCTTCCCTCCTCAGACAATTTCTGAAGCAAAAGTTACCTATCTCAGCTATGGAAACCAACTTCGTCTGACAAAATTTCCTAATAGGATTTACCTAGGAAGCTTGCAGCAAGATATGTAACAGGAGACAAAAGAAAACATCACCCTAACATATGTGTTTGGAGAAGTATTACACTCTTGGACACGGACATGTGTGTGTGTGTGTGTGTGTGTGTGCATGCATGTGGATATGTATGTGCACTTGGATGTGTAAACATGTGTGCATGTGCGTCCGTGTGCATGTAGAGGCTAGAAGTTGATGTCAGGTGTTTTTTCCATTGCTCTCTACTTTTAGTTTTGAAATCAGCTCTCTAGTGAGGCCTGGAGCTTAGTGACTCAGCTAGACAGAGCTAGCCAGTGAGCATGGGATCTGCCTGTTTCCCTGGTGCTGGGATTACAGGAGTTTGCCTTTGTGCCTACCTTTTATGTGAGTGCTGGGGAATTGAACTTATGTCCTCATACTTGCACAGCAAGCCCTTTACAGATCAAAAGCTCTCTCTCCTGCCCACTACACCCTTTCTGTGCAAGTACTTCCAGCCTTCCTGGGAGAAAGACTCCATGCAAATTAGACATGGTCTGTGCTGCAGAGAGACTTGTCTGCCCAAAGGAGCCATAAAGGGATTTATCTTCCGGCTTCTTCTCCCTTTGCTCTTCTGTCTCACGGTACAGGAACTAGGAGTGAGGAGGCATGTTTGTTTTACAAGCTGTGACAAAGTATGAATCTAGCAGCACCCGTTTACAGGCATGGGATCCTGCAGGTCTCCTATGGCCAAAGCCAAGGTCAGGCGTTAACTTGCCTGGAATGTCTGACGAAGAATCTGCTTCTGTTTATTTGGGGGGATGGTAGAATTTTGGTCCCTGCAGCTGTAGGAATGAAACCCTGTTGCTTTGCTGTCTGAGGGTTGGTGGATGGGGTGAGGCTATTTCTTCAGTCTTAGAGGCTGCCCTCCTCCAGTTTCCATCCTTAAAGTCTGCAAAGTGCTTGGAATTATCTCATGCTGTGAGTCTCTCTGTCTCTAGACCGAAGGGCAGAAGTCTTCAAGGGCCCAGGTGATTATGTTAGGCTCATCTGATTAACATCTCTTTGGATAACTCAGATCCAACCAATAACTCAGTCACACTGCCAATTCCTTTTTGCTAGGTGACAAAACATTGTCTTGCAGATATAGAAGCCTGCTCAGGAGTCCTGGTGGAAATCTCAGTGGTGAGAGGTGGAAAGCAGGGAGTTCATCCCAGGGTTCTGTCTTGCACAAGTAGTGTGGTCACACCAGGCCCTGTCTTGTAGTATGATATGATCCCCGTTTATTTCCTTGTTTTTCTTAATTAGCTGTGGCACAGTCTTAGCACCTTGACATCTGAGCCTTGCTGTCAGCCAACTTGAGCTTGAACGCCAGCTTTCTGCCAATGGCTGTGTAGCCTTGAGAAGGTTCAAGTCCCTCTTGGTAGTATGTTTATTTTTCTCATGTTTGTTGCCCCATGCCATTGATGTCATTGATCTATATAAGGAAGGATTTGGGGGTGACATGGGTTTTGCGGTTAAGAAAAACTGGGAAATGCAAAAAGAAAAAAAGACCCTAAGAATAAAAACTACCATGTAGGAATGCATAAAACTCTCAGCCAACAACCTCTCCGACCTCTTCTTTTATGAGTTTCCTCCAAACAAGGGTGCAATGACTTTTCTTCTGAGGTCAGGTCACCCTCCTTCCCCACTTCAGAAGATGCTTCCACAAGGGCGGTCCATACCCTTATGGGAAGGACCATATTTACCACAGCACTCATGCAGTCTTTAATCCTTTAATGTGCATCAAACTGTGCCCTGGTTCTTATTAATGACCAGGAGTTAAGTCATGTCCTCCCAAAATGGTATGAGAAGTTCTCTTTTTCTGTAGTTCAGAATGTGACTTTATTTGGAAATGGGCTCTCCTTGGAGATAGCTCAGTTAGAATGAAGGCTTTATGGTGGGCCTAAATGTTCATGATAGCATTAACACCAGTGGATTTTGAGCAGGTCTAAATAGCGGGGAGGGTAAAATGATACGCTGTGCTCGCAGACATGGCCCATAGGCTTTCAACAATGGCTGGTACTATTACAGACTTCCTGAGCACTTTAGACTCTTTGGAGTACTCCACAGTCTGCACAAATAAAAGATATTGATGCTAAGTAAGGGGTATCTACAAAACTCACTTGCTTGGCATTAATATGAAATGTTGCTAACGTGGAGAAATCGTTCATTGAAGATCAGTACCACCATTTTCAACCCTTGGGTTCACTGCTCTTTGTTTAAGTTCAAGGACAATCCTCACAGCTGGCTGTTATACAAAGGTTTTGTTTGTTTGTGACATGGTCTCACATGGGCCCCAAGTTGACCTCGTGTTCACCATGTAGTCAGGGATGACTGTGACCTCCTGATGCACTCCCCTCCACCTTCTGTACTGGGGTTACAGTAGTTGACCTATCCTGCCTGGTTGTATGCAGTACTAGGGATTGCCAGTGCTTTGTGCCTATTAGACAAGCACTCTACCAACTGAGTCCATTCCCAGATCAATGCATGCCTTTTGAGGGGCTATGTCAGGGAACTGGCAAGGTGAGAGAGAAGAGGCCAGGGTTTACATCTAGACCACCTACAACCATCACGTAAAATAGTCCCATGTATGTGCATGTACACAGACACGCGTGCGCACACACACGCATGCGCACGCACACACACACACATTCCACTACATCACACAGCTTTATTCTTCTTCCCAGGCTTCTCTCCACTTCTGATATGCAATCTACTCAGGAGTTTACCCGTTTATGCCAGTCTCCTAGTCTACAATGCATGCTCCATACCAGCATGCACCTTGATTTATTAACTGATGTGTACCCAGAGCCAAAAAAGAATGTACCTGGCTCAAAGAGAAAGCTCTCTAAATATTTATTGAGTAAATGAATGAAAGCCTTCGCCTTTAACTGCATAAAGAAGCCCAGAAGCTTTGAAATCACAATTTGTATTTTAATACCTCATTGCAAATTCCCAACTTACCCTCATTTATATTATCATAAAAGTAGCAATGTATTTATTCTGCTTCCCTGAGTAAATTCCTCTCTAGAGGTAGGGGTGTCTGTGTGTGTGTGTGTGTGTGTGTGTGTGTGTGTGTGAGAGAGAGAGAGAGAGAGAGAGAGAGAGAGAGAGAGAGAGAGAGAGAGGAGAAACAGACAGAGACGGAGATACAGAGAGAGACAAAGAAATAGAGAGACAGAGAGAGAGACAGAGACAAAGAGAAGAGGAAGGGATAGGAGGGAAAGGAAGAGATATTGGGCAAAGGGTAGGTGGGGAGATAGGAAAAAACATATTTCTGGTTCCATCTATTCCAAAGAACACTTAGTCCATTGCGTATGAGATTAAGGGGAACAAGGACTGCTGCTCACCCACGTGTCCACACCTGCCAAGCTGTTCTTAACCATTTTGCAATTTGCCCAGCAGGTTTGGAATGGGTACAATAATGGTTGGATACTCTTACCTTGTCACAACTCAAAAGTGACATGCTATTTTTCTGTGCACCAATTTTCCACCCCAGGAGCCTTTATGAGTCGTGGATTAAGAGGCAAGAAAATGGCTCTGATGTAAACGCTGAGGCTTGTTACTCAAACAGGACACAACCAAGACTTTCACTTAAGGAACATGGGGAGCAAGTGATGGATCAGATCACAAGTTACTTAAGGGCTTAATTTTCTGGCTTTATTCCTTCACTGCTGTCTTTTGCTGAACACGGTTTTTAAATCTTGAGTGAATAGATAGTAAATCGTTGGTGTTGGGGACTGAATAATGGCTGTGGTTCCTTGTCTGCCATCTTTCTCTACCTCTCAGTCCACCAGTCTGACTCATAGCTGTCCAGCCTGCTCCTGGGGTGTTCGAGTGTGGATTCTATGCTGTTTCACATGGTGATGGGTTCTAAGGATGCAAAGGATTAAGCCCATTTATCGTGAAGATTTTGGTCTCATAGAGAAGCCAAGAGTTGAGAGGAGTGGAAATTCTTCAGGCAGAATCCAAGGAGAAGGAGGTTCTTGGGGCAGAATCATAATCGAGGGGCCTCATCTGCCCATCCGAGAGGATGAATATGGCTGATTTCTAGAATTTCATTCTAGCAGTCCTGATTACTCGAGCATTGTGTGATGAGAAGGTGGGGATAGCCATGAGGAATCCCGTTAGGCTGAGATATTTGAACTATAGCCTGTGGACAGCACCACAGAAGGGCATTAAGTGGAGAGTGACTTGGTCACCTTTCTTGGCTATGTGGAACGTGGAAGCAGCAGAAGAAGGCTGGTCTGGTAGCTATGGCAAGATTAAAAAAAAAAGAGGTAAAATTGTAGCAATAAAATGTGACAAGAAACACAGAGAGCCCGGGACAAATTAGATGCAGGAGGTCCCTCATATATTGATAACGCGACTGAAGAAACTGTTCTCTCCAACGCACAGCACCATTCTGCAGCTCAATGGTAGTGGGAGCTGAGCCAAGCCCCCAAAGTTGTACATTCTCTCTGTGCCTTCTGAATCTACCCCCATCTTATCTGTGGGCCACTTAGCAAAGGAGATACAACTGGGTTATAAGTAGGGACACAAAAAGAGTCCATGCTGGGTCCTTAGACCACCATCTCTGAAGCCCTGTTGTGTCTGGAGATAGTGCTTCCCCTGAAGTTGTGGACAGGTACCATTGTATTACACGTGCCGCATGCAGGCCAGTGACACAGGCACAATAGTCAACGTTACTCAGACACCCATCTAGAGGACTATATATTTATCACATGGCATGTTTGTAGTAAACTGATTCTCTGAGGATAGCCCTTGATGATTCTCTCTTCTAAAGCCAATTCCAATATATTTGTAGCCACCTAGTGAGCTAGGAGATCCAAGAGGGCGACAAGGAAACGGTAGCCCTCAGGCATTGCTTTTATTCTTCAAACTCAGATTTCTACTCAAAGCCTTAGGTATTTACAGCCTACCTCATCTTAAAAACGTCATCTATCACATCCAAACCTTGGTTAAGCCAACCTGTCCTCCTATGGCTAGCTGTGGCTTATATCCTAGCTGGGTCTTCCTGGATTAAGCTTAATCAGGCATCTGCGATGTTCCAAACCCCGTGTCCCAGACTGACAGGATGGAAATCAAATCAGCAGTTCCTGCTCCTAGGAGCTCTCAGTCTGGGAAGAGGAGGAGGAAGGAAGAGGACACACAAACATCTGCTTAAAACAAGCCAAGAAACACGAGTGGAAGGCTGAACAGAGTCGAGATGCAGTGAGTGATTCTGCCTGGATCTACTGAGCAGTTCACAGGGGAGAGTGATAGCTGAGCAGGGCCTTTAAGGATCTGTGGGACTTTATCAAGACACGAGGGAGGAACAGGAGACGTTGGAAAGGAGTTTTTGGCAGAGGAAATAGTTTTGGCAGAGGAAAAGGTGAACTGTGACAGGCTCGGCCATCGCAAACCCTCTTCTTTAATACACAGTGGGTGAATGTGAGAACCATCCTTTGGGTCTAAGCTCCTCACTTCTCAGATGAGAGTGCTGAAGTCCAGAGAGGGTGCTTAGTTTGAACAAGGTCACAAAAAGTAGGTCAAAGAGCCAGGATCCATTGAGGATATCTGACAGCTTTGGTTCTGTGCCAACTTTTCTGCTGAACCTGAAAAACCAAGAAATGGAGTTCAGATACTGTCCCCATCAGATCTCTGAGGCCAATGACATACACCTTGGAAAAACTTCTACTGCCCTTCCCACCTACCCCAGACCAGTAAGGCCTCTTAACAATTACATTTATTACTAGGACAGAAAAAGAAAAGATCCACATCTTAGGAACGATCTTTAAAAAAAAAAAAAGTTTCCATCCTTGGTAGAACTTGCTCTTGGTGATCCTGTGGCCACCCTCAACTTCCATGTGAATTGAAGGCTCAATTTTTGTTTGGTATTTAATGACTATTTTGTTTTAAGATTTGTATTTATTTATGTATACAGGGTATGTGCATACATTCGAGTGCGTGTACACCCACATGAGTGAGTGCCCCTGGAGGCCAGAAGAGGCCATCAAATTGCTGGAGCTAGAGTTACAGGTCTTCTGAGCCACCTTATGCGCGTACTTCAGTGAGAGACTCTGCCTGAAAAATTAAGGTGGCGAGCGAGAAAAGAAGACACACAGTGTCCTCCTCTAACCTCCACACATGCTGCACATCTTTGTGCACACGGGCATACACTGCACACAGACATACCACCCGCCAACTCGTGTGCAGACACAAAGGAATGCGTTCCCTTGCAGGTATCAGAGTGCTGTCTACCGGTGCTCCAACTAGGAGCTCCCTGCTCCTGGTGTCCTTAATAGTCCTGGAGAATCCTGTAATTTGCCTGATGAGGAAGGGACAAAGAACAGACAAGTCATTGTCCTGTCCTTGCAGCCCTTGGCAGAGCCATCTGATTCTACCCTGCTCCTGGCAACACATGTTGCCCTTTTACTAAGTGGCAGTTAATGTTGGCAGGGAAGGAGGGGGCAGGGCAGAAGAGTAGGAGGGGCTATAAATCTCCCCACAATGGCATCTGAGTCACCTACTCAGCCAAAAATGAAGCATTACCAGACAGCTGCCTTCCAAACCCATTCACTGAAGAGGTGCTTAGAAAGCCCTGCTTCACCCAGTCAGATGGTGGGCCAGGGTCTAAGGATGAAAGAAGAAATATTTTCTCTTATTGAGAATCTCTTGGTCCCATGGCAGTCATAGAAATGGGTCATTTCAATATGGTGTTGCAATGAGTTCAAGTTAAAACAGCAGGAGACATTTGGGAATTCTGAACATATATCCGATTGTCACAACCCCAGGATAATGAAAGAGTTATGACAACAGGCTCCAAGAGGTGTCAAGGATGCTGCTAAATACCCTACAGTGCACGTGACCACCTCTACAGTCAAGAAAGTTGGGGCTCAAAACATCAAGTGTGCCAAGGCTAAGAAACTGATCATAAAAAGTTTTTAGTTTATGTCTGACTGGGAGCTCATTATATTATCGTACTTAACCATCAGCAAAATGCTGCAATGATGTTGATATTTTCCCCCATTTTAAAGATGGTCTCTGTCATCTTGCCTAGGATCACACAGCAGGAATACCAGGCAGAAATTGCTCCCAAGCCTAAGTGTCAAGAAGCTCTGCCCCACCTATCAACTCCCCCTGTGTCATTTATTTATTTATTTACTTATTGGTCTTTACAAATGGTGGCCGTGGATACCAGCTCTTCCCTTCTCAGAGCGGTTCTGAGGGCAGCATTGAGTGAGACTAGCTCTGTGAAAACAATGGCATGAGTTGAAATAACACCAATATGGTATGTCTGTGCCGAAGGAATAAACAGCGAACCTCAATCCCCTTCACTCCTGAAAACAGAAACTTCAGAACCAGCTGACCTTCAGGAACCCCTTCAGCTCCAAACATGAGGCCTGGTAGGCTAAGTCACTGCCAGATAATGTTTGCACCAAAGGATTCCCTGGGTTCATTTTTCTTCTAACATCTTACTGGGTGTTCTGAATTTCAAATCTCTATTTCTCATCCCAGAGTGGTGATAATTTGATCAGAAGACTTCGACAAGTCTTTCCATTTTTATATCCTGAAGTCTTCATCTTCTCACTTAGGAATGTGAGTCCCTCTCCCTAGGGCTTAATTGGAAAACTTGAGAGGCGGACACTTGAACATCAAAAAATGCCATTGGGATTAAGTTCAATGAGGATTATTATTGAGAACCACTTGAGTGATAGAGTCAGGGGACATCATTCCAGGAGCCCACTGAAGAAAGATTAGCTGAGTACCACTCTCCTCGTTGGCTGTCATCGTCCTCAGGTGAATCTTTGGTTCCACATAAGCCTCTGGACTTTCGCCAAAGCAAATAACTAAAACAAAATCTAGGGATCAATGTTCTCCATGTCTTTATTGCCAGGGATCAAGAACCTGGCTTGCTGGGTGACATTTGGGAGATGTCAGTTTCTTCTCACTTTGGAGACCTTGGCAAAGAATGGCTCTGCTTTGATAAGACCTTAGAGCCAGCAAATTGACTGGGCTGGGGTAGCAGAACCTGGTGAGGCAGGCTGGAGTGACTGCTCCCAAACCAAGAAGAACTCAGGGTGCCCAAGAACTAACGAGATAAGCAAAGACTAGAAATCCTACACTCTAGCTTGATGGCTTCAAGCATTGTCAGAACAGCTCCCCCACCCCCAACTCCCTGAGACCACAGATGCCTTTGAGGTTTGCAGACACCTAACATTGCTAGAGGTCTCAGGTCTCATTGTTAGGTTAGACCTGAGTAAACTCTGCATGACTGTTTCTTACTTGCTATCACTTTCCCCAGCTTCTGTTCTTGTGTCTGTTTTCTTAATCTTATGGCTCTGTATTGAAGCAGTTTGTCAGGACATGTCTAAACTGCAGCCAAAATTCTCCATTAACCATTCCAAAGAGGTTTTTATTAGTGTTTTCTTCTTATCGTATATCTGAGCTCATCGCCCCAAAATAATTGCTCTGCATCAGCTAAACATGTCCTTGCATTGTGCCCACATTACATTTCTTTCGGAAGCTCACACCTGGCCCCACCCTTGTGTCCACCTGGTAACTTTCCCTAGGACAAAGCCTAAATAGTAGTTACTTTGAATATTTGAATCTTTCTCTGAACTACCCCATTTAACCAGCCTCAGATACACTGACTGCCACCACACTGTCACAGCATTATGATGACAGACTTGAGACACTGAGTCATCTTTTCTTCTTTTCCCCAAGCATTTTTCCTTGTTCTATCCTCTCTCCAAAAACCTGATTTGTATTTCTTTGTAATACACTCCTTGTGTACCAACCACTGCAATATTAGGTCATTAGACTCTCTCTGAAAACCGTATGAAAATAATGTTCTTACAACTCCATCTAATTTTGCAAATGACTAATGGAGGGGTTAAGTGTCTTAGTCCACAGTACATAGGTACTCCTGAGTGGAACTGATATTTGAACCCACATTCTTAAGAGTCCTAGTAAATGCACAATGTCTAATCATTCTAGTTTTTCTTAGAAACATGATGTCATGTTTCTAAGTCAGTAGGATTAGGACTAGGGGAAAGTGTGTGTGTGTGTGTGTGTGTGTGTGTGTGTGTGTGTGTGTGTGTGTGTGTACATGGAAATATGGGGGACAAGGCAAAATTTCACAAGGTTGAGATTTTAATCTTGCTTCATACGCCAAACCTGTTTCTCAACATCTTTCCGAACTCTCCCAATGATCACCTATTAGATAGGTAAGAGTAATGTTATAGGTGACCTTTGTGATGGGTTCAGAAGCTCCCGAGAAAGGTCATTCTCCCCCAGGCTGATGAAGAAGACCCTGAATTACTTATACGGTGTTTAGTGTCTAGGTGATCTGCGTAAACATCCCAGCTCTGCCTAACTGTGTAGACTTGGTGAACTTTTCTTGGTGTCTTTGAGTTCTAGATTTCTGATTTGTAAAATGAGGATAATCTTTGTTCCACCACTGTATTAGTCAGGATGGATGAAGTTATGTTGCAGTAACAAGCATCTCAGTGGCTCATAGCAAAAGTTTGCCTTTTGCTCAAGTTCACATTCAGAACAAGATAGCAGAGGCAATTATATACTGTGGGCTCTCAAAGACATGGTTTGATAGAGGCTCCATCTACACCAGGTGTATTCTACTTGATAACTTTTGACCTAAAAGACTCCTTGTTAAAGAAGCTATTGTATATCATAGACATCATGCAAAATCTCTCATTCCAGGTGAGTCGAGGTCAGAAGTGTCCCTTCCTCCACTGTAACAACCAAAATCTCTGCATTTTTTCCATGTTCTCTGGGATGCCAAAGCCACCCTTGCTTAAAACTATTGATTTAGACACACACACACACACATACACACACACACACACACACACACACACACACACACACACACACACGATCAGCCCAGCTAAAGGGAAGAAGGGCTGAACTCACATACATTGACCAATGAAATCCTCTTACATAGACATGCCACACTCATTTTCCTTTCCTGTGGATTGAGAGAGACAGCCCACACCTAATCTCACAGAGATAGGACCTACAATTTTACCATAAAACATGAAGAGAGGGATGTGAAATAAGTGTCATCAGACTGGTGCTGGAGGGATGGCTCAGAGTAAGAGTACTGGTTGCTCTTCTAGAGGTCCTGAGTTCAATTCCCAGCAACCACATGGTGACTCATAGCCATTCATAATGAGATCTGGTGCCCTCTTCTGGCCTGGAGACATACATGCAGGCAGAACGCTATATATATAATAACAAATAAATCTTTTTTTAAAAAAGTGTCATCAGACCCAATATGCAACAATTTGAAATGAAAGAATGCATGTGTAATGTTTAACACAGCCTCTATCAAATATGCAGAGGCCACCATTTAGGGACTGTTAATATCAGAATACAATGTAGGACCACTGTCTGGTCTCCCTTAGGGAAGGGGAAGAGCTGTGGGCCAAAACGGCAGTGCAGAATTCCCATTTCCATGGCGCCACATTTCTTGCCTAAAGCTAGTAGAGTTTGATTAGTTTGTGAAGTTTTAGTCCAACAGTGTCCTTATTATCAACTACATGGGTACCCTCCAAGCATGGTATGGTCATTTCTATCTTTAAAGCAGAGTAGCCCTGATGGTTACATACATGTTCCTCCTCCTAACATAAGTCCCATCAGCATTCCCTGGTAGAATGAGGAAAGCAAAGAGTTACATTCTAACCACCACTAGCTTCTCCCTGTCCCCTCCTAGCTGCTGGCTGTCCTACCCTAACTGCACAGAGCTGCTAGGGGTGGCATGCTAGACCATACAGGAGGTGGGAGAGTGACTGGAGGGAGGACTCTAGTGCTTCAACCTTCTTAAGTCATGGCTCATGCTGGGATGGAACTTTCTGGTGCAACAGGTGCCTACGCGTGTCACCAATGCTCCTCTACATAAGCCTTTATCTAGGCTTTCGTGAGCAGCATGAATAACTCATTGGTTGACCAACCTAGATTTGGATCCATTTTTTTTTAATCTGCTAGTGCTCTATTTGTGGTGCATCAAAATCTCCCCAGGAAAAGTCACATAACGACAATACTGTTGGCCAGTTTGTTTCCTGTTATTAAACATGCACAGAAGAAGAGCCCGCCCGGTGGCTAGTGTTCCGCCCTCTTGTTGAGTCTTCCTCTTTCGCTCATGTTCTGATCAGTGGGGACTTTTCCTTTGTACATTCCATATGCATCGTCTTCCTCCCCCAGGAGCCTTTACATATGCTATATTCTTCCTCCCTGAAAAGCTTCTTTCTCATCTTAAGTACATTTTTTCATTTTATTCAGTTTCTAGAAAGCATTTTTCTGACTTCTCAGATTGTGTGTTCTCTTTACACCCTCATTCTGTCAAGAGCTTATGCTAGGCTAGCAAGTGGAGATTCCCTCCTAAGTCATATACCACAATTTTGGATTTTTATATGGGTGTCTGTCTTCTCCACTGGATTGAGAATACAGTCATAGGTTTCTTCTGCTCACCTTATAACCCAAGGAAGTTACACATGATGCATAATAGACCCTCAGTGAATGCAGGTTGGACTGGAGAGCTAAGCTAGCTCAGGCAATAAAGTGCTTACCGTGTAAGTACAAAGGCCAGTGTTCAATCCCCAGAACCTCCATTTCAAAAGCCTCCTGGGAAGGCATCTCTTAGGGTTTCTACTGCTGTGACAAAACCCAACTTGGGGTAGGGAGTATTTTATCTTACGCTACCAGGTAACAGTCAGTCCATCTTGAGGGAAATCGAGGCAGGAACTCAAGCAGGGCAGGAACCAAGAGGTAAGGAACTGGAACAGAGACCACAGAGGAACACTGCTCACAGGTTTGTACCTCATGGCTTGTTCATCTTGCTTTCTTATAGAACCCAGGATCACCTGATCAGAGGTAGCACTGCCACCAATAAGCTGCACCCCAACCCCCCCCCCCGCATCAATCTAAAAAATTTACTATTGACTTGCCTACAGACAAATCTTACGGCAGCATTTTCTCAATCAAAGAGTCCCTCTTCCCAAATGACTCTGGCTTGTGTCAAGGAGATGTAAAACTTGCTAGTATATGACACACACTTGTAATTCCAGCATCGGAGTAGGGGCCAGGAGACAAAGATAGGCAGGTCCCTGGAGATTGCTAGCCATCCAGCTTAGCCTACTTAGCAAGTCCCACATTGTGAGAAACAATGTCTAGAAAAGAAAGCTTGAGAGCACCCGAGGAATGACCACCGCAGTTGTCCTCTGGCCTCCATTCACCCACACGTCACATACACACACACATACACAGAGAGAGAGGGGGAGAGAGAGAGAGAGAGAGAGAGAGAGAGAGAGAGAGAGAGAGAGAGAGAGAATGCACACATACACACACAAAAATTACAGGCTGAATGAATGAGGTCAGTTGAATGAATAAATGAACGAATGCCTATACTAAATCTGAGTCTATGATCTACTGATATTTGCTTTGAATCTCTTTCCCATGCTTCATACAGCAAAGTACTGGTCCCATCATATTTCCCAGGAAACAAAAAGCAGAGGGGTGGAAATTCCCAGTCTAGAATCCCAGGCTCCTCACCTCCTTTAAGGACACTCCTAGCAGAAGGTATGCCACCTGCACACACAGTGACCAAGTGATTTGCCCCGGCCTGCCACCCTGGCAGCCGTGTTTGCAGAGAAAGCGCTTGGCTTCAGTTCCTGCTAGGGAACCATGGTGAAGACTCTAAACAGAACTCACTGAGAAACCTCAGACTGGAGCTGTGAGAACCTCCTGGAGGCCGGGGGTCACTGACTGGTCATCTTGAGCGACTTCGGTAAGTCTGCTCTGCTTGCCCGGGATTCAGGCTTAGCTCCTGGTCCCATTCATCTAGCCCACTCACCTTTTTACAGCCATGCTGTTGGTCTTTCAATCTAAATGGTAATCCATTTTCTTCCTTCCCGTCTCTTGGAGTGCCTCCAAATCTCTAGCCCCCTGGCTCGTTGCCCAGCCCCACATGTGTTCTTGCCTCTACCTCCAAATGAGGAGTAGTAAATTTCTCCTCAGTTAGCTGAGCCCAGTCTAGAGCCAGGTAGTTGCTCACAGTGTGTTTCCCATGGGTAGATGCATCAGAGCCATTCCACTGCCGCTCAGTAGCTACTCACAGCCTCTTTCTCTCGTTTCAACGTGATCATGTTGCGTTACACCCGAGCCCATGCTTGACATATCTGAAGGTAAATATTTCAGACAAATTCATAAATGGGGGAAAGATCCGTTGAAGGAAAAGGGGCTGAATTTCTGAGGGGGGAGAATCCCTGCTACAAATGTATACTGGAGAGAGCCAAACAGAAAACGAAGCAAAACAATGGGCATTTTAACTAACTTCTTTTACAGCTATAGTTGAACTGACAACTTCCATAGTTCCATGTTTTTCTTTTTGTTTTTTATTTTTGTTCTTGTTCTTGCTTTTTGTTGTTGTTGTTTATAGGTTTAAATGAAAATGCATAATGTTGGCCAAAAGCAAAAAAACATCGGATAATAGATACTTGAAGTTATTAGTACTAGCTAACATAATTATAAAGCACCTTGGAAATTTTCAGCAAAAGATGACAAAATACTAGCAGCCAGCCTCATTGAATTTATTCCATTAAATCAGAAGAGCACTTGAAACCATTAGTGGAATGATGGTTTCTCTGATAGCATGGCCCCTAGAGGCCAGTAAGAAAGTGTTAAGTTTGAGGGAGAAACCCACAGTCCAAGTGGAGAAAATGCTGGCTGGGCTATATATTTTTACTTAAGAGTGTGGGAACACTCTCAAGCCACTAACTCCAGACAAAACCATCTTTGCCTCAAGAAGCAAATCCATTCATGTAAAGTTTTCTTGACAAAAAGTAGTCATGGTGATGTATAAATTAATTCAACATTTAAAGCAACCACTAGTATAATGCAGGCTAGCACGTTTTATTAAAACAAGAAGTCTTTAAAACAGACAGTGAGAGTTATGTATTGCATGATTCTAGAGTCTATTCATTGGTTAAAAGACACTGCAACATCCTTCCTGGGGGAATTGCTTACTAAAAGATGGCCTTCCTCCAGGATGAAGAAGACAAAAGTTTAGCTGTGCTTGCTCCTTAATGCGATTTCCTGTGTCTGGCCCATTCAAGAGAGGATGTAGTCAGATTGTCACCAAAATCAATTCTCTCCAGCCTCTGGTATTTTCTTTCCTTTCTCTCTCATCTTTATTTGTTAATTACTAAAATAATACTTGACTATGAAATATCCAAGTGTAACAAATAGGCATAAAAATTGAAATTCTCTATGTAACTCATATACCCAAATCAAATCTATTCCTTTTCAGAAGCAACCACTAATTGGTATACATCCTGCAGATAATGTTTTTCTCAGAATGCACAGGAATACAGATAAGTTAGATGTAAAATAATTGTACATAGTGGTATTGGATTGTTTCAAAACTATCAATAAAGTCGCAGTATTTGTTTTGTCTTACAACTAGATGTTTTTTCTACTTAAGATTAAGAATATGTCCTGGGGGACCAGGGAGATGGCTCAGTGGGTAAAGTGCCTGATGCTGCAGCATGAAGTCCTGAGTACAAATCCCACCAAAACCTGGACATGTTGGTATGCACCTGTAATCTCAGGGCATATATATATATATAGTATTTCCTTAAGAACCATGGCAAAGTCAAATAACCTTTTGTCATCTCAACAGATTCATCTCTATGATGGGAATTATGTGTTGTTTTCTCAAAAGAACTGAGCTAAGTTGTATTTTTGATTCAACCTTGAACACTGTCAAATACTTAAAAGATGGCAAGATGAAAGCATGGAAGAGGCCCTGCTTAGCGTGTCACATTTTATATAGAAAACCACCCCATGGATCTGGGCTGTGCAGGCTTTGCTTATGTCCAGACTTGGACTATGGGACCATGTGTAAGTTATACAGCCTCTATGTGCCTCGGCTTTCTCATACATGAGGTAGGAAGTCTTATGTGGCCTTCCTTGTGGAACCGTTGTAACAGTCTGGCACTGTGGAGATGGGTGGGGACTTTTATAATTGGTATAAAAGTTCCATTGTGTTAGTAAGGAACCAAGACCTAGAGAGAAGTGGCCTTGCCTAAGATAGCATAGCTACCTAAGGAACAGACTCAAGCTCAGGATGGGCTTTTTGACTAGTAGGCGTACTCCTCCAGTGAGTACTGATGTACAAGTTTTGAAGCTATACAGTTTCATTTCTCCTGGATATATACGTAGGGATGAGTTGCTGGATTGTTTGGAATTCATATTTCATACATCTTTCAAAGGCAGCCAGGTTGCTTTACATTCAAAGCAATAATGCAGGTGGATTTCAGCTATCCTGCAAGTGTCTCTAGTCTTTGGTTAGTTTTTGTAATGTATGATTTGTATGGAAATGTCCCTGTCACAAAATTAAATAGATGTTGGGTTGGGCATGCATATCTATAGACAGTGTATCTAGCATATGTCAAAGTACAGTAATGCAAAAAATTGATGCATTTACATGTTAAAATTCATGATAATGTACTTACTTGTGTCACCAGTTAATGTTAACAATAACCACCATTTTTGAGAACTTACAATGTTCCAGGCATCATTCGAATGTCTTAAATATGTTCACATTCATTTAATCCCCTCTCCCAAGTACCCTTCTGGAATAGACAGCCCAAATGAGAAATAATAGTAGCTTTGGGTAGATAAACATGACCAAAGTGGTGAGATATAGACTTCATCATTATTCAACTGTGTATTTCACAAATACCTGCTGCCCATTTGCTCTCTGCCTGGCACACCGTGTAATTTTATATAAAGACATTTCTGCTACAAGCCAGAGCCTTGCTCTCTGTTTTCAATGAATTTAACCATCTTTTTGAGTGGGGAGACACTTGGGACATGAAATTGAGATTCACTGTTGATTAACTCCATATGGAAAGTAAACAAATAGATGTCATGATTAGCCCACTGGAAAGTGGTTGAACAGTCCCCTGAGATAAGGAGCGTGGTGGTCTGTTGAGGTGGGAAGAGTGGGTGTGAGATGATTTCAGTTTTGCTTATGTTGGTCTGTTATTTACCTGGGATTTGTGATAATGGCTGAACAGCTGGGTCTGGAGTCTGGAGTAGAGATCTCATTCAGTGCATACATTTTGGGGTCATGTAGATAGCCTGGATCGTCGGTATAGTTGCCAAAGGGAGAACTTTGAGAAGAAATGAGAGATGACCTTCTAGACTTTAAGCCTAGTCTCCTCCAAGTAACTAGCAAGCAAGATCAAGTAGGGAGAACAGTAAGGGAACAGCCAGGTAAGAGGGAAGCCGAAAGCTCAGAACACTTCTGAAGCCGAAAGAAAAGCACACTCCATGGCAGAGAACTGTCAACAGAGGTCAAGAAGGGTAAAGGAGCTTGGGATCAAGGGGCTGGGCAGTTACTGCTGGCCTCCTAGTCACCTGTGTGGTAGAGTCTGCAGGAAAATAGCCAGACCAATGACCAAGCATAGAATGGAGTCAGAAAGGGAAATTCTCTCGTTTTAGGAAGATTGGTAGAAGAGTCTAGAACCACGCAGCAATTAGCAGAGAAGGAATGTGTGTGTTCAGCCTTTAGTGAAAACAGCTAGCACACGTTTGGACGCAGTGGTATGAATTCAGTGACATGCGGGAGGAATGGCATACCTGACACTCAACCACAGTTCAAAGTTTCTGCCTGCACTCAGCGTATAGATTAAGCAAATGCTGGATGTTGCATTCAACATGGACTAGTGAAAAGTATCAACTATGCCCTGTATCTGTGACACATAGATCCCATTATCAAACTGCTTCAAACTTTGACTTCCTTATCCTGTCTTTCAGGATTATCACGTCACTGGGAAATGGCCTATGGGAAGCTCACTTGCCACATAGCACCTCAGACATGGCAGCAGTCATCGTCTTGCCTGATATGGAGGAACAATTTGTGTTAGTCAGCCTCCTCCTTTCTCAGGTTTCCACTGCCGACAGAGCTGCTGTGTCCGCTAAGTTGTACAGGCTTCCTGTGCCAAAGCTTAGCTCCCAGGGCATGCTTTTCCTCCTTCACCAGCACGTCTTTGTTCTTCTTCAACACAGGCATATCATTTTTGTCACATAGCTCTGTCATATCTTTAGTCACCTGCTAGTCACCACCATCATTATCCTTCCACAAAGGGAGCTCCTTCCCATCCACTCATCCTTCCCAGCATGAGCTGACTCTGTCAGAGCTGATGACTTCTATACTTCATTCTTTTCCGCCTTTGATGAGACATCGGTCCCATTGCTTTTGTGTGTCCAATCTGGTTGGCTTTCGGCATCCTCTTCAGATGCTGACCGAATGATTCTGACGATCTTCAGAAACCCTGGAATGTATCTTTCTCATGTAAACTCAATACTTAAGACCTCTGGACATCCTACCATCTGGTGACTTTGGGCTTGTTGCAATGAAACTGGGACCAGAATAAAAATAGAAAGAAGAAAAGAAATCAGCCAGCCATCTGATGCAATGAGTAATTTACCCTGAATGAGAACTTCCTAGAATACACTGATAGGTTCGTGTCTTTGATGGTCTTCTGACCCCTCCAATGATAGTCTCACTCTGCCTCAGATTCAGGACATTTTAACTCGAGGTTAACAGCTCCCTTTGGCAAGTATCTTTTCTCTGAGCATCGGCTCTTTGTTTCCAGGCTACTGTGTTCAAATTTCTCCCTCTGTCTTGATTTTTGAAACTCCTGTCCAGTTCCGCTCACTGTCACCATCATTGAACTGTTCACTCCTTTCCTTTCCATTCCCTTGACTTTTAGTCTGGACCATAGTCCATCTGTGTGTGCTCTGATAGGATTTCATGGCCGATTTCAGAACCTCCCTTTGATCTCACCAGTACCCAGTTAAAAAAACCCAATTCGACATTACCCCAACAATTAACATCCAGGTGCCCCACAACCTTCCCACACCACATTGTCAACTCCCCCTGCTTTAAGAAAATGTCATCTCGATGTGTTCTGCTCTCATAGTTCTACCACTTATAATTACCTGTTTCAAAACTCTCAACAGTTGAACGCCCTCCAACTAATCAGCCCCTGATCTGGTAATGATCTCCACTCTCAAGAGCAGAGAGCTCTCAGCTATTAATCATATGAAGACATGCGTCAGGAAATGTCTTGCGTGTGCTGCTCTCTCCTTTCTCAGAATTTTATACCTGAGAAACCTCTTAAAGACGACATTATCCAAATGATATCCTCTCTGGCTGTGTGGCTCAAGTATTCCTTGTAAGGGGACTTCCACTGTATTGTTGTTATTCAGACTCCACCAGGAGTAGTGTACCAAGTGGAACACATTCAAATGGAGAATGCCAGAGACTGGACAATGAGAATTTTTGAGGTCGGGTAAAAATAAACAAACAAACAAACAAACCTTTTAGGAGTATTTTGAAGAAAATTCTTACAGGAAGATGCTAAAGTTTAGTTCATTCAGCCCAGGGACTAATGGGATTATTTGTGGTGGTTATTTCAGAATGTCTTAACAATCAGCACAGCACTGAGCAAGGGTATCTCAGAAGAATATTGGTGATGCACAGAGCCGTAGAGGGCCTCTACACTATTCTGGGCATTAACCTTTGGCTAGTGGGTCATGAGCAGGTCATTCAGGATCCTTTGGAAAATGCTGTGATAGTTGGACGGGTGGAGAATTTAGGAGAGATGAATTTTTGCAGTGGTTGTCTAATGCTGCTACTGAAGTGCTTTAGGGGTTGACCCAGACCAGCTGGTACCCACTAGTTGAAGAGTAGGCATAGAAGTTGAACAATTTGTTTTCTTTTTTCTTCTGAATATTGGCATAGAAGGAATCTACCATAAAAGTTGGCTGCATTGGCTCTCTGAGAACTGGACAGCTTTCAAAAATAATGTCAGTGTAGCAGAATTATGGAGAAATCAATTTCTAATGAAATATAATCACAATCCAAGTTTTGAACCATTGAAGATGGTAAAAAAAAATAATGCTGACATGTGGTTCCTTTGGACCTTAAAAGTCTGTAGCTTCACTAAGTCTGATATCATTCCATAGACGAAGAAACCATAGGCCAGGGAGAAAACATAATTCTATTCTGCTTGTATATGTGTATCTGTGTGTGTAGTGTCTATGTAAGTCATCATGTATGTGTATGCAAGTGTACATATATGTACACACAAGGAGGCCAAAGCTCAACCTCAGCTGTCTTCCTCAGTTAGACTTTGACTTGTTTTCTGAGACTGGGTGCGGGCGGTGTCTTACTTTTCCTTGGAGATTTCTAAGTCAACTGGAGGAGCTGACCAGTGAGCCGCAAGAGCCAACATGTTTCCCCATCCCTATCACTAGGATTATAAGGATGTGCTGTTGTCGGGGTTTCTGTCCTGTCCGGATCCCCAGCTGTTTAGTCCCAGAGAAATCACACAGAGGTCTACATAGTTATAAACTGATTGGCTTAGTAGCTCAGACTTCTTATTAACTCTTATAACTTATATTCGCCCATTATTCTTGTCTATGTTAGCCACGTGGCTCAGTACCTTATTCGGTGGGACAGACACATCTTGCTTCTTCTGTGGCTGGGACAGGACTGCAGAAAGCAGAATCCTATTTCCAGAATTCTCCTGTTCTCATTGACCCACCTCTACTTCCTGTTTGGTTGTCCTGCCTATACTTCCTGCCTGGCTACTGGCCAATCAGCGTTTATTTAAAATATAATTGACAGGATACAGACCATTGTCTCACACCAGTGTACCACCATTCTCTCCCTCTTTGCTCTTTATGTAGGCTCTGAGACTCAAACTCAGGGCTTCATTCTTATACACCTCAAGTATTTCACCAACTGAGCCATAGCCCCCACCCACTGATCTGCTTGGTGTTTGCTGTTTTGTTACCGTACTACGAACTACGTTTTCTGTGTGTGCTGCTGCTGTCTCTGTGTCGTTTGCCTCTCCACTCCCTGTAATAACTAGAAGCATTCACTGCAAACAATGGTAATTTTGTGTACATGTGACTGTGAATAGATGGGCCTTGTGCAGCCTTGTCTGCGTCTAAGATTCAGGATCCCAGGGGCTGGAGAGAGGCCTCAGCAGTTAAGAGTCCTTGCTGTTCTTTCAGAGGACTGGAGCTTGGTTCCCAGCACACACATGGTGGCCCACAACTGTCTGAAACTTCAGTACCAGGACTTCAAACTCCCTCATCTGGCCTGAGAACATGCTGCATGCATGTTGTACATAGGCACTCAATAGACTCAAAACAGAAATAAATATATATTTTCAAAGTTTCAGTTCAGGATCCTAAAGGGGGAGGAGTGAATACTTCTCTTCTCCTCTGCCTCAGATGGCTAGAACTGATCACGGCTGCTTCCTTCCCTGTCCAAATGCTGATGAACATTTGAGGCGCTAATGAGAGCCTCTGCCAGCAGAAAGAAAATCAAATAGCCTAATTAATCCGTGAATTACAGTCCCTGAAAAAAAAGTGGTTGTATTTCCTATAGAAAGCCAGACGGGACCTAACAGGCACTACAGCATCAGGCTTGGCTCCTCTGGGTGTGTGGTTTGGATGGTACCTGCTGTTTTTTCAGTGATTATGAGGCCCCGCTTGGCTTCCATTAGGGTGGAGCTCACCGGAGCTCCATTCCAAGTCTGAGCTGTCTGTTTGCTTATGAAATGGGAAAAGGAAGGCAGAGAGTAACCTCTTTGTATACGCTGAGCTTAATATTAATAGCAAACATTTATTAAACACTTACTATGTGCCAGGAACCATACTAAGCATTTTATTTGGAAGAGATCATTCAATTCTGCACCATTATTTTTTTTTCCTATTTCATGTTTGGGAAACTGAGGCTCGGGTGGAATGGTTAGCATGTTCAAGATGGTACGATAAGTGTCTGCACCATTATCTTGTCCTACTTCATGTTTGGGAAACTGAGGCTCGGGTGGAGTGGTTAGCATGGTCAGGATGATATGGTAAGTGGCTGAATATGTGATCCAGGACATTTAGCTAGCAGTAAATCCAAAAGCTGTGGTCTGTAGTGTATACACTTAGCTCTTTACTTTTGTGCTGTGTGGGCCACTGTGGCTGTCTTTTCCATCCCCAAACTCTGGGGCTGCAGCACAACTTTTGCTTTGAGCACATTAAAGAGATTGGGATTGCTTCTATACAAAATTCAATGCTGATGGATCAACTTAAAGATGGTGGGCAGGTAAGATGTGCGGTTATGCCATAACCATGTGGTAGACCAGAGCCAAAGATATGGAAGGTTTTCTGTGGCCTCTCCCAAACTTTCCAAAAGCACAGAGGATTTTCAGCCTAGCAGAGATCATGGGCCTCTCTCCAGTGAGAATAGAGACAACCCCATTTAATAGCCACCAACATATTGGATAGAAAGCAAGTTTAAAAGTGTGAAATCAGTAGGTTGGAAATTGAAGGACCGAGTTGGGAAGTTGGGAGGAATTGTGCATAGAGGGAGAAAGTGTGCTGCTCCATACACTTACAAGCTCAAATCTGGCTTTTAGGGATAGCCCAGTGTGTGTTATGTGTGGATGAGTGTGTGTACATTGCTATATTGGTGTGAACAGAACACTTTGCAAGTGGTGCAAATCTAAAGGACTTATGGGAGGCATTTCTGGCAGAATGAGTTCCACACAGCTTTTGAGTCAGTAGGAAACCCTAAATCCACCTCGTCTGAGTCTGAGCTAGTCATCCCTGCTGACCAACAGGCCAAGAATCTACAGTCAGTGCAAACAAATGCAGGTGCACTTCTATTGGTGGAGCCCTGGGTTTAGCAAACTCTAATATGTAGAGTAAGTGTCTAGTATATACCGTGATTCTCATTCAGTCCATCTGGGGTGTAGAACAAGCCTCTGCCTTTTTAATAAGCTCCCAGGTGTGCTGATGGTGTATGACCCACACCATAGTCTAGAAACATTATGAAAAAAAGCTCTTTTAGTGTTTATGTAATCGTGTGAGTTTCCACATTGGATAGGTTAGGAGTATTCAATGTGACTTTCTTGGTCCTGGAGTCAACAAGTTCAGTCTAGATCTGATACCTGCAAACACTAGCTACCTCCATTGCCTGCCTCTTTAGCAGCATGCACACTCGAGTTACAATGTGGGATCTTCCAGAAACGACTCCTGGCACTGGACACAGTAGAAGCCCAATGATCTGTTTACTCAGCCTTGGTCTCTTGGACAGGAGCCTGCTGGGATTGGAGTTTGGGTTCAAATTCACCCTAACTCTTTTGTCTAAGATCCCATATATCTCTTGACCCAGGGCAGAGCCAATTCACTGCCGTTCGAAAGTCACAGATGAAGATGTGTTTTTTTCTGGAATATCTACCAGGCAAAAGAACATGAACTCAATTTTCCCCCTTTGATTGGTCTAGTGGATTAAAATACCATCTGGAATGCTCTAGTGTACCAGCTGCAACTTACTGCTAAACGGTTAATCCTTACCAGACCATTCTTGAAGAGTTAACCTTCTCAGTTGCCTCCGGCTTTACCGCCTACTGTTGGCTTCTTCAGGCCTTGGGAAGACCTCCTCGTGTGTCTAACAGCAAGGTGATGGTTTCTTTAGAGAGCCTACGTTCTGGTTGGGATGACAGAGGCAAATGAGCAGTCATTCATCAGGTGGCCTTAGTGACTGCTTTGTCCTCCACAGTCACCCCTCTCCCAGGTCTTTAAACCCTTAAAGCCCGAAGGATCTATTGCAGTCACCATGTTTTCCATATAGCCTTTGGGGATCACTTCACATTGAGACCCCACTCTACGACACATTGTATATGTCTCAGAGTGTTTACTTCTGAACATCCAGTGTCATTAGGCCCTGTCTCATGGCTTTCTTTGTGTCTCTGATATGCAGAGAGAGCTCCTATACTTGTCCATCAGTATATCTCTAGCAGCATGCTTTACTGCACAAATAGCTACTAGCTAGCTATCAACAGAGTAGAATTACTTCCAGTTAGACAGGCAGAGTGCAGAGAGATAGAAGAACAGTGGAGTAACAAGGAGGCTGAGGAGACTTGGGAAGTCTAATGAAAGAAATGAGTTACACAACAGAAGTTCTGCAGGTACTTCCCATGTGTCCAACAGCAGCAGCTAAGCCATGTGCTCATTCTGTCTTAAGACAGCCCTGATAAAATAAGTTGATCCTGTACAGTCTCCATTTGACAAAGATTCACAAGGGAAGGGACAGAGAGGTCATGACATTTGCCTGTCAATAATGAGGTAAGGCTTGAATATATAGTATACATCCTTAGGGTCAGTGCTACAGATAGAAGTAGAAACTGGAGCAGACAGGTACCAAAACACTGGCTAAGGCCCATAATGGAACAGGGTATGGGCAGCTCAGGATGGGCTGTGGTAGTGTCAGACAAGGCTGGGAAGGTGGTCTGGGGACAGACTAGGGTCATGTTTTCCCTTCCCAGGAACGAAGAGTATGAGCCACACAGAAGAAATACCGAGTCAAATTCGCACTGAGAGGCATTATTTATGTGCTGTCTCTGGCCTGGCCTCTGGGGCTGCTCTTGCATAGGGAGCGAGGATGTCAGCCAGTGGCCCTGGACAGTTCTGCAGGCCAGGGAAGGATCACTGCAAAGTCACACTTTGGAGAATAAAGCTGCTGGTGATGCCCAGAGTGGCCCAAATAAAAGTCAAATACCACATTCAGTCCTCCAGGGGTGTTTTTGCTATTAAATTAAGTCTGGAAAAAAATAATTGTCTTTGGATTTGATTTGAGAGACTTTTGGGGAGTCGAATACTCAGAGTAGGGAGCAAGGATGATTCTTGAAGGGTTCTTTTGACTGACTCCCTCTGACAGATGACAGCAGATCACAATGAGGGCATGCAATCTTTGAAGAGATCCACCCCCACCCTGTCACAACTATGCCAGAAAAATAGAGGGGGAGGGGAGACTCTGTCATAGGTTCCAGTTTTTATTGCTACATTCCTTGGATGGCCCCGTATGTTTACCTTCAGCTGAGTTTAGACTTGGTGTTCTCTGTGGCCGCTGGCATCAGCCACAGAATTCTTTCATGTCTATTACTTTATTAAGGAATGTAAAAGCCACATACAGACCGACCAGGGGACACAACAGTAGGAGACACAAATAAGCCTGAATTTGCTCACAAAGAGCCTAAGGGAGGCTTTGCACCTCGTTCTTCCAGATGAGCTGCAAGGCCTCCAATGACCAAAAGGGGGCACTCTTAGCACTCGTTCCTAAACCCAATTAATAGTACCATTTTGAAAAGTATATACAGCAGAAACAGCACTGGGCATTAAGACGGGTCCTGATGGAAGCTATGTGGATAAAAAAATAAAAATGACTCTTCTTATGAAGGACTTGTGCTTTTAAAAAAAAATGATCATTAACTTTCATTGACTAGAAGTGGAGTCTTGAAATCAGAAAAATAAATGCACAAATAAGTGCTTTGTACAGTGTCTTGACTCATCTGTCATAAATGTCCCAAAGAGAACTATTATTTGAGCATCTACTCTAACTATTTTCTACTTCTTAAACAGGTGCTGAAGCACAAGGGTATAACTATGCAATGAATCTTTACAGTGGATGGCTTATCTTGGGTGGAGATAACTGGTAATTTTTTAAATATTTAACCACTCCTGTTCTCTACACACTTTGCATAAGTTATTTTCTTGATGTAGAAGTGAGAAGAGGGGTAGGATAGTAAATTACAGAAACCTAGTATGTAACTGGGGCAGGATTTGAACCTATATCCATGTAGCTTTCCCATCAAAGAAGAGAACACAATTCAGGACTTGGTTCTCACAACAAATGATTGTTTTGTCTTAGTTTCATACACCCACATACACACACACATAATCTTTTTTTTTTATCAAGGCTTAAAGTCAACACTATATTCCCAGGCAACTCTAGATACAATTCCAATCTTCCCCAACTATTTAAACTAATTTTTTTTTGTTTTATTTAGCCACAATACATGAAGCAAGCTGGAGGTGGAGAGACTAGATTGTGGAGGTGGCCCCTAAGCCACCTGCCTCCTAAAAATGTGTGTGTGTGTGTGTGTGTGTGTGTGTGTTTTATTCACTCTCCTTTATGTGAGTCTCTTTAAGGTTTTGACTCAAAAATCCTCTACTATGAAATGCTTCTCAACGAAATCCTCACCAGCACAGAACAAAGACTGCATTTTGATTTAGCACTGGGATTTTCACTCAACTTGAAGATTTCTGCTTCCATAGGAGTTTAGGGTTGGCTTTCCAACCAACCAAAAGATCAGGAAGCAAAGAGAGTGTTTGGTCAAGAAGAGTTGGGAAGACATCAAAGAGGTGAAGTACATTTTCATCTCTCTGTCAGGGGCTAGCAGCCACCTTCTCCTTCCTGCAAAGTGTTCAGACATTGCAGGTAGAAATGCTTTAATGTGGCATCAAGTGGAAAAAAGAGATCCTTAACAGAAGTCACAGACAGTATTTTGGGTTCAGCAAAATCTTCCATGAGCTACCAGGGTGGGTAGGCAGGCTGTTTGCAGGCAAAGGATGTTTTCCTATCAAGAGGATCACACTTCATCCAAACTAAGACAGCCTTAACCTTTGCTTCAGAATAGGGGTCCTGACAGACAGGGAGCTCTGCCCTGTAGTAGCTTATCAGTCCGCATGTCGTGTGGTCCTTCAAGAAGCTCTTCAGACTCAGCATCTTTAGCCCATTTTTATATCACAGGCAAAACTTTAAATAACACTAGATGCTCATTCCAATGAAAGCTGGCTGGGTGTCCCTAATATTTACACTGGGACTGTGTGTCCCAAAGTGGTAGTAAAGGTTCTGAGAAGTCTTGTAGTAAAGAATCTTATGTCACTTTACTTAATCCAGGGAGTCATATATATATGTGTGTGTGTGTGTGTATATATATATATATGACCACAAAACCTTATTAGTTAGCATCTATGAGTGTCCCCTGGAAACCATTTAGGTAAAAACATAGAAAGTCTTGAAACTACCGAGTAGGGATAACCTCAATGGACTGATGGAATTGGATGGACTATTTAAAGCACAGCTATTGGTCACAAGGCTGGGATAAAAACTGAAGCTGCCTTAGTGGTCTGTTGCAGCTATTTTTAGAGCTGTGTATGTGTGCATGTGTTTGCATATACTACATATAAATATATAGTTTAGCTTTGAGGTTAGATGATGGGTGGGGTGGGTGAGAAAAAAGAAAGGATGTTCCTTTCTGGACAGAAGTAATCAATATCCTGCGGGGCAAGGGGAAGGTCTGTGAGTTTCAGGAATTATTGCTACCTTCTGCTGCTGGCGGACTAGCCATGAAGCCAGCGGCATATGGCCACTTGATACTGATGGAACCTCTAAGACTCCTCTCTGTGATGTCCCGGCTCTTGGAGACGTTACCCCAGTATCCACTTTCTCGGATTGGGTTCCCTCAGCCCAGCCTCTTTTCTAGACCTGCTTCAGCACCCAAAACACTTCTATCCAAGCTATTGGTACCCACACGCTGAGTTCATTTATAATCTTTGGCACAATGAATTAAATAATTCAGAAAATAACATTGTCTTTTCAACGTTGTAATTGAGTTTTCCATTCTCAGAGCATGTTTGAAACTTGCTAGAGACACTATATTTTTAAAGCTATAATTGTATGTATTTTTAATTGTAGAAAAGTGTAGGAGCTATTTTGAAATTATTTAAATTAAATGCAAGATTATTTTCTGCACTTGAACTTTATCTGTGGCTTTTTTAATTGTCACATCTAGAGTGATTTTTAAGTAAATAAGAGCACAAGGTCCATATTATTTTAAATGTATATTGTATTTGTCTTCTCAACGCTGTGGTTTGCAGGCCTGTGAATGGCATCATAGTATGTAGACAGCCTATTAAGCAGCCTGTTTGGGTAAGGAAACCCTTAGGCCAGTACAATGTTGCATTGCTCAGTGTGTCCTTCCAATATGGCTAGATTCTACAACCTAAATGATCATTTGTTGAACAAATTCATGCTTTTATTAGTCAAAATACAGAGAAAACAGAGCCTCCCTGTTTCAAGATATTTGCTAATGCATGGTTAATTATCACATATAGCTTACTATAATTCATTTTACAGGGGAGACCTCCTGCAGGTAACATACTAACAGTTTATGAACCAAAATAACCTCACTATAGATTAGAGCTGTTTCAGGGCCTCTCAGACAGTCGATGCTTCTAGCCCTTCTCGCTTCACATTGCTAATTCGAACAAGGCTTTATTTTTGTATTTGTCAGCAGCCATACTGTAGGATGGTTGTTAAACTTCTCCCAGGCCTAATTAGAGCAGCAATGCTTGCATTCATAACGAAGCTCGCGTCTTGCTCCGGGAGGCAGCGAGCAGGCCTGTGACGGTAGCTTCCTGGCAGCCTGTCGCTGGCAGTTTTAAGGTAGCTGGTGGCTGCGATATTAAGTAACTGTTGAAATTCATTGACTCCACCACGGCTAATGTGTCTAGATGACAACAAGTTTACACGGTTCTTTTATAGTTACAGCAAATGGGTCCATTTAAATAGTTATTAGGTGATTATGGTGATGTGAAATGGAAAAAAAAAGTCAAAGTGCAATGTCTCAAGTCTGACTTTTTTAACTGTTTATGTGGGGTCCCAGTTGTGCTGTCACTCAAAATGGCTGCATCTTTCCCTTATAAATATTTATGCTTGATCGGCAGTGATGAATGCTAATTTATTTGCATCTTGGTTCTTTATTGACTTCTCAGCGGGCACAGGTTAGCTGGGAAAGATTCTACAAGCTCCCCGAGTTTCAGGATATTTCGATGGCCCAGCCAAGGGGCATTTTGACGGGTCGTAGGAGCTTTCTCTTTGCTGAAACTGGAGCATCCTTTTCACTCTTGGACATGCAGCCTGGGAGAGTCTTCGGCTGCCGGTGTTTTGCACTCTGGGAGCTGCTGTGCAGGCTGGCAAGCAGGACTGCTTCTCTGTGTAGCAGTTTGTCAAGTCGTCTTGGATTGGACAGTGTAAGGCTGGCTGATCCCCATGTTTGGCAGAGTTCTGAATGACTTTTTTTCCCCTTAGTATTCTATGAGCCACTTGAAAGACCACATTTTCACAAATGCCAAAGGGCATTTATCTCCAAATGAATGGAGTTTCTGAGACAAAAGGAGACACGCAAGTGGACCAATCTCTGTCCTTTGAATGCTCAACTTACGTGACACCAGAGAACCTAAGAAGTCTGCACAGGGGCTGTCAAAACTAACAGGCAGGAGTCTGAGGAGATGGTTCGGCGCTTTGCAGGCATAAGGACCTGAGTTTTATTCCCAGAACCATCATTCAAAGCCAAGCATGGCCATGAGTCCAGAATCCAAGTGCTGGAGAAGCAGAAGCTAGTCAACCAGTCTAGCCTAATTGGTGATCTTTGGGCCAATGAGAGACCCTCTCTCAAAGGAGATGGATGCCATTCCTGAGAATGACCTTCAAGGTCCTCTACACACAGGAACACACACACACACACACACACACACACACACACACACACCACACTACTGAAGGGCAATAGAGGCTGTGACTTTGCACTAGAATACTTTGGGTTACATACACTAGTGATTCCCTGATTCACCATCCACAGGGCTATCTATTATTTTCTTTTAGCCTTGACACATCTAAGTAGAGAATTTGTGACTTTTTGAAGAGCATCCATGTGGGATGCCCTGTAGGTCTGAAGTCCTTCAAAAGAACTTTGCATAGAACGTATGAATCAGAAGTCTCTGAAACTACCATAGATGCTTCAGCTAAGAAAATAAATCTGTGTGTGGTATGTAAATATAAGCACACATTTATGCACAGATGCACACAGTGGCATGGAGAGGTCAGAGGAAGATGACAGACATCTTTTCTTACTGCTCTGCCTTAGAGCCTTGAGACATGGTCCTTGAGACGAGTCCCTCACTGAACCTGGAGGTTGCTGGTTGCTGGGGTGTTTGTTTGGTCCTGATACTGGCTCTGGCTAAGCTAGTGATCACCAAATCCTAGCAATCCTCCTGTCTCTGCCCCTCCACACCTCCAAAACAGAGCTGAGATTATATGCACAGTCACACTTGATTTTTCGTGTGGATGTTGGGGATCTGAAATAAGGTCTCTCACCCACTGAGCTATCTCCCTAGCCTGGGAGAAAACAAGCCTTGATTTTTGACTTCATAGTTCTGTCTCTCATTACAAACGACACTAGTTTCTCGTGGGAGCTTGACTGGTGACAATTGTCTTTGACTGTTGATCAGTTTCAGGGAGCATTAATTCCTAGCTTACAGAACTGCTTTACTGTGTAGTCAGTCACATATCCCTCAGTCAGAACTGGGGCAAGAATCACACTGTTGTTGATGTAAGAGACTTAAGATATTTGGGGATGTCACTATTAAGAAAAACCTGTGGTGAATCTTTGGTCATGAGCAGGCTTCTTTGATGATTAGAATAACTCTGAAACCTGCAAATGTATATTCAAACTTTGATAATCTAATCAGATGGTCTCAGACAATTAATATTATGACCACAGATTCCATAAAATCCAAAATCCATGGTTTGTCACTGAGTTCCGACAAGCATAGCTCTCTGTGAACTATCTGTGACAGATTAACTTGTTATTTTGTTGTTGTTCAAGTCCTCTGGGCTATGAAGAGGATAAGCAGAGGTGGATCCCTCAGAACAGATCAAAGTTCCCACCTTAGGCCTGCTTTGTGGCACACAGTTGATGTAAATACATGATTTCATCCTCTCAACACCATGAGGACACATTTAACCTCCTCGTCTGATGAGCAAAGAAACAAAGAAAACAAAAGCACCTCCGGGATTTTCTGTGGCCCCAGGGGTGGCTGCCGCCAGCCCCATAGAGGAGAGCTTGCTAGTTCAGCGGTGTTCATCCGTAAGGTCCTACCTGGCCTCCACTCTCAGTGTCTGTACCTTTGTGAGGACTCCATTGCAGTGACTGCTTCAGCATGTTCAGAAGAGATGGAAGAGGGTCCTCCTATTTGTGTTTCTTTGTAGCTCTTCAACTTCCTACAATAAGGTCTCTCTGTAAGAGGTTTTTCCAAAATGAGGATATATCAACTTACAATTGATACATTGATGGAATTCCGTAAGACTTGGGGGAAAGTCCTATCTTTGTCCATTTTGGGGTTCTATGACACAGTGCCCTACAAACAGAAGAATTTAGTTCTGGTTGTTCAGTGGGCTGGGAAATCAGAAGTTACAGAGTTGGGGTCTACTGAGGGCGTTCATCTGAGTTGAGCTGCGAACTTCTCCCTGTCGTGTGTTGGGGTGAAAGAGACTGGCAAGAATTCTGGTATCCCTACCCCACCCCACTCCTCCTCCACTTGGATTTTTTTTGGGGTTTTTTGGGTTTTTTCTTTTTGTTTTTCAAGACAGGGTTTCTCTGTGTAGCCTTGGAGCCTGTCCTAGAACTTGCTTTGTAAACCCAGATGGCCTCAAACTCATGGAAATTTGTCTGCCTCTGCCTCCTGAGTGCTGGGATTAAAGGCATGTGCCACCACCGCCCCGCTACTGATATCCTTTTTATAAGACCAACATCAGTCATTAACTATGTAATCACCCTGAACCCTGAACTACCTCCTAATATGATCACCTTGGAAATTAGGTTTTTCTTTTAATTTTATATTAGTGCATAGTCCTTGTAGAAAGTAAGGAGTTTTGTGACGACATTTCCATCCTTGGGCATCATGTACTTTGGCCGTATTCTGCCTCAGTTATCCCCTCCATTCCCTGCTCCCTAAGGTCCCCTGCTTTTTAAGAGGAAAACATGGTGTTTGTCTTTCTGAGTCTGGCTTTTCCCACTTACTGGTGATCACTAGTTCTGTCCATTTCCCTGAAAGTAAAATAATGTTACTCTTCTTTGTAGATGAGGAAAGTCCCTTGTAGATACATTTCCTTTCTTCCTCTGTCTGCTGACGGGCACTTAGGCTGATTCTATTGTGAACTGAGCTGCCATGAACATGGATGTGTCCAAAGGGATCTCTGTAATATGATGACTTAGTGTCCTATGGACACATGCATCTTGTAGGAAAAGAAACTCTCATCATAGGGGATCATGAGAATGTCAGTTCTGTTTTCTTTAAAATCATTATGTTGGTAATTCTATTTAAGTGTGAAAGGCTACCAGAAGAGAATCCTTAGGCATCCCTTTCTGCATGTTGGCCCAGGAAAGTTAATTCACCATTTCCTGAGTTTCAAAAATAAGCAGAGAAACATCAGCCATTTCTGTCCTGTCATTAAGTCTGTGCTGGCCAATTTCTTCTGGGTGAAAAACTAGCCAATAACCTTTCTCTGAGGGTACAGGCTTCTAGATCTTTACATGGTGAAAGATAATTGGCAACTATCCTTGCTTGCTTGTGTGCTGTGACCCCCAAAGTGAAACAACACCACATTTAAATTAAAATCAACTTCAGCACGGATGACTTCAAAATAATGAAACCTTCAGTGCACTTTCTGCCAATCATGTCGTTTTCCTTTGTTCTGTTCTACTGAAAAAAAATGACAGAATCAAAGTGAAATATTAATATAATATTGTCTTTACCTGTGATGCCATTTAGGGGTGGGTATAAGTATGTGTGGGGGCATGCACGCATGTGCATGAGTACCTGCATTTTCTCCATATACTCACTGAATTCAGGCTCTCTGGTCTATATAGCATGCTGTACTGTTCCATGCCATATACCTGAATCCCTGAGTCCATATCCACCAATGTACTTTGCTTTTAACTCTCAAGCCATGTCAGCACTGGGATATTGCTATTCTGAATTTCCATCTTAATTCCATTGGAAGTAGGGACTATTATTGTAGGCCAGTCAACACAGCACTCTGATGCCAGGTATGTGGAAATTATCTCACACAGTTACCCAGCCCTAAGGCTCAGTTTTATTCTAACATTATTTACCTGAAAAGGGGGCTACCAGATCCCCTTCACTAAGGTCTCAGTACCACAGTACTGCCCCCCACTGTGGACATCAATCACATAGTAGGTCAGTGCCTGTAATTTTGATTGACAATCTGTAAATGAAGTATTGCTGTTATGCCCCTTTTTAAGTTTGGTTGCTTTCCTAAAGCAACTCATAGGACTCAAGCAACTCATGTTTTTCCCTTTGCCAATTTATTGATGTAGAATGTAATGAAGAATCCAGACAAGCCCCTGAGCAGCCAGGCAGAAGAGATGAGCATGGTGAAGTATGAGAAGGTTCCACACATGGGAAACCCTGGGCCCATGAACTTGGGGTATACTAAGTTCTTCACACACATATGTGTTTACCGGTCTAGAAGCTCTCCAAACCCACAGTTCTTGTGATGATTTTTTTTCTACGTAATTATAACCCAGAAGTGGCTGTGTTGTCAATCCCACCCACCCCCTCTCTGGAGAAGGAAGGGTGTGACTGAAAGCATCAAGCTAGATTCCTGGTATGTTCTGCCTCATGTCCTGGTCTCATCCATGAGCACAACAAGGGCCACCTCCCCAGGACAAATGGTGCTTTGTTTTTTTTTTTTTTTTTTTTATTTCTCTCAGAAATCAAAGGGATTCAGAGCTCTGTGTAAAGACTGGGGTAAAAAAGCAAATATTAGATGAAAGATCCTCCCAGTCCATGGATCACACCGGAAAGTACAAGGGTTCTAAGAACTCCATGTCATGAATCGGATGTAATTTGGCTATTTTAAAATAGTTTAACAGTTTAGCAAATGAATGGAAGACAGAAAACTAATTAATTAAAGGCAGTACAACTGTCCAAAGCTGTAACCCGAGAAGCTATTAGAGTCTACTCTCTATTCTTTGCTCTTGAATAAAGTACTCAAGCAACGCGGATTCTTCTCACCCCTCCTCACTAGCACATTGTTCGTCTGGTGCAGCGGCTGGTTTTATTGTTTTGTCTTCTGGTGTGTTGTTCTGATGGACTCCAGGGCAAAGTCGTGGGCTGCGACATAAAGGCTGAATTTTCTTCCTCTCTTTCATTAAGGGAGGAGAGAGACAGAAATAGTGTGGACAGCCTGGATTATGTTCAGAGAGGGGAGACATCTCCTATGGGCTGTGAGCTTGCTCATGCTAGCCTGCCCTTTTTATGGGACTCTCAGATGCTCAGCTGGCTTTAAAATGCCAAACCCAAGATGTAGAATTCTGCACTGCTCTTCAGTTTGTGAAATATATACATGCATACTCATGCACACACTGGTGTCTACTCCTCTCAAATGCAGTGAGAAATGGGGACTGTTTCCAGCCCCAACTTAATAGATCAGAAAATAAAATTCAGGGTTTGAATCAATCACCTCAACACGCACAATGCTGGGGTTCAGATCAGAATTCACTTCTCTAGACATGACGATTGTGATTATTACAAAACTTTCAGATATCGTAGTAACAGCTATTGAAAAACAACTTGGGAACTATCGAAAATATACATTGTATACATTGCTATCAAGAGAGAAAATGAATGAGAAGACAGGTATGTATTTGAATCAGCAAGATTTGGGAGCAAGGGTTCTCTGCAGCCTTGGCGCATTGCTTGGGGTTAGGATGAGGACTCAAGCTAATTAGAATTTTCTGACCTCAGAATCAATTTTCTGCTTCTCTCTTTGAGGTTATGGATTAGGAGCCCTGTTTGTTCTACATTTTATATTTGGTGGTTGTAAAAAAGAAGTAAGGGAGGGAAGGAAGGAGGAAGGAAGGAAGGAAGGAAGGAAGGAAGGAAGGAAGGAAGGAAGGAAGGAAGGAAAGAAAAAGTTCCAGCTTATAGAAAAGGAGCATAATAAGCAGACGCATCAGAAGCAGGTGGCTGAGGCAACATGCCAAGGCTGTGACTGGAAACAAAGTTACGTGCATGAGAAGAAGAGCAACTCTACCATAGAGATTCTTACAACAGAGACATTAAGAGGCACCATTCTTGGGTAGGGATATGGCTCAGTGGAAGAGCACTTGTCTAGCATACCTGAGGTCCTACGTTTAATCCTCCATACTGCAAAGAGTAAAATGAATTAAAATAAAATTCTGTAATAGCAAGACAGGTAGGACCGCAGGGCAGGTAGGACAACTCTGAGCACATTCTCAGAGGATGGCTTGTGGGCAACTGTCTGAACTATACACTAATAGACACCCAAGTAAGCAAAGTTGAGAACCCACATGGAAAAGGGATGTTTGGAAACAGAAAGACTTGTGTCCTGCCAATCACTGTTTCTCATAAGAGAGACATGGGCTGGGTGGCGGTGGCACAGGCCTTTAATCCCAGCACTCGGGAGGCAGAGACAGGCAGATCTCTGTGAGTTCGAGGCCATCCTGGTCTACAATAGCTAGTTCCAGGACAGGCTCCAAAGCTACAGAGAAACCCTGTCTCGAAAAACCAAGAGAGAGAGAGAGAGAGAGAGATGTTCTGAGTAATAAGTAGAGGGATGCTCAGCATGCAATGACTCTGTCATCATCACTTATAGCTGAAGGTCATGTCTTTGGAAAAGGAGTGGGTTGCAGAATGTAGTAAAGAAGAGAAGACTGTGGTCTTTGATAGCAGAACAAAAGATTCTGGTTAAAATCTGGGTATACATTTATAAAGACTATATATGAAATCTGGCATGTATGACTGTGCTTATGTACATGTGTTTATATGTTCTATATCTATCTATCTACAAATATATTTATATATATATAGATACATAGAGAGAGAGAAAGAGAAAGGGAGAGAGAGAGAGCGCCCTGGAAGAAAAGATCAAAAGGAATATCACCCCATTCAGACAGATACATGTGGCCAGAACTCTTGCTTTGACCACGTCACTGAGAATAATTCTGTTGTCCTTATAAAGTAGGGCCACAGAAGAAATCCAGATACCCTAATTCTGTGATCTCCCACAGCTGTGACCATACAGATGATCATAACTGTGCACTTGAGATGGAAATGCACAGATGAAGAGGGCATGGTCATTCAGAGGCCATCATACTATTTAGAAAACAGGCATGAAAGTAAAACACTTAAAGTCTCCCAGGCGTTCTCTCTCTCTCTCTCTCTCTCTCTCTCTCTCTCTCTCTCTCTCTCTCTCTGTGTGTGTGTGTGTGTGTGTGTGTGTGTGTGTGTCTCTGTGTGTGTGTATGTAACAGAGGCATACGTGAAAAGGTTTCAGGACTGGAAAAAATGAACGTTCTAGTAGAGAATGGATTCTTCTTGAGTGTGGGCTTTGAAGGTGTGTGGCTACATGAAAATACTCTGTTCCCTTACACAAAAATACCTGTTTGCCTAAAACATAAATCTGCAAGGGTCAGAGGGTGTTTGCTGGGCAGGGTCAATTCCAGCACACTGAAGAGTCTCACAAAGCCAGAGCCTCCCTTGTCCACCGCCAGCCCTGATGAACCTTTATATGGCTTCCGCTCTACCCATTCCAAGCCTTTCTTTCTCATACGCTGATTGACGGCTAGTCATTCTCATTTATTGGAAATACATTCCTGTCCCAAGTGAACAAACCAGAGATGGAGAAGTATGATTTAACAAGGAAAGAAAACGAAAGCTTGTCATACACCTGTGCAAAGCCCTTTAGATTTGAGAGGGAATACCAAGTCAAAAGCGTATCATCTCTGCAGAGGAGAGGAAGGTCAAATGGTCAAACGGTGTTTGAAGATGATCTCTTCCTAATACCAAGCATTTCAAAAAAATGCTCCCTAATGCCAGATTATATCTTTTCAAATACAGAGACAGTAATCTTCATATATTGGGTAGGTTTTAATCTCTACACACATCTACCAGAAGTCTGATTTCATTAAACGTCACAAATTGTCACCTCGTTTGCCATTTTGCCATTTACAGAGTCTACTTTGTAGCAGACATAAGGACAGCCTCCCTGCCTAATACTGACAATGAGTCAACAGTTAATTAACAACATTTTTTTTAAGAGAGCAAGCTAAGAGATGTCAGAAATATGATGCAGGTGGTTGGATATGGATCAAAGGTCTCAGGATATTCAGAGACTGTATCAAAGCAAGCCTATATCTAGGAGGCTTCTGAGGTGTGTGAAAATTTCTACATAAAAAGAATGATATTAGCTGACACTCTTTCCATGAGAAGTCAGGGGGACGAGTGACTAGTGAAAGCCATGGAGATGCATGGGGGCCTTCTGCATTTTGAGCTCTAAAGAATCCATTAGTAGTGGATTTGAACTAGAAGAAGCAGCCTTGTTAGTACTGTTCATTTTCCCACTGCTTGGGGCACTGAAATCCAGAATGATACAAATCTTGGCAAGAGCCTTGTAAACAGAGACTGTGCTTTTGTTTCCCAGCCATCCAGACCCAAATAATCATCACACAAAAATTATATTAATGACAGCACTCTATGGCCAACAGCTCAGGCATGTTCCTAGCTAGCTCTTACATCTTAAATGAACCCATTTCTATTGTTTTATATTTTACCACGATTTGTTACCTCACATCTTGTTTCTTGAGCGGCTACATGGTGCCTGCGTGACTCTGCCTTCTTTCTCCCTGCATTCAGTTTGCCTTTCCTGCCTAGCTATATTCTGCCCTTCCATAGGCCAAAGCAGTTTCTTTATTAACCAATGCTAATGAAATATATTCGCAGTGTACAGAGTGAATCCCACATCAGAGCCTCATGTCACCAAGGCCTGTTGTATTTCCTACATCAGTTGCTTTTCTTATTGCCCTGACCAAATTCTTGATGGCAACCATTCATGGCAGAAGGGTTCATTGTGTCTCAGAATCTCGGAAGAGACACACACATCATGGGAGAAAGGCATGGTGGTGGAGTGTGAAAGGATTGTTCACCTTGCACCAGAAAGCAGACAGAGATGGATGTTGGCACCTAGCGGGTTTCCTCATTTGGTCTGGACTCCAGTCCATGGAATGATGTTGCCCACATTCCAGATGAGTCATCCCTCCTAAGTTAACCCTCTATGAAACACCCCCACAAACACACTCAGACATGTGTCTTCTAGGTGATTCAAGTTCAAAATGAAAATGACCCTCATGTTACCTAGGCATAGTAGGCACTTAATGACCTGCGCTGCCAAGTAGAGAACAAGAAGGACATTCGACATAGCCTTCTTTTCAACTTCCCAGGCAAGAATATTTTACTCTGAAAAGAACAAAATAGGAGGCACAGAAGAGAAGTCAAACAAAGGATAATGGTTGGGCATCGTAAGTTCAAGTTTTACCCCAGGCTCCTTCAAACTCTGACACCTGTGTCCTACCAGTGAGCATTCCATTTTCTCCATAATGATAGCAAGAATTTGTCTATTCTCAGAAAGTTAGTGAAGGAAAGATACCCACATTTCTTAAAAATTGAATTTAAGTGCAACTTTTCTTTTTAGTAAGTCCTTAACAAAATTCTACAATTAATGTGTAAGTTCAGAATAAAGATCAGTGGTCACCAAAGCTCCACATTTGCTCAAAATAAAAAAAAAAAATCTGGTCACCTTGGCTCCATCTGCCTTTAAGATAAAATTGACTGGGTACTCAGTTGTCATGACTTCCAACAGGACATGCATCTCCCAGATGGATTCCTATTTGGTGGAAAGGCTACACTCAAGGATGGCCACAGACAGGGAAAAACTTTTTACCGTGGGAATCGAGGGTGTGCCCTTGGTTGGCAAATTTATCTTTTTCAGCAAAGTCTTCACATTGGAGCCCCTGTGGATTTCCTACCACTGGGCAGTGCTGCTCATACAGTTTAAAGTGATGAGGGGCAAGCCATTCTATACCAGGGACGGTTAGCAGAGCAGGGAACACACCTAAAAACAGCAGAAAAGGGTCATTCCATTTGTATTGCCTGTTTGGAAACCTTTTTCCTTCCTCGTCCTTGGCTAAGATAAGCGGAATTCCTCACAGGCCGAGAACATCACAGCTGGCAGATCAAACCGCTTTCTTATATTGTCCTGGTTTCTACTGTGTTAGGCTGGTACAATTAGAATAGCTAATGTCCAAGACAGGCTCATGGTTTGAATGTTAGTGGTACTATTTTGAACAGTTTGGGGGAACTTTAGCTGAAAGAAGTGGGTCACGAGGGTCACTGGGAGTATCTTGTCCCTGGTCCTTCCCTTGCTCTCGGTGTCTCCTGCCCACCAAGGGTAACTAGTCTCTGGTTCATGCCACCTGCCGTTGGCATCTTCTGCCTCACAATGGATTCAGAACTAACAGAGCTGGGTAACCTTAGACAGAACCTTCAGAAACCATGAGCCAAAAGAATTCCCCTTTCCCTTAAATTATTATTAAATTGATTATATTATTCAATTTTTTCTCTCAGCTACTTTGCCATAGTAATGAGAAAGATAACTAACACATACCTTTCTTTTTATTCTAATTTCCTCTGTTTCAACATTAAAGAAATTGCTGTCCCTGGCAAATGGAAATGGGGCAGCTATTTAGTTGCTCTTCTGTGCTCTGTCTCCATGTCCCTTGGAGCTGTGGCATCTTTTCACTTCTGTTCTAATGACTCCTAAACCATCAAAGCCAAGTTTGACCACTTTGTTATGTGCTGCTACCTCTTGACTCAATTGCTTGATGGACAGAGCTAGTTAGTAGTCCTGCGGTCTGCTCCAGGTATCTAGAACATCATGGATCATTCTAGAATTCATGTTTCATTTTGGCTTCCCTTATTCCAGCAATAGTGTTATGATAGTTTTAGATCAAAACTTCAGTGATGCCTCTGGCATTTGTTATAGCTGCAGCCTAGTTGTGCTGGGGTTGGGGATGAAGGGGTGGAGGTTACTGAGAGACTACCAAAAACATACAGTAAAAAAATGTGAGGCATGGACTTATTCAAGCTAACTTACAGGGAAAGCTTGTGAGGATGGCATACAATTCAACAGTGCTACTTGAAAGAGCCAGAGACGGCTGCTGGACAAACTCATTTACTATCTCCACCGTGTCTCACACCCAGTCACTACAGAATGTGTAGGCTAGAAGACTAGCGTCAGCAGCATCCATGTTCTTGGTATGACCAGCATCCTTCACACATGCAGGAAAGCAGGTGCTCTTCCAATTCTCAGCTTACAGAGATTACGCAGAGCATCCATGTTCCTTCAAATCCACTTCTCAGACCTTTCCATGCTAGCCCACTCTGACCTTGTGCTAGCAAAACAATTAGGGGTGCAAAGGCATCCCATGGACATGGTATGCAATGTCCTCCTTTTCTTGAGGACCACGCCGTGTTCCCTGCCCTTCTGTCTCCTACCCAATTACTCGTCAATTTGTGTCAGTTCTTTATTAGAGGTTCTTTTGAATTCATCCATTTATTTTCTTTTCCACATCAGGGACCAAAATCAGGCATTAGCTCAATCACAGCACAGTCATTGAATTCCCCTTCTCTGTCCCCTGCACATTGCCATAAGATCAACCATGCAAAAACTGAGAGACACTGCCTTCACAAGGCACCTCTCCTCAATAGCCCAAGCCACATTCCCCTATCCAGAAGACCTTTTGTGCCTTTCAAATCCTACCCCACCTTCAAAATCCAACCAAAGCTTTATTCTCTTTATTAACACTTTTTATTTTTAAAACATTTCATTTTACATACTAGCCTCCATTTCCCCTTCCTCCCCTTCTCTGGCCCCCCTACCTTCCCCTATCTTACCCCCCATCCATTCCTCAGAGAAGGTAAGGTCTCTCTTGAGGAGTCAACTATGTCTGGTATACCAAGTTAGGGCCTTTGTCCTTCTTAGGTTTGAATCTTATCTTTACTACTTGGTTGTTAAGTTGCCTTTAACAAGTTACTCAATCGCTGTTTCAGTTCCCGTATCTTAGAAAAAAAAAAAAAAAAAGATGACTTCATAGGATGGTGAGAGGCAGGTGAGTTAGCATGTAGTTAGAATAACCAGAATTAGTTATTGACTGATAAATGCTGTGCCATTTTTAATAATACATTTAGTAATAGTGTGTGTGTGTGCGCACATGCATGCATGAGTGCACGTGTACATACATACTACAGTCTACATATAGAGAACAGAAAACAGCTTGTAGGAGTCATTTGTTCCTTTTATGAATCCCAAAGATCCAACTCAGATTGTCAAGCTATGCAGCAATCACTTGACCCACTGAGTAACCTCACTGGCCCACTTGAACATGCTAAACAATACAAGAATGTGTGCAATCACTAACCGTTCCAAAACTGTCCCTTCTCCATCTCAACACATCACAGTATGGCTGCAATGATCTATTTAATAATGATGCTCTCCAGTGGGATATGTCAGCTACCCACATACACTGAAATGCTAGTGGCAGATCATATGACCTATTTCTTTGCACTCCCAAAGTCCCTGCCTTACCTGCTGAGAATATGCATGCATTGATCATGCACTGGTGTGCCCCTTGATGTTCAAGAAGTGCAGTCTCACCATCTGGTTTTTTTTAGAGTTGGGCTTCACTAGTTTCTTCCCATGGGAGTGCGTGCTACAGCCAGTCATCCTTGTTGGCCATCTCTGCACGTTGCATTTATCAGGGACAGTGGGACTTGGCAGGCAGGCAAAAATCACAGTGTGTAGACAGAGCCACCACAAGGCAACCATGCCAGCACAATCCCTACAGTCTGCTGACAGCAGTGTATTAGCTGTCCAAACCTCTGATATGGAACACTATGTGGCCCTTTTTGAGAGGCAGTTGAAGAAGAGGGTGACTGGCTGCTTTTTCTTCAGTATTTATCTTTGGAGGTCATGTGCTTGGCACTCAATTCTAGAATGACTGTCACATAAAGAATGGGCCCAGAGAAGAGTGAAGTTCTGGGCTGAATTGGGGTGAAAGTTTCAGCAATCAATCATCTGAAGACCATCCAAAGCCACACATAAATAGTGAGTTTGGAAAAGCAACGGGAATGTATGGGGCATGGCCTTCAGAACCAGTCGTACAGTGCTCAGAGAGCAGTGGACTGTTTAGTATAACAGCATCTGAAACATCCATCAGGGTGTGGTGGTGGGAAAAAGCTTTATTTAAGCCAATCGCTCTGGTGCGGTTCATTCCATACACAGCCCCATCTCTGTGTTGTGACTCAAGCTGGGAGGAACTACTGATGTGTGGCTTTATCTCCACACATGCAGCTCCAGTATCCCTACCCAAAGGCATTAGCAACCTGCTGCCCTGTGTATAATAAGATCTCACTGTTTCGAACTGGTGTGTGCTGGGCCGAGACTCTGTGGTCTAGATAATTTCATGGGACTCAAATAACAACCCACCCAGACGCTGTTCTGATCTTTCAGGGCTGGATGAAAATGATGAGTCTCCTTCCAAGACCACCCCTCGATGCTCATGCCAAGGTTAACTATTGGCCAAGTTCATTCTGTGAAGGGCAATTCTAGTCGACAGAGATGTCTTGGAAACACATAACCTTAGCAGTCTACTAATGAGCTCACAAGATGGCATGCAATGGCTTACTCGTATTTTCCTGGGTCAAGTCCCCTTAAGGAGGCTTCCAGAATGAGATTTCATTCCCTGGAGGTTTTGGACCCTGAAGATAGGTGGCCCTGTCTCTGGAACACTCTCTTCTCTGAGTTTTAATCACTCGTTCATGCATCCAACTTCTGTTTCCTGACATTAAGACCTTAGTTCCTTGAGAACCAGGTGGTCCTTAAATTTTAATAGAGATATGTCATCCTTATGGCTAAGCAAAAGCTGTTTAGCTTCTATGCGCCCTTTCTAATATGAGGACCATTGCATCTATGTTCTCTCCATTGCGTGTATTCCATCCTGAGTATGGATTCTTCTCTCTTCTACCTCACTCATATTCCACATGCCCTACCAGACCAATCACTCGTGTTTCCTCATGCCCACTATTTTTTTCTTCATGACAGGCTGACCTAGAGACAGGTTCTTATCATTTCCCCAGGAATGCATTTGGATGTTGAGGCAGACATTTACCAATGAAAGTGCATTTAGAACTCACAAGGTGCAATTCCCAAAAAGATAAGACTACACAGAACTCTGGTAATGAGAATAAAGAGAGGCAAGATGGGAACAGCCTGCTTTTTGTTTGTTTGTTTGTGCTTCCTGGCAGTTCGTTTGTGGGGCTATGATTGGACAACTCCACACATTGTGGGATAGAAGCTGCAGTATTTGAAATACCAGCCAGCATACAAAGGTTTTTCCTACTGGAATCCACTGACGGTAGTGGGGAACAGGATATGGGAAGGACAACTCAGGACTCCATGGACATTCAAATGCCAAGGTTGTAGTTCTCCCTTTCCTGTACCTCTAAGCCAAGCATAAATGGGCTTTCTCTGAGTTCCTTGTCCTCTAAAACAACTCTTAAGAGTGCACTGCCCATGCCTCTGCCTCAGGCTCCAGTGACAGTAACTATCTCAGTTGTAGCAGTAGCCCACGCTTTTCCCAGCCTTACAGCACTTGTCATGTGTAGTCTTCATGGTAGGTTGAGTTGTGTTTTCCTCCAACCGAGATGCTCACATCCCAAACCCCATATTTGTGAACATGACCTCACTTAGAAAGAGGATCTTCCCAATGCTCTAAAGCCAAGAGTCTCTGGATGAGGTTTCCTGGATTGAGTGTGGGCCCTAAATCTAATATTGAGAAAGAAGAGAGAGCTTTGACATAGAGAAGGCCAAAGTGAAGACGAAGGCAGACTGGAATGATGAGGGTGCAGACCAAACAAGTCCAAGGATGATACCAGAGAGAAGGATGGAACAGGAACTCCTTCCCATTCTCCATCAAGCACCAGCCTTGCAAACTCCTGGATTTCAGCTGTTTGGCTTCCAGAACTTCAAGAGAGCCCAAGTCCAGCCACCAACTTTGTAGCCATTTGCTATGATAACTGTAAGACAAGACAGTTTTGTAATATAATTGTATTCCTGCATCTTTACAGTCACTGCCAGAGCTGTGAGCTCCCAGGGGGCAGTAGCTATGTCTTATTTCACAGCCTTGCACACGGTGCCTGGTACTGCACTCCTGCCCTGTTGGCTGAAAATTACTGCTGGGTGCAAAGCAATAAAAGAGCACCTGAAATTCTTTCTATAGCAGCAGGATTTCTGCTAAATCTACCAGCTCCAGCAAAATCACCCAGGGCTCTGCCTGTGTGCAGAACATCAAAATTGCACTCTGGGGAGACCTGTATTGATTTAAAAAATAAATAAATAACTTGTTACATTTGTTTAGTGTGTCTATGTGCATGTGTGTGTGCATGCATGCACATGCATGCGTGTGTACTGGAATATGTGCATACATGGGTGTGACCATGGAAGTCAGAGGAACACATATAGGAGTCAGTTTTCTCCTCCCACTATGTGGAACCCAGGTTCCAACTCAGGTTCTCAGGTGTGGTCAGAAATTTCTTCGCCCACCGAATCATCTTACTAGCTCTAGACTCTTATTTTTTGCCTACTGGTAGATTTCTAGGACTATCTTGGGTGAGAGAGTCCCTGTTCCAACCTGCATAGGCACTCAAGTGCTTTGGCGGGCATCCAAGCTTTCAGATTTTGCTAGATGATTGACAGGTAGCCCAGACTCTTGTTTTAACTACTTTTCTTTTTATCCCGGGAGTGCCTGGAATGTTGGGATCCACTGGACCAAACCGTCTGCTGTTTTGCTATGATGCTTTCTTCTCTAAGCAGAAATATTATTTCCCCCTCATAGGTAGGAAGCAAGCGAGTGATGATAAAAAATATTTGTTCGGGGAATCACCTAAGCCAGATCTAACCCACCCGAACCAGGTGGGAAACCTCAGCTCAGGGAAAGGTCTATGTTGCAGTTAGAGAACAGGAAAGTGCAGATGGACAGCCATGAAGAACCTAGGCGACATGTGCGACACGGATCCCACTGCACACCCAGGGACCACCGCCAACTGTGCTTTGCCATGGCCTCATTGTATGGATGTCGAGCAGCCAGGCCCCTTGTTCAAAACTCATTGCTTGACTTTCCTCTTTCTTTCCTCTTTTTATCTTTTTTTCCCCCAAAGCCACAAGAATGTGAGGTGATTCCCCCCCCGCCCAGGGAACATTACAGATGCTTAATCTTCCTCCTCTCTTTGGGGCAGCTCAGGCCCCCAGACCAGGAGTACAAACAGAGAGAAACAGCATCCACACATAAGGAGTGGATGTATTTTATTTTATCCTGTTGTATAAGGCCAGGGTGACAAAAGCCCTCACTCAACATGTACTGAGCAAGCAACGGAAAATAGAAACCACAGAAAGGGCTCAGAAGAATTGAGAAATCCTTCCCTTACTTCCAGAAGCTTCTGTACCAGTGGTTTTCAACCTTCCTAATACTGTGACCCTTTAATGCAGTTTCTCAGTTTGTGGTAACCCCAACCCATAGAATTATTTTTGTTGTTGCTTTACAACTGTAATTTTGCTACCCTTATAAATCATAATGTAAATATCTGTGTTTTCTGATGGTCTTAAGTGACCTCTGTGAAAGACTTCCTTGACCTTCAAAAGGGTCATGGCCCACAGGTTGAGAACCACTGCTTTAGACAAACACACACAAAAGGAGTAGGGATATAATCGCTCTGTGTCAACAGTGTCATCCAAGTGCTGCTTTGCCTTATTCAAAGAGTCCCACTGCCACGGAACACTTTCATCTTCACGGCATCCCTGGGATTTGACACAGGCCCATCTGTCAATGTCCCCAGTAGGGAAATGGACAGGCAGTGTAAGGGATTGCTGTCATATAACTTACCTGTATAAAGGCGGGATTAGAGTGCCAACCCTCTAGTCACTAATCCTGAGACTTTCTACCCTCAGATCGCCTGCTGCCAGGTGCTGTTCTAAGTAGTTTGCCTGCAATTGTCATGGGTTGCCACAGAGTCCCTCTAACAGAGGGATGGTTGTTATTCTTTTTATTTATTTATTTGCTTATTTATTTGTATGTGTGCTTGTCTGTCTGTCTGTGTATATCCCGTGTGTGTGCACACGCCTGAGGAGGCCAGAGGAGGGTGTTAGATCCCCTGGAGCTGGAATTACAAGTTGTCATGAGCCACCTGATGGGGGTGCTGGAGAGTGAACTCAGGTCATTTACCAAAGCAGAAAGTGCTCTTAACCATTGAGTCATTCTGCCTTTCCTATAGCTGCAGAGACTCAGACGTCCCCAGACAGCACATCTGGGAAGCTTTGAAGTGGCATCTAGCCTAAACCCAAGTACTGCTCTGAAGCAGGGAGGACAACGGGAGGCAATGCCTACTGAACATTAAGGCAGGCTAAACCTTTAGGGGTGAAAAAGTGTCCCCCGACAGCCGACTGGTTGCTCTTATTTCACAGAGGACTGAAGTGTAGCAATATTAGTCACAGCTGGGACTGCGGTGGAATCAGGGTTCCTGTTAGGGCTGTTAGTTTTGTCAACTTGACACAAAACTAGAGTCACCTGGGAGGAGAGAACCCAACTGAGGAATTGCCTCCATTAGATTAGCCCGCGGGCATGTCTCTGTGACATTTTCCTTATTAGTAGATGAGATAGGAGCACCCAACCCACTGTGGGTGGTAACCACCTTGAGCAGATAGTCCTGGGCTGTGGAAAACAGCAAGCCTGAGCATGTCATGATGAGCAAGCCAATAAGCAGCCTTCTTCCGTAGTTTCTGTTTCAGTTCCTGCCTCTAGGTTCCTGACTTAGCTTCTCTTGGTGAATGGCTATAACCTATAAGTAAAACAACAAGCAAACAGAAAAGCTGTAATAACTTGTTTGCCTCAGTGAATAGACTAAAAATAACCGCAGAGTGGGCATCGATGTCTCATTAAGGAAAGCGAACAAAGCAGTTTCTTTGATTAATTTGACCAAGATTAAGCCCCAATTTGAACTCTCCACTTCTCTCCCTGTATCTTCTGTCCATCTGTAGTCTATGGTTACTTGGGGGTCTCCCAGCATTGTGTTCTGTCTACTCTGCCCACCTAAGGGCTGCCCTATCAAAAGGCCAAGGCAGTTTTCTTTATTCAACCAATGAAAGCAACACATAGAAAAAAGGACCTCTTACACCATTTTCCCTTTTTTGTTTAAACAAAAAAGAAAGGCTTTCATTTTAACATAGTAAAATTACATAAAACAAAACAGTTATTAAGCAAGAATTACAGTTACAATATTTATATCTATTTTATCTTTTATCATAACAAAGGAAAACTATAACTATAATTATCCATTCTTCAACTCCATCAAAGAGTCAAGAAAGATAAATTATTACCTAAGTAAACAAGAAATAAGCAACTTCCAAAATTCTAGAAGTGACAGAGACATCTCGCTGCCTGGACAATCACCCAAAGTTCCTCTGGACTGTTGGGGCATCCATCTTCAGCCTACAGGCCCACAGTATTAAGCAGACACTTCCATGAAGCAGGAAATTTCAAAGACAGTTCAGTCACTTTCTTCTGTATCCTGCAGAATATCTTGTAGACTCTTTCATGAATCAGGAAACCCAAAGGATCATCTCACCTTTAGGCAAGTTCAGCAGTCCTTTCTCTGCAGGTTCTTCATGTCCAGTTTATGCAACAGTCCAGGCAAGAGCAGTTTCTTGGCCAAATGGCTAACCAACTCCATAAGGAGCCTCTTTGATGCCCATCTTCCTCTTGAAGTAGATTGGTGCTGCCAGGAGCAGACATGTCTCATTGTCATGAAAAGCCCTAAGTTATTAAAACATTTAAAATGCCATATTATGTAGTCTTTGAGAAATATGAAGAATGTCTATCTAACTGAAATATACCTCTATATATCTAGAAAATCTAACATGACTACAAGCTTGATTATTATAGATGATTATCTATTAACAACCTATATTTCCTAATTATACATGACATTTTTAAATGAACTACACAATCACAATACCTTATCAAGATCAGACACACATATATATGTAACAAAATTTACCTTAAGCTTGTATCACTAAAGCAAAATCCATACTAATGCAAATTATTCATATCTATATCATATCCCCCTTTAAATGTAAAAGAACATTTATAAACATTATTTGGGAATATGGGCGCAGTTATTTCTCTCCAAACTGCTTCATGCTGTATGAGGGTGCTGTTAATCATGGTGTATCCTGTGTGCCAGGTTCATCTCAGACACCAGTTGAGTGAGGTAATTTTCTGAAGATGTTCACAGTGACCTTTCAGGAGGGTGTGGTCTATCATACCATATTGGTGTAGAAGGATCCACAGGGTCTTATCCTCTGTGAAAACAAAAGAAGAACATCTTTTCCAAAGCATCATATCCTTAGACCCAAATTTTGAAGTCAAGATACCTTTAGAACATATATGCTAGTTTAGCTTAGCAGACCACACAATGAAATGTCTCTTTGTACTTAGCTCCTTCACAGTCAAAAAATTTAAAGAAAACACAATAAAATACATAATCCATACATTCTGTGAATCTTCCATTTTTATGTGTCTTATTTTTCTTTATTTTTTTAATCTATAACTATCTGTACTCTGTCTCTTTAAAGAATTTACCCTTTTTTTTAAGAGCATTAACTTTATTTCATGACTCTCTATAGTCTTTTCTCTCCCAAGCCTACTTACACCCATCCAACACTGTGACCCATTTAGAGGTCTTTTATGTCTGAATCTGTCCTATTGCATTGTCTGTAATTCCCTACTGTCTGGAGGAGTTTTTAAAATGCTAAGCAGCCTGGTTGTAGCTGCTCTGGATGTTGGCTCCACCTCTGTCCAATTTCAAAATGGTGGACATACCATTTCTGCTAGCTCTGGGGCCGCCAAGCAGGAGCTGCACTCAGCAGTCCAACCCGGAGAATGAGTGTGCAACATATAAATGCTTTTTATCTGAGCTACAGTCAAATCTGCCATGCAGAGCACTGCGCAGCCTGGAAACATCTCTCTGTATGGCGGCAGAAATCCGCCATGCTCTCCCACCTGTGCACACCTAGTAGACCTGATCGTGCTGCCTGCCCAGGCAGGCGCCAAACCACAGGCATGGTCTCAGTTACTTTGTTCCTGGCCCTGAGTGGGCACACAAACATCCAGTCCCACAAAAGCCATTGAAATGCCGGAGTTTGTGCTGGCAGCACAGCCCAGGAAGCCACGTTTTAAAACCGCCATGGCTTTTTTAAAATTTATTCGTTTAACCAATCTCCGTTAATGTGTATCGCCACTTGACTGTGGCTTACTGTCATGAGTCTAACTAGCGTCCATCTCGGGCAGGAGAAACATGGCGGCTGCCACACTTTCCTTCTTCCCAGCATTCTGTTCTGTCTACTCCACCCCACCTAAGTAAGGGCTGCCCTATCAAAAGGCCAAGGCAGTTTTCTTTATTCACCAATGAAAACAACACATAGAAAGAAGGACCTCCTACACCAGATCTGTCCCTATGACCTGTTCCCCTGTCTGTCATTGGGTCTGTCCCTATGACCTGTTCCCATGTCTGTCACTGGGTCTGTCCCTATGACCTGTTCCCCTGTCTTTCATTGGGTCTGTCCCTGTGACCTGTTTCCCTGTCATTGGGTCTGTCCCTAGCAAAGGACTTTCCTCAGTAGTTATTGACTAGCACAGAGAACATGACATGCAAGAGGAATGGTGGATTCTTTATAGAAATTTTTAAAGTGTTTCAGAAAGGAAGCAGTTACTGAGTCCAGTTGACCCAGAATAGCAACAGAACCAAAAAAAAAAAAGACATCATCAACCTATATTCATATTGCTAGCAACATTTATGGCAGATGTTTGTTGAATGCTTCAACTGTTGCATGTGGAGGAGCGGGCTGTGTCCCACTGCCCAGACCACTGGCCTGCTTTTGGTCCCAGCTAGCTTATATCTGAAATAATTACATAGAAACTGTATTCATTTAATTACTGCCTGGCCCATTAGTTTTAGCCTCTTATTGGCTAACTCTCACATCTTGATTAACCCATTTCCATTAATGTGTATCGCCACTTGACTGTGGCTTACCAGCATGAGTCTAAGCAGTGCCCATCTTGGCCAGGAGAATCATGGCGTCTGCCACACTACCTTTTTCTCAGCATTTTGTTCTGTCTACTCCACCCACCTAATGGCTTCCCTATCAAAAGGCCAAGGCAGTTTTCTTTATTCAACCAATGAAAGCAATACAAATGAAGAAGCACCTCCTACACCATTCAACCTGTTGGCTGTGTTCAGCAAATGATTACCTCAACATATGCATACATTATCCTGGGGTAGGGACATAGAAGAGTACATAACTTAAGATTAAAGTTATGCATTTAATTTAGGTTGTAAAAGCTGACTGCATGGGAAATCCAAGGCAGAGAAAGTCTGGGCACCATTGTTCTCTTAAAGGCAAGTTAACTAGTCTGAGCATGCCATAGGGCAGCAGGCTAAGGACATAGTTTTAAATTATCGCTAAGTGTCATATTTACTTGGTGTCAGCGTCCATCAAAGTTTAGTCTCTTTGGAGTCAAGACATGTTTTCCGAAAAATGTATCACTATGCCTTTCCTCCCCAAGTTGCTCATGGCAGGGCTTTATCACAGCAAGAGAGGAGCAGGCAAATATGACATGAAGCTGGCTTGACCCTAAACAACTCATATGTCTCCATGATGCTTAATGGCAATCGGGAAGAGGAAGGTCAGCTTCATTCCCTGTGGCTCCCGTGGGAAATCCATAAACCAGGCCCATATTTGAGTTGGAGAACAGAGGTGTAACATGACTGAAATGTTTGCGGATGAGAGAGTTTACAGAGTTCCAGAGCTGTAGTTTCTCATTTTTTAAATTTTTGTTCAGTTTTCTCCCACACTAGACTAGAATGCAGTAGTGGGCAGAGTTTCACTGTTTATTTAACATGTGTTGCATTCTTGGGCCATCCCTGGCTAGCCTTGCCAGATGAAAGCACCTTCTTGTTCTTGGGATGTTCTTGTTCTAGCACTTGTGATATACGGCTACCCATTCTTGAGTACTTTCCAGGACATGGCCGATGAACCGTCCATCTAATTCTCCTAGCTAGTATGCAAGGGAGGTATAAGGTGTCTCAATTTTAGGCCAAAGCAACAGCAGCCAAGTCAAGAGAGGTCATAGAATTTGATGAGAGAACATAGAAAGTGAAAGAGCTGAAGTCTAAACCTGGATCTGCATGATTCTCAAATCTACCCCCCTCTCCTGTTCTCCTAAGAGCAGGTTTTTGTATTTTAGACTGAGATGATGAATAATAGAGAGGGCATGATGGAGAACATGGCTGGGGGTGGTGGGAAAGAGAACAGAGACAAGAAAGACCTCAGAGATTATGAATAGCAACTCCAGTAGGAATATTGAGCATCTGGAGAAGAACAGTGACTCTGGGAAAAGAAACTGGTGCTTTGGGACTGGTAGATGAAAGTAATAGGTGAAATTCAAATTATAACAAAAGGAAACAGTAAAAAACTGAACTAGATAGGAAGGTGACCAATTGCCCTCCAGCATCAAGGCTGAGTAAGGTATTCTACCATAGGGAATGGGCTCCAAAAAGTTAGCTCATGTACCCGAGATAAGCCCTGTTCCCACAGACAGGGGCCCTCCAAACAGATCAAGCCACATAATTGTCACCCACCTTTAGAGGGTCTAGTTTGGTCCTATGCAGGTTCCCCAGCTGACAGTCCAGAGTCCATGAACTTCCATTAGCTAGGGTCAGCTGTCTCTGTGGTTTTCCCCATCATGATCTTGATGTCCCTTGTTCATATGGTCCCTCCTCCCTCTCTTCAGCTGAAGTCTAGAAGCTCAGCCCAGTGCTTGGCTATGGATTATTGCATTTGCTTCCATCAGTTCCTGGATGTAGCTACATCCAGTTTTTCTAATAAAGGTAAAAAGCTCTGGAAATACAACACTGAATCACCACACATTGGTAAGTACTTGGAGCTTGGTTGTTGCCACTCTCTCTACACATAGTATTTGTCTCATTTTGCCACAATCTCCATCCCTCCTTATTGCCTGAACAAAGACTTCAGTTTATTTTAACTGAGATAAATCCTCCAGGCATTTAATGTTGAGATCCTAATGTATGATAATCATGTTAGCACTGGTAGAAGTTAGTTGGTACCCAGAAGGCATGAATGTGCTTGGATAAATATGGCTCAATTCCAGATTCTCTGCCCTTCCTTTATTTGTTCTTCTAATTACAACCTCCTTACAAAACACTCAGAATCTCATGGTGAGTGTGCAAAACTAAGAAACTATCCCGTCCTGACAATATAGACTAATATAATCCAGGTTGAGCCTCCTTCAGCCAACCCTGATTCCATCATAATGCCTCTCTCTTAGCTCCCTGACACAAGCAGAGAGATCTGGCCAGCTGGTTCTAGCAGCTGTTGGCAACTCTGTGGCCATTTGAGTCATTCTGCATGGTAAATACAAAAGAAAGAGCACGGTGAGGCGAAGTCAGCTTTCTGATTATTTGGGAAGGCGCGAGGCACTGGAGAGTTGAATGGAGTCAAGGCACAATCAGGAGGGACAGGTGTGAAGGTTAGCTTGACTTACAATGATAAATGCCTAGGAGATTGATAAAGCCCCCTCTGTGTGGGTCTGAGGGAGTCTCCATACCTCAGGGGGTGTCATGGTTTGAGTCTGGAATGTTGCCCAGAGGGAGACAATTGTACTTATATGTTTCAGCATTTAGTCCCCACCTAGTTGGACACCTTTGGCAGGTCACAGGAACATCTGCATGTAGGGCCTCCTTGGCAGCATAGGCTACTAAGGAGAAAGTTAACTAATACAAGGCGGGACGTTCTCCTGAAGTGTGAGCGACACAGCCCTGTAGGCTGAGGGCCTGGATGGAGTAAAAGAGGAGGAAGAAAGCGGTAGCTGACACAGGCATTCTTTCTCTCTCTGTGTCTTTCCTGGCCACCATGAAATGAGCAGTTGGTATGCCATGTTCCCACCACTGTGACAATCTGCCTCACCTCAAGGCCAAAGTCATGGCACTAACTAACCATGACGTAACCATGAGCCAAAGCAACTCTCCCCTCCTTGTCTTGAGTATTTTTTTTTCAGCAGTAAAAAACCTGACAAAACCCACAGATTGTAGAAAACTTGGGAGCAGGACTTGTTCCCAGGGCAATGGAGACCGGTGGGCATGTTGAGTCTGAGAAGTGAGTGGTATGGCTAGAAAGAATGGATGGTCCCCAGAGAGATCATGCCAGGGCCAGGGAAGGATGCAGGCTGGAGAAGAGACCTAGAGACTGGCCTTAGGTTGGGAGACCACTGGGAAAGGTATGCCCGGGTGCTTCCAGGCTCAGAGTCTAGGCTTGGCTTTTCTTAGTGTGTCACCACCTCTTGGTGACCGTCAAGCTTCAGACTCCTGTTATTCTTCTTGCCATCCAGGGTTCTTTACCTGCAGTCACTCTGCCCCAAACGCAGGGAGGCTAGGCCCCAGCTCATGTTGGTCTGAATCAGCCCCACTTGGCAAATCTTGATCGATTTCTTCCCCCAAGGCAGCACTGTCAGTAAAGCTAATGATTGTGTCATCGTCATTCTCTAAGCAGAGAGGCAGGAAATGAGCAGCTTTGGTCCTAGCTATCCCTAAATGATAACAGTATCGAAAGTCCTGTGTACATTCTGGATGTGTGCCAGTTGAAACCTGTCCATCTTGGCAGTAGATTTTAGTGGATTTAGGTTAGTCTTTTGCATAAGACAGACTCAGGGCTGGAATGGGACTATTTCCAAACATGCTACTCTAGGTAATGCACCCTAATTAACCAAGACCTCTTTAGGGTGCAAAAGCAAAGGGTATTAGTAGGAAGAAGCAAGCGCATTTCCCCCAGGTTTAGCAGAGCCTGTCTGCAGCTTGGGCTCCTGGGAGTTCACAGCCATGGTCTTGATACACAGTAGCATGGAGCAAGCTGTTCTAATCTGCTGGATAATTACACCTTTCCCATTATGCTCAGCTGCACCTACTGTGATAAGCTACAGTTGTATGAACCGCCAAGGCCTCACCTTCCCTAGACCTTAAGCCTCTAAGTGGCAGCGGGGGCTACAAGTCCAGCTTCTCCTGAGCTCTGCGTGGTTGATGTTCATCAGAGCAGTAACTGGCCCACTATGTCATTCGCTTCTGATGGAAGAGGCATCTAAGGACTAAAGAAACGCGCTAAAAGGCATGAAACCTGGTGCCTTCATCATTGTTCTGGAGAGACTGCCGTGGTTTAGAATGGATTCGAGTGTCTCTCGTGGTTCATGTGCCGGCAGCTTGGTTTTCACCATGCTGGTTTGGGGAGGAAATGGGACCTTTATGAGCTGGAGTTTAGTGTACGTTGAGGGCAGTGCTCTCAAACCTCTGAAACCATGGGCTGAGTAAATCTCTTTCTTTTACAAGTCACCAAGCCTAGGATGTTTTGTTATGGCAATGGGAAGCTAATACAAGAGTCATGTGTGCCAGGGACGAAATCAGCACGGCCACTGTGATTAGGGCAATCTGTGAAAAGTGTTATCAAAGCTGAACTTGAGAATAATGACAGAAGTTTCTGGAAGCAACTGATGCTAAAGCTGCGCCTTAGGAGATGACAAGTAAAAGACGTTTGCCACCTTGCAAAAAAGTGTGTGTGTGTGTGTGTGTGTGTGTGTGTGTGTGTGTGTATCTGTGACTCAGCGTGAACAACCTCCCTGCATGTTTAACCCAGACCAGATGCAGAGGGAACCTATCACTGTGTCTTCCTTCACACAACCTACCCCTGCAGCCAACATTGTACAGGAGCAAGACTGGGTAGACAGCTCTCTTGAACTCTCCATCTTTACAAAGGATGTAATAGTAATGGTAATGGGCTCTAGGCTCGTGTTCACCTCCCTGCCATTCATGTCCTGGTCAATAGTAAGGCAGATCTTCGGAGGCACAACTGCTCCACCAGGTATTAGCCTTTCTACACAGTCTCCTCCAGCAGTTATGCAGGCAGCAGGAGTTTCACTGAGCACACACACTGTCCCAGGCACTAGGCTGGGCAATGCGATCTCTAAACTTGACAGTCTACTCTTCAACCTGGCGTCCTCTTGACAGACAGAAGTATTTTGCAGTAAGCATACCCACGATGCCCTCTCATTTGTGTGTTCCCTATGAGTTTTGATTCTGAAAAGGAACCCAAAACCCAGATTTTTAAAAGTGTCAGCCACGTGAGAACTTACATGATTTTTAAAACGGTGCTGATATCTTTCTACGCTCCCCACCACACTTGAAGAAGACCACCATGCTCGCTCTCCCCCATTCCAGCAGGAGATAATCCAGTCCAAATATTGACCTAAGCGTCTTCACTGAGTTAATTATTGGCCTGTTTAACATGCAATATCTGCAGGAGCCCAAAATCACACACCTCTTTCAACTTTCCCCCTCCCTGTCCTTCCTACCTGACACCTTTCAGATATATGTTCCAGTTCACCTTCCAGGGGCTACAGAGCCAACCTGAAGGCAGCAACATTCATCACTGTCCCCCACTCTCCACCAGCACCTCTCTATAATATCATTTCCTCCAAGTTCTTTCATTGTTTGAGAGGGGTATGTTTATCACCAAGCACGTGCAGCATTTCCCCTGCCTCTGCTCATAACCCTGCATGGACCCTCCTGGAGCCAGGCCCTGGGAGATGCAGCCATTCACAGCCTCCCTGGACAAAGCCAGGGTTCCCTTGGCAACCACAGCGTGTTCACGTTTGCAAAGGGGTTTCCCTCCAGCTCCAGTCCCCGGGCCTCTTGCAACTCTAGAGCTCATCTCGGTGCGTGTCCCTCATGGGATCATCTCTAAACAGGGTAGGACAACAGCTCTCATTTCATAATTGCCATTTGCAGGCAACTGGTTTGCATTCAACAGGCAGGAAAATGTGAGTTGAGTGGGTGAATGAATTTGGCTGCAAACTGGTGAGCACCCTAGGGGTGGGGGCAGGGGACGTTTTGCTTCTGGACACGGGCAAGTTTTGGTCCCAGAGAATTTAGGACTGTCAAGTGTGCCTTTGTCTCCAGGGAGGTGGGAGGATGGGGTGGGGCAGAGGAGAAGGGCCTCTAGGGGTAAGCATTTCTTCTTGCCTTCTTATCTTTGGCTATTTATGTTTATGAATATATGGAAGCCAGTCATCGCTCATTTCCAGGTTAGTGCCCACGATTGCTGCTAACACTTGCTTGGGAATGTTTCTCTCTCTCTGTCTCCCCCTCCCCACCCCTCTCTTTTCTACACTGATGGAGTAGCGAGCACTTTTGCCGGAGTTCTGAATGGCAGATCAAGGCTAGGAGGGGTGCAACCAGTTTGGTGAAAAGCGTCCTTTTATCTGGGAGTCGTGCAGCTGTTTTGTTGCCTTTCACTGACCCAGGAGACCTTATGCTGTGTGCTTGGTTGTTGGAAGAAATGTCTGCTACTGACTTGGCAAATAGTTACAAACAGTTTCTATGGTAATTCAGAAGCATGTTAGTCAAGTCCAGGCTCCTGTGTGTGTGTGTGTGTGTGTGTGTGTGTGTGTGTGTGTGTGTGTGTGTGGTAGAGGGGGTTGTTTGTAATGGATACTGAAGGAAGGAAGCCCATTATCCCTTCTACCCTAGGACTTCAGTGGGCACCAAGGATGCTAAAATGCTCCCAGAGAATGACCTACAGGCTTATAGTCTTGGAAGAAGCAGAAATAGGTGCTGAAACTAAAGGCTAAACATGGATCACCCCCTTCTTTTCTTTCTCCTTTCTCCTTCTTCCTTCACCTTCTTTCCCTCCCTCATTTCCTCTCTCCACATAGCCCTTCTCTTCCCTCCCTTCCTTCCCCCATCTCTTTTTTTTCTATAACTGCTTTCAGGGGGACGCCTAAGCACAGCTATTTGTGCAAGCAGGTGTTTTGAGCTACTCCAAGCTTAAACTGGCTACTGTATAATCCTGTTAGCCACAATAGAAAATAATTTGATTTCTTTCCCTCTGGTTCAGTTGTCCAGTAAACCCTTTGGGACAAAGACTTTTCTGTTTTCACTGTAACTTCTCAGAACTAGCCAATCATAGACCCAGGAATGTTTTGAATATTCCATAGGTGGTTATGGAATTCACTTGCCTTTTTTAGGACAGGGACTTATGTAGTCTAATGTGGCCCTGAAATCTCTGTATAAACAATGTTATCCTTGAACTACTGATCCTCCTGCCTCCACCTCCCAAGTGTTGAGATTATAATTGTGAGCCATTAAGCTAGGCTTTGAGTAGTCTCCTGAGGGGGCATCCTGAGGTATCTTAGCTGCTTGTCTTTACCATTGGTTTCCTGGACTGTGGATCTGGGACCAATCTGATCTACTGACTTGGGCTCTGGGTGATAGGTGACATTACCCCACAATGGGACCTCACTGGAGCCTCTTTGCTTATCTCTGTTTGTCTAGTGACTGCGTTCAGAACTAAGTCTCTGAAGGCCTTGGCTTGAGGAAGGACCAGGGAAGGGGAGGCCAGAGTGGTCAGGGAAGGATGCCAAGGACTGTTAAGAAATGGGAAGACTGAGCTAAAAGAGGCTCATGGCTTGGCAGCTAGACCGTGCGGGGCCCAGGATGTGATCCCTTCTAACTCGGACATCCTGTAATCAAGAGACTAGTCATCACAGCTTTGCGTCACATACTCTATGTTGAGAACTTTTACTTTTGAAAAATAAGATGCGGTCTTGTCTTGAATTGTTCTAATTAAGGTAAGCAAACTATCTTGAGGGTGAGAGAATGAAACTCCTCGGGCAGTGAGCTGTTCAGCTCGGGCCAGCCACACTCTGTCCACCTGATTCCAGAATATCCTTCCACTTACTCAGCAATCAACAGGTAATTTTTGAAAGGAAGTTCGCTTTCTCTGGTAGAGTGGATGAAAAACCTTCCCTAGGAGGAGGTGACATTTAAAGCTGCAGGATTCATTGAATGGGAACAAACTGTGCTGGCTCCAGGCTGGGGAACCAGGATTGTGAAGTTCTTGGTGCGGGAGGGGGTGGGCTCGGCATATTTAAAGCAAAGCAGGGTATCTAGGACAGAGGCAGTGCTACAGAAGGCTTAGAGGAGTTAGAGTAGGATGCTGTAGGTCTCCATCCCCGGAGGGCTGGGTAGAGACTGGTTCAAGTCATTGGAAATATTTTCACACAGAAATAAGGATCTCTAATCACTCCAGCAACTGTGGAAAGAAATATGTCCCAGAAACCGTATGTGTCATGTGGTTAGTTAGTCCAACATGCTTGGAAGTGAAGTAGCTTACATGGGCAATGATATGATATTTGTGAAACCGAGACTGTTGAGTCCTGACCTGGAGACCTGCTCACTATATACTAACGGGTATGTTATTTAAATTCTAATGTTGCCTGCCTCAGTGAGTGCCGAAGATGAAGCAGCCAGAAAACATGCCAGCTCAGAACAGATGCTTGCGATGATGGGCATTAGTGTCAGGACAAGTTTTGGGACCTGAGCGCTGCCAGCCACGGATGGGCCCGAGAGCCCAGGCGTGTAGGCACATAAGCGTTGGCATACACTGCTCTCGGTGTGCCCTGCCCTGCTCCTCGTCCTTGAACCTTGGCAACTTTGACTCCAGAGACAGCTATAGAAAGTGGATGAGGAATGCGGAGAAGAGATCCTTGTGGCATCTGTGTTTGGGCCTCTCTGCGTAAAGTGGCTTGAAGGTTGTACCAGTCCGGGACTCACTGATCAGGAAAGTCTTACACCCCCTGAGCATATCGCCTGACACCCATAACCACTGGGGGCACACTGGGAAACAATCCTTGCTCGTTCTCAGAGTCCACCAGGAAAATGCTTATGGACCGCTCTGCCGGCTCCTCCTTTCTCTCTTCAGTAGGTAGACTTCAGCAGGTATATTGGAGGACTGTGGTGTCTCCAGGGGGACCATACCCCTGCCTGTAAGATGCAAGATGCCATAGGTTAGCCTATCTCTTTGCTATCCATGTTCCCATTAATTACTTGCATTGTCGCTTCACCATAGAAGCGATAACCCCTGAACCTTCCACTGTATTCAGTCTTGTAAGTGACCATTTCCCTCCTTCAAGGTGTCAATCTAGCATTGGTGGACACATTTACAGGAGGCAGCATGGGCCAGAAGGCAGGGGCAGGCTCCCCTAAAGCAAACGTGTGGATGAAGAGCTTCCCATTTGCCCCGAGCTCTCCCTCTTGACTCCCGGTTGCAGACTTAGTTTGCTGCCTTGAGCAGGGGAAAGTGTGCTGCACAGTCCTTCGAGTCCAGCTCATGCGCATGCAGCACCCTGTATTAACTGGCACTCCGCCTTCCAGCCAGCCTCCATGGAGAACACCCCAGCTTTTTGCAGTGCTACATCATCTACCAGACCCCTCAGCTGTGGCGTTTCAGAGCACCGTGGGCTTCCACTGATCCAATGAACAGATGTGCTCATTTTTCTGCTCAGAAAACTTCAGCCATTTGAAGACCATGGACTTGGCTTGGCTTAGTCATCAACCTTAACACTCCAGCTAAGGCACAGCCTGAGCAACTGCCTTCACAGACCTCTGGGAACCTTGCCCCATTCTTAGAAGTAGAGCAGCCACTGTTGAGAACATTGTCATGACAATTCATTAATGACAGTATGGATTTAGCCTCTTCACCCAGATCTTGTTAAAAGAAAGGAAAGGAGAAAAAGACAATCGCTGGCCTGGGAGCTGGCTCAGTCAGTAAATTTGCCTGCTGGGCAAGCACGAGGACCTGAGTTCAATCCCCAGAGCCCACGTGAAAAAGCTGAGTACGGTGGATCCTCATTCTAATCCTAGTGCTGGGGGAGTGGAAACAGGCAGATTCCCAAGTCTCAGGGGTCAATTAGCCTAGCCTAATTGACAGGCTCCAAGCCAATGAGGGATCGTGTCTGAGAAAAACTAAATGGTTGGGTCCTGAGAAATAACACTTAGGAGGCTGACCTCTGGCCTTCATGTATACTTGCTCATATTTGTGCATACTACATGAATACACACACACACACACACACACACACACACACACACACACACACACACACTCAAAGGGAAGAAGGGAGGGAGAGAGGGAGAAGAAAGACAACTCTATCTAGTTTCCTTTGGTGTTTCTTTCTTCCCCAGTGGTGTTTAGCTAAGGCTAGGACCATTATAGTTAATGAAAATGTAAGAAATAATACTTAATAAAAAAAAAGACACTAGACCTGTAGCACTGGGGACCTGGGGACAAGAGGTAAAGGCAGGGAAACTGGACCACCTCTGGCCTTCAGGGAGCTTCCAAACAAAATACAACCTACCAAGAGGAATTGAGGCAGCAGATATTCAAGGAGGTAAAGACAGACACACAAAACAATGTGGAGAGGAAGTAAATGTCTCAGGAGCCTGTTACTAAAAGTAAATGGTCTTTTGCAAGCGTGGCTAACTCTACTGAGACCTAAAGTTACCAAACACAGTATGCATCCTCATCTCACACCCCAAAATAAAAGCTTTGAAAGAATTTTTTCTGCCTCTTATGAACACCTGCAGAAAAAGAAGATACGTTTGACAGACTTTAAATCTGGGACTGTATTTCCAGTGTGTTAGCCATCAGAAATATTTAATGCTATCAGAAAAAAAAAACCTAGTGTGCAATTGATTTGTTTAAATCCATTTGTTCTTTTATGCTGATGCATTTGAAAGGTTTCCTAGCACCCTTACTGATATAAAAAAAATCATGTGGTGGTAGAAGATCAATTGTTGAAATCCACCTCATGTGATAATTTACCTTCTTTCAAAAGAAACTAACCTTTGATTTTGTCTTCAGTCTATAGTCAGGAAGTGACAGTCAACTCTAAGCCTGAGAATCTGTTTTGTGTAATCGGGAGTGGAACCAGCTGACTGACTGAACTGACAACTATGTTGCCCTTATGAATTATCCTCTGTGTCCATAATCAGCTGACATTTCTAATTTTGAATTGGGTATCTACTGCACAGGCTCAGCCCTGCCTTGATATTGCTTGGCACTTCAGGGCACTACAGTTTGCCTGTACAGATGGCTCACCTGTGACTTCTCAGTATGCCAACAGCTCTCTTAAATAAATAGCACACTTGCAGCATTGTTATTCCCTAGCTCACATCGACTTCCCAAGATATGATGTCATTTCCATATTCTGTGACATGGACCAGTAGAGACTATGGAAGGATCCTAGGTCATGTGACAGGGGTATCCACTGGAGTGACAAAGTAGACGCGCTGTAACTCTGACCTCCTTCTCCACAAATTCAGAATATTTGACCTCCCTCCACTCCATTTCTTAAACACTGTTGGTTTTATAGTATGACTGAATGCTTTTGCATTTGGGGTTTGGTTGTATTTTTGTTTGTTGGACAGAATGGGGGAGGGGAGTTAGAAATGGGGGGAAATGTCAACTTTCCTGAGTGTTATTGGCCCAGGAACGGTAATGGAAATAGAAAATGTAAATTATAGGGTACAAACTTGGGGTAGGGGTTGAGGCAGAGAGTAATTGATAGATTTGGCCAGATGATATGGGGCTGGGTGGGAGAGCATGGCAGAGATTGGAGGGGCCACCTGGTGTTAATCTCCTGTAGTGTGTCTGCAGGGTGACAAGGTGGGGGCACTTTGCTGAAGTCCAGTCTGCTTCTACAGACAGAGATGGAGCAAATCGGAGATTAATACATGTGGTTCTAACCACCTTTCATATCTTTGCAGCTAAACGTTATTTATAGAAATCAATTAGCCCTCTGTCTCTGCAATTTCATTACGAGGGTCTGTCCAAGTTTCTGGCGAGCTCTACTGGGAGGATGATTGATGGTAAACTTTCAGAATGAATAAAAAATGAGCGCTCCCCTAGGAATTGGTACAGTAGAGAGAAAGGTAAATGATTTTTTAAAAATTCCACATTTGCCCGTCACTAGAAAACTAGCAGAGGAGCAGCGCGGCCCCTGGCCCAGGCTCGCCTTACAGCTAGCTGCTTCTCTTTTCTTTCATGGCCTCTCACCCAACACTCGGGTGTCTGCTCTAGAAGCTTGAGGGAACCTTGATTCCTCTAACTTAACTTGTGGGAAATTAAAGCTTGCCAAGCTAGTAAATGCCACTTTGATTATTGATGCTCATAATAGATTAAAAAAATACTGGGGTGGGGGAGATGGAACAGAGCTCTCGTGGAAACTTACAAGAGAGGCAAACTGCCAGTTGGCCTACATCGAATGACTCTGGGAGCCAGGTAATAACAAGTATCAAAATCCCATTGCAATGAATTCCAAGGGAGACAGGTATTGATTTCTTCTGCAATTCTAGGATGCACTATCAAAGTACATCCTCTTCTAACTCAAGCACCTCACCCCAGGCTGAGAAATGAGCTGTTTGCAATGCTTGAAAGAGAAGCTGTCCTCAGAAGAGAGGTTTTCGTCTGCTGTTCTTTATTTGTTTGCCTTTTATAGCCATTGGTAGTAATTATGCAGAGGTTCATTAGTAGTCCAAGTCCCAGAAATAAGCGGTGGAGCGCTGGGCACTAAGAGGGGTCTGAGCCTTGTAAGGCTCAGGGGCCACTGAGGAAGAGGGGCTTTCTGGGAAGGAAGAAGCAAAGAAGAAGACAGGGTGCCACGAAAGGATGTCTTCTGGACAGGGCATGGCCGTTGACTCGAGAACTCACTGTGGCTGTGGCTACTTGCACAAAATGTGGCCCGTCAACATGTCATCACAGGCTGGGAAGGAACAAATGAGGCTCTATTCCTCCCAATGGGTGGATGGCTGGAAGTTAACGGCTGCTGGAAACAGATTGTCATTTTCATCAGTCGTATACCTATCACAAAGCAACCATGACAGTGAGCAGCCTCTCACCCAAGCTCATCCAAACAACCCTAATTAAGCTCAGTTAGTCTCTCTCTCTCTCTCTCTCACACACACACACACACACACACACACACACACACGCACGCACACACACACACACACACACACACACACACACACACACACACACACACACTAAGGTATAGGAGTTGGAGGCAAACTTGAGTAGAAGAGTCATGTGGAAAAGAGAGGGGGTATAAGAGAGAACAATAGGGGTAGCCATTATTAAAATGCGCTACATGCATGTATGATATTGTCAAAGAATACAAATTTTGTTTTCATGGTTTGTTTTTAAGAAAGTGAAGACAAAATGTCTACATAAAACAGAAGTCTAACCTCAAGGAAGACAGGGCCAGAGACTCATGGATTACAGACTCTAGTGCCATTGGACCTTAAGGAAACATTTGCTTGCTGTTCTTAACTGTTTGGAGGTATAATTTTGGACTCTCATACTCAAATGTTGATGGTAGCAAAGAGGAAACAGTATGTGGGGGTCCATGTATTCCATTAGGAATCATGAGTTACCGAAATGTTCTTGCTTAGGTTTGGCTTCCTTCTCTGTGAGGAAAGGAAGATCACAATGGTCGCCTGTCACTGAGACATGCTGTGAGGATCCAGTGGTAGCTCAGGGTGGAGGGATGTGTTACATGCTGTAAGCAAGATGGATACCACTGAGGTGGTAGCATCATCAGGATTCGACAGAGTCAACTTAGTTTTCTTGCTTGCTAAAGTTTCATACTCAATGGAGGACATGTTTTAATCTATTAACTCTTACATATATTGAGGAGGTCTAAGCAAATGCATTATGGGAAGGCGATGCCTAGCTGTTACTTGTGACTTTACTTTCATAACTTTGATATGTATACAACGGGTACTCCGTAAGTACTGTCACATTGAAGACCTGGTAGATTCGCTTTAAATTTTTATTATTTATTTATTTACTTCTTTTATTTTTATTTTACAGTTATTTTATGTATTTATTTATTAGCCATTTTTTTAGATGGACTCTCATTATATACCTTTGGTTGACCTAGAACTCACTGTAGCTAGGGTGTTCTCAGACTAGCAGGAATCCTCCTGCCTCTGCCTCCTGAGCACTGAAACTACCGTGGCTGGTTAAAACTGTCTTAAGCTTAAATAGACTTGCTTAATTTGACCTCTCAGGTGTAAATTTACACAGACTCTGCAGAATGAAATTTGATAATACGCAAAATGCTGATTTGTGAATATTCAGTAATTCTCTATATCGCGGACTTGGTCATTCAGTGTGAAGTGAGGCCGATCTAACACATGACCTGACATGTGCACTTAGAATGATGAATGGCTGACATAAAGAAGAATAAAGGAGAACTATGCAAGGAAGGTATTTTTAAATTAATAAAATGTTTAACTTTTCACTTAGATTTCAGTAGAAAAAGAATTCCTTGCAGTGTGCAGACAATGTGGCTTTCTAATTTAAGGTAAGACAATTTATAGAAAATTTATGACAGACCTCAGAATCCTTGGAAATGCTAAACATGCATGCTTGAAAAACTGCAAGACCCAAGTGGCAAGGCAAATCTACACAGGAGCAAGCCCTCATTGTTCTGTTCTGGGAACACGTTGCTATTATTGTTTTTATCTTTGATCCATTTATATCTCCACATACAGCTAGGTAGTTTTCCCTCTGTTGTTCCTGAGTTGCACATCTGTGGATTTAAACAAATGTAACCAAATGGCAAATATGGGGATGGGAAGAATTGTATCTGGGCTGAATAGGTACAGAACTGTTTTCCTGTCATGTCCCTAAAGAACATAATAGAACACCCATCAGCACACTGTATGTGCTGGATTCAGCATTATAACTAGTCTAGAATACAGGAAGTAGGCACAGGGCATATGCAAACACTTCCTCTATTCAAAAGACCTGACATCCAGAAATTTTTAGCACCCACAGAGGTTTTAGAACAAATCTTCTGTACTCCAAGAGATATTGAACCCCAGAGTACTCTGAATTAGGATTTCAATACAGGAATTTGGGTGAGGGGACACAATGCATCCCATACTCCACACTGAAAACACAAGTAGGTTGGGACTGACAAGCATGTCTGTGTCCGTAACACTTTTGGCAAAGATAGAATAATCAATCCTTCAAGAAAGTCCACCAAGATGTTCAGCATTCCAGATTTGCTGGATGATCTAATCAAGCATAGATAAACTGGTCTCTCCTCCCTGCGTTTTCCAACACACAGTTAAAGCCTGACTGATGTGAAGTGGGGGCCACCTTTTAGCTGAGACGCCAGTTTTGCCTATAAAAGTTTACAGAGAGGTATTTTTTTTTTTTTGCCAGAGCAGAGCCAAGCAGGAATGACTCGTTATTACCTCTACTACACACAGATTTTCTCTTGGACTCTGGCCACTGTTTAGACTCAGCGCTGTCCAGCCTTGAGCAGTATGGGAGACAAGCAACACTAACACTGTGGGGCAGAAAGCCCTGGCTGGCTCCTGGGGTGATTAGCTTGTCCCTTCAAACCTCCAGCTCTCATCTTTCTTGATGCTGTTACTCACATGTTCTCGGCACACTAATCTGTCACCTTCTTCCGTGACCTGTGTCCACTTTCTCGAAGATTCATCCTTCGTGCCTGTGTTTCTTTGGAGAGGTGCCGTTTTTGACAGCAGGAGTCTATTGGCCGATACTCAAGAGCCTGCTGCTAAAATTGAGAGGTAGTTTGTACCATCGAAATCTTTGACAGGTGAGAGATGTCCCAAGGGTGTCACAAGGCCCAGTCACTGATGGGGACTTGTCCATCTAGCTCTGCCTAGTAACGATCACTTACTTCTTCTCTTCCGGTGTTCATGAACACTGATCCACCATTCCCAGAAGGCAAATCAAACAAACATATGGGTACCACAAACGAAGGCATCTAATCCATGATGGAGAAATGATCCAGATGTGTGAATATGGCTCTAGGGTGTGCTGATTTTCACACACAGTCAAGGAGCTTAGATAAATCTCCATCTGCAGCAGTGGGCAACACTTATATGAAAAGTTTTTCCATGTGCACCTAACAGTAAAGAAGTATCTGTATCTGTCCCAATCTCCACTTTGGTCTGTCTCCTCTGCTCTGGCTGCATTGCTCACCATGCTTTGCCATCATCCTGAACCTTTATATCTGGGTCTCAAGAGAGTCCTTTGTTGGACTCCATAATCCTGTGCCCCAGATAACCTCAGATCATACTTTGCACCTCAGCCTAGACAGGAGATCCTTTGAGAATTCTTCTCTTGTTCCTGCCTTTTAATTATCAGTCAAATACTTGTCCTGACCATTCCATAATACTCTGCCTGTCTCCGTGGTATCTGTTCTCAAGTTGTTTTGTCTATTTTTACCTACCCTGTGAGCTCCTTGGGGATTGTGAGGATTGTATGTCTCACATCCTAACCTTCTGCTCTTAGTACCATATCTAGGACATGGTTAATGTTTAATGGGTATGAGTGATTAAATAAACAAATAGAATGAGGAAAATTGAAGACCTAGCTTTTAAAACATCAGCCATCTGAGGATTCTAATGCCTCTTCATTTGAAAATAGCAGCGTCCCTTTAATAGGTACTAGCACTTCCCCATACAAACTGATTTCAAGTTGAAAATAGTTGATGGGTTCCCGTCTATTCTTGGAGCTTCATGTTACAGAGTTCAGCCCATTTCTCAGGATCATGTGTCAATTTATTTCTCAGTAAAACCCTGTCCTCTCCGTTAAAAGTACGCAGTGGTGGAAACGATTGCACAAGTCCCAGTGGAAAACAACTGCCAAAATTATAGTTCACTGAAAAGAAATGGAAACATACCAGTGCTCCAAATCTTTCCATCAGACTTAAGGCCAAAATGACAGGTTCATTTCCGGTTCCCTGCTTTGTTAAGGTTTTTGGCACTGGGCAAGTTAGTGAATGTTCAAGGCTAATTCACTTGTTTCTGTGAAAGGAAACGAGCTTCATCAGTGAACTTTAAGTTCTACGTCGCTATTGGGGAATTAAAGTTTATATGTACTTTTTGTATGCACATGTACTTTTGATATGCTAAACATTTTAAAGATGAGAATAGGGATTCCCCCCCACAAAAGTCATAAGCTTTCTAGTCCTTAACATGCCATCATTCTCTAGCCTAGGCCGTAAACCCCATGTATTTATGTTGTGTATTGTGTAGTTAGTGTGCATGCATGTGTATATGTGCACATGATGTCTGTGCATGCATGATGTCCATGTGTGTGAATACTGCTATGCGTGTGGAGGTCAGAGGACAATCTTGGTGTCAGTCCTTACTTTCTACCTTATTTAAGAAAATATCTCCCTTGCTTGCCACTACATAACCCAGTCAGCCTCCAGGGTCTCTCCTGTCTCTGCCTCCTGTCTACCGTAGAAGCACTAGACCTATAGATGTATAAGCCACTACTAGCTTTGCATGGATTCTGAGGATTTGAACTCAAGTCCTCTCTCTTGCTTGGCAAGTATTTTCTCAGACCCTGTAATGTATCATTTAGGAACTCACTTAGAGATACCCAGATAGTCAGCAACACCCGCCACTCTTAATTGGTATTGTATAGACTTTTCTCTATTATCCAAGACTGCTATTATTTAGACCGTTTGCCATTGTAAGTAGAACTTGACTTGAGTAAGCTAAATCATTTTCTGTTTCATCCCCTTGTTCAGGACGTGAATGACCAAAAGAATTGAAGTTCAGTCTTGCCTGACTTTGCGTGTCCTACACACCCAAGTTTCTCAGAGTCCCGGTGAAATCTATAGAATGCCAGTGGTCAGCACAATATGCCCTGTTGTGCCTCTGCACCAGCTGTGGGGGATGCTTGGCATCAGAAAAACCAAACAGTTGGATGCTGGGCTATTTTTTCCCAGTTATTTCTGAGTGTTTGGCATTAAAAGAAACAGGCAACTCTAGCCTAGACTATGGATTGTTTAAACATGGTATTCCTCTGTGATTTCTTGGAGACATGTTCTTTTCAATATCACTTTCCAGAACAGCAAATTGATCTTGTTTATGTATAGCAGCATAAGGCTCCTTAGTTTCACAAAGAATTCTTCCTCCTTTGCTGTAATCATGCCCGTGCAGCCTTGTGACCTCCTCGGTCCTCAGTCAGGTCCTGTCATGGGATTCTGACGTCTCCCTTCCAGCCTCTGATTTCTACAGGTCAGTGCAGCATGCTGTTACTGCCACCTCAGGGTCACCTCCCTGATGAAAACTATGTGGGTTTGTTCTCCACGTGACTACTGTCCAAATGCAATAAGTTTTCTAGCTCAAAAGTATGGAGGGGGAAGGCAGAGACAGAGAAAGCAGGTGGCCTTTGTTCTAGTGCTGGCTAGAATTTGGGAGAATTGTGTTCTTTTTCTCTCTAAATCTTAATTCCTTTGAATGTGGAATGAAATAACTACACAACACCAACGATGGCAGATGGAAGGTGCTCGGGCATCTTTGCTCTCTTTCAGTACCCTTGAAATCCATCAGGAACTGATCTTAGCCTTGAACCAGTGAGCTTCAAAACCAGTCCAAAGCTACTTCCAGCAGATCAGTGTTAATCTTTAGATCAAATTCCTTGGGCCTCTCTGGAGGGCTAATATCTGAGTTCACCTCCTTCTCTGACAGCCTACTGTTCTATGGTCTTTTTTTACTATCCACAACTCCTGCTGCAAAGCCCATGCTGCAGCAAACAGCATTTTGAGCATTGCCTTCAAGTGAGCTTGGAACATTCTAGATCTTTGGATGCCCTCTAATTTCGCAGCTTCACAGTCTCCCATCAAAGTCCTACCCATCCTGCAAAACTCTGTTTACTGAAACCTTTTCTAGTAACCAAGCAGCCTGTGATCATACCCTCCACTTCTGTATCTCTGAGGCCTTTTTCTCCCTTTCAGTTGAAGTATATTTTGAAGATAAACTCATACCACTTCTTAAACCTTTTCAATTCCTGTAAATAATTATGTTCATATGGTGCTTTTAGCTTAAGACCTGACATTTCCAACCTGTGTGCTAATCCAGTTCTTCCTATCAGTTCTTGAGGTTCCTCCAGACAAGTCACTGAATCACACTAATACTCAGGACAGCCACCAGTGCCTACCCAGCTGCTAGAGCAGCCTGTTACAGCATAAAGAATCAATACCTACTATTGAGGGATATTTGATCTCACTGTGAAACCTGAGACTGTATTAATAAAATCAACCTTGACTCAAGAGAAGAACCAGCAACTACTTGGCAATAATTAGTCATAGAGAGTACTGAGGATTCAGGAAGATGGGTAGAGAGATGCACAGAAAGGAGTAGGGAGGGACTTGGAGTTCCACTTTTTGTTTTGTTTCGGTTTTGGTTTGGGATGCTGAAGAGATACTCTCTTGCTAGATCTCTGGCCAAAAAGGATGATTTGTTTCTCAGCCTCTCTGAGATAGGAGGTTTTCACCCCAACATCTGACTCCCGAGTCTTTATTGGTAAATAGAATGATAGGGACTTAGTTACAAACGACATGTGGCAGCAGCTGCAGAGTTAGTGCTAGTGGGACCAGAGATGCTGCCAGGCCATAGCCTGTGCAGCAGGGCACTGACTGCGGCCCATGGGTGAAGACAAGAGTTAAAACATCAGCAGATTCGGGTGAAGCTACTAAGCTAAAGGAGAAACAAGTTACTTGTTGGACAGAAGGAAGAAAGAAACAGGCACACAGACCGATATTTCATGGCTTTATGATCTTAGTGAGCAAATTAAGTGAAGGATGCTTTATCACTCTGCACCTGTCTCATCTGGAACAAATGAAAACCCCAGTGCTCAGGGAGAGGAAGAAGGAGAGAAAAGGTTATCTTGTAAGTCACATGCAAAAAAATGGAAATGACTTAGGTTAGGTAGTCATAGACCTAACCACAATGGGTCTACCTTCTGTAAACTCAGTCAGAAAGACAGGTGAACCAGATATTGAGGAGTAGTAGACATGCCTACTAAGGACAACAGTACCTAGTGGGTAGAGCTTTTGGGAGAATCCTATATAACAACTGATTTTCAACAATACCTGGCATCTTTCCTCTTTCCTTCTGATGAACTTGGGATGGGGTAAACGTATATTTATGGGCTGGTTAGTTTTTAACAACTTGACACAAACTAGAGTCATATGTGATGAGAAAACCTCCATTGAGAAAGTGCCTCCATCTGATTGGATTGTGGGCAATCTGTGTGGCAGTTTCCTAATGGTTGATTGATGTGGGAGGGCTTAGCCCACTATGAGTGATGCCACCCCTATAAAGGGAATGGATTTTTTTAGTTTGTTGAGACAAACTAGTCAATTGCAAATTAGGCTAATATTTGGGGTAATTTTCCTTTCTAGACTCTATATAAGACACCACAAATACTTTCTTTGTTTTTCTTTAGTTTTTGTTGTTTAGTTGTGTTTTTTAAGTTTGTTTTAGTCTTTCACACTTTCAGAATACACAGAACTTGTTGATAAATATATTTCATTATTATTATAAGGCATGGTGTTTGCATGATGTTATTGGTTCCACACAAGGTTTTGCTTTCTCTCTTTTTGCAGTAGAGCCACTGTGAGATTCTCCTGACTCCCTTGCAGGAAGATACCAGGGAAAGAACCTGAGTAATTGACATATGCCCCAGTTTGCACCCTACTAGACAAGAGAGGAATGTGCACTATCACTTTTGCCAGAGAGTGAAAGAGCAAGAGGGACACACACACATACACACACACACACACACACAGGAAGGAAGGAAAGGGGGGAAGTACTCTGGTTCCTATGGTTGGGTGGCCTGGGACTCAACCTTTGCTGCATACCAACCTAGGGTGAGGCAGAGACTTCATTATTTTAAAATTGTATTTTTTTTAAATCAACAACTGAATATACTCTTCCTCTTCTCTCTCCTATGTATATTTTTAAAACACTGTAACCATGTAGAGGATTGTTTCTGTCTGGATCTGTTTGTCCCGAGCATCTGTATTGCTTTCTGATCAAAGGAAATGAATCTTAAACTGGTATTATCAACCACTGCCAGAGTAGCTTAGCTTGGTGTATATGGTTGGAGTGCATGGTGGCTAGCTCTTCCTGCAGGAAGCTGCCAGGAAGTGCCCCTTTATCCCATGGCCCACATTAGAAACTGCAGGAACCCACCCAGTGGTTTAGCTGATGATGTGTTGGCAGGGCTCAGGCTGGTGGCTCAATTCTTCAGGCAGCCACTGGGAGATATATCTCTGCATCATGAGAGACACAAGACTAGAAAGTTGCTTCTTGCTCCATTTTTGTGCATCTAGAACTCTCAGGTTCTCTCAGGTTTTACGTGGATGTAGATGCTGACTGTTTGGGTGCCGTTTGCAGTTGGACTTTTCTTTCCCACCCACCAGTTTCCAAATAACCTACATGGAGACTCAGTATGAATTACAAATGCTGGGCCAATAGCTCAGGTTTATTACTAGCTAACTCTTACATTTAAATTAATTCACATTTCTTATCTATATGTTGTAGGAGGAACAGTTGTACGAGGAGCAGGCTGCGTTCCTGGCGCCCGGCTAGCTTAACCCCCGAAATAACCACACAGAAATTGTATTAGCTAAATTACTGCCTGGCCCATTATATCTAGTCTCTTCTTGTCCAACTCTCACATCTTGATCTAACCCATTTCTATTAATCTGTGTTTACCATGAGGTTGTGGCTTACCAGGAAAGAGTCAGCATGTCTGACTCTGGCAACTCCATGGTGGCTCTCTCTGCCTGCCTTCTTTCTCCCAGCATTCAGTTCTCTTTTCCCTGCCTATCTAAGTTCTGCCCTATCAAAAGGCCAAGGCAGTTTCTTTATTCAACCAATGAAAGCACCAAAAATACAGAAGGACCTCCTACACATCTATACTTTGCACGTGGTTTGGTACCTGTCTCAATATGGCATGTCCATCTTGCTTCTCTCTGTGACTGCTGGAGACTCCTGACTCCACCCTTCTTCTTTCCAGCATTCTCAGTTTGGCTCTTCTGTCTAACCTTATCCTGTTCAACTACTGGCCAATCAGCTTGTTTATTAAAACAATCACAGTGACATGTATTCACACCATATAAAGGAATATTCCACAGTTAAGGTATTGCCCACATTATATGGTATCTCTATTTAAATTCATTTATGTGTGTATATATTTAAGGAGGCTTCCACAGTATTAGGTTTCATATCATTTTTCAAAAGGTCTTTAGCATTTGCTATCATTCCCCCATATTCCTCCACTTCCTTGCCTTCCCACCCCCATCCCATTTAAGTACCCTGTTTTAATTTTTCATTTATCTGTTGGTAACATTATATTCTATTTCCCCTTCCTTGGAAGATTTCCTCCTCCCTCTGGTCCCTTACTAGTTACCTAACCTCTGTGGGTACTAGAAATGAAACACACATAAAGCATAAATGTTAGCATCCACATGGGAGAGAAACATGCAACATTTGTCTTTCTGGACCTGTTTAACCTCATCCAGAATGCCTCTAGCTCCCTCCATTTACCTGCATATTTTACAATCTCATTTTTAGTAACAGCTGAATAATATTCTATTGTATATATGTACGTTTTTATTATCCATTCTTCAGTTGGTGGGTATATAGGCTATTTCTAATTTCTGCCTATTATGACTAGAACCACAATGAACATAAATGAGCAAGCATCTCTGTGGTAAGATGAAGAGCCCTTTGGGTAGATGTCCAAGTGTGGTAAAGCTGGATATTGTGGTAGATTTATTTTCAACTTTTTGAAGCTCCCCCTCACTGTGGCTGTATCAGTTCACTCTCCCACCAGTAATGAATATGTGTTCCCCTTTCTCCATATCTTTGCCACCATCTATTGTCATTTATTTTATTAATTTTGGCTATTCTGTAAGGAGAGATCTCAAATCAGTTTTAGTTTGCATTTCCCTGATAGCTAAGGATGTTGACCATTTTTTAAGTGTTCCTCGGCCATTTGTGTTTCATCTTTTGAAAACTCTCCGTTTGGTGCCATGCTCCATTTTAATTGGGTCATTTGTTTTCTTGATGCTCAGTTTTCTTTTTTAGTCATTTGTATGTTCTAGATATGAAACTTCTGTCAGACGTATAATTCACAGAGTTCTTTCCCCTCATTCTGTAGGCTGCATCTTTGTTTGAGTGATGGTGTCTTTTACTGTGCAGAAGCTTTTTAATGCAATGAATTCCTATTAATTAATTGTTGGTCTTAATGCCTGAACCATCTGGGTCCTGTTTAAGAAATCCCTCCCCTGTGCCAATGAATGCAAGCATATTCTCTCCTTTCTCCTCTGTCAGATTCAAGTATCGGGTCATATGCTGAGATCCTTTGTCACTTTGGAGTTGAATTTTGTACAGGATAAGAAATATAAATATATTTTAATTCATAACAGATTATTTTTAAATAAATTTAACTTGAGACTTTCTACCATTTTTATCTGAAAAAAACCCTAACTGAAACTAATATCCTGATCAGTTGTATGTTTACTTACTATTTAGAGAAATCATTATAGAAGACCATGAGGTTGGCTGTTTGGGATAAGTAGCAACCACCAGAGCTTAGGGGCCTCAGAGACTTACCATTCTTCAAAACCTAGCTCTGCCCATGCTGTTTGAGTTGGTATATTGACAAAGGTTTCTGTCCCACCGGGTCCCACAGCCATTCAGTCCCAAAGAAACACACAGAGGTCTACACTAATTATAAACTGGTTGGCCTATTAGCTCAGGCTTCTTATTAACTAACTCTTACATCTTAAATTAGCCCATTATTCTCATCTATGTTAGCCACGTGGCTTGGTACCTTTTATTAGTGAGGCATTTTCATCTTGCTTCCTCTGTGTCTGTCTTCCTCTGTGATGACTACAGACTGACCCTTTCTTCTTCCCAGAATTCTCCTGTTCTCATCTCCCCACCTCTACTTTCTGCTTGGTTGCCCTGCCTATACTTCCTGCCTGGCTACTGGCCAATCAGCATTTTATTAACACAATACAAGACCATTGTCTTACAGCATGGATGGCAAGGCCTCCTTCACTGTTGGGCTCCTAAACACCTCAGGCTCATCTTTGATTGCATCTTCTTTCTCTTGTATCCCTCATTAACTGACAGCAAATGCAAATATCTTCAAAGTCTTTTCGAAATTAGCCCACTCTCCATCTCCTCTCTGGCCACGCCCAGATCTTAGCTACTGTCATATCTTACACACCACCTCCTGCTTGTGTCTGAGTGACTCTAAGCCCCCATCCCAGTTAAAGCTGTTTCTTTAGACACTTAGAGAGGTTGAAAATGGAATTGGAGACAGTAGGCTACGACGGTGGCTTTGGGATTTTGTGACTGTGAAGAAATCAAGAGCGTCTCTTCCTTTGCAGCATCATCATCCCTAGGGGAGCTCATTACTGTATGTGTGTGCTGATAGCAGACCCTTCCTTAGCCAGTACTGTAGGGAATGGTCCAGAGGAAAGGGGGAAGCTGGGCATGCCGGAAGAAATGGAAATAACTGAGAAGCAGAAAGAACATGCAGGACCTCTTGGGATGTATGTTCTCCTTCAGAATAAAAGGAGAGGATCAGATTGGTGGAAGGCAGAGCAGGGGAGGTCCCTCCAGAAGCTCTGCATTTCTAGTAGGGAGAAACATGTCCCCCAGAGTGCAAAGAATCAGGCCAAGGTGAGAGAGAGGAGCACAGGAATGGGAAAAAAGCGTTATCCAGAGTGCTGAGCAAGCCTCGTGGCACTCCCTGGGGACACAGTCCAGCTTTCCAGACCACTCATCCCTTAGGCATTGGTGACCTTTCTGTCATATCTGTTCTGGCAGAGAGGATGCTCCCTGTTGGCAGCATCTTTGGTGACACTAGGTCGTTTCAGTTAAGAGAGGCTGTCCCTGAAGTGTAGGTTGTCTCCATGTCACAACCCTATGCTAAAAGAGCAAGCAGTCCCTTCATGTTAGCCAGTTAGTGAGCCACAGGAAGCTCAGCCTTCCATGACTGTGTTCACAGAGCCAGTCCCTGATCCCCCATGATCCAGCTGGGCAATCCTCAGGAATCAGTAGCAGTCACACTGTAGACAGGAAAGCTTGCATGCTGCCTCATTCTCGGTGTGTGTCATCAGCTCCTGTTTGAGACCCAAGCCTCTGCACACTTCCTTCGCTTACATGGAAGAAAGGAAGATTGGGGAGAGGAAAGATAAAGGAAGCAGGAAGAGAGGGTAAAAGAAAAGTGCCATGTATCTTTAAAACATAATCTTATGGCTGGAGAGGTGGCTTGGGGGTTAAGGACACTTGGCACTTTTGTAGAGGACACGGATTTGATTTTCAGCACCCACATGGTGTTTCACCAGCATTTGTAAGTCAAGTTCTAGGGAGAATCCAATGCCCTCTTCTGACCTCTGCGGGCACCAAGTATGCACATGGTACACAGACATAGATGCAGGCAAATCATTCACATGTAAAATAAAATGAATAAATATTATTTAAGAAAACATACTCTCAGGATGAAAGAAAATGATTACTGAAAACCCTCATTCACTCACCCTTTCATTCAGCCAGCATATATTGAATTTGAGTATGTTCCAGGAGATTCTAAAGATACTACAATAACTAAGACAAGCCCTTTGTCATGGAGAGTCACCATGAGATTGAGACATCCAAGTAAATGTCATTTTAAATACAAAAGCTGTACAACCTGTAAGAGCAGAGAAACAAGTTACAATGTCCACTGGATGCAATTAGGATGTGGCAGTGGGGGGGAGGGTGTCATGAGGACATATAGGGTCATGCTTTAAGTCAGTCTGTGAAATGTATTAAAACGTAGTAACACCTTCATTTATTCTATTTCTAGATCCCTGCTGCCCCCCCCCCACCATTTCCTCAAGCTGATATAAGTCCTAGGAAGTAAGAACAGCTTTTGGAAGTATGTTCTAGAGCTGGAAAGAGTTCAAAACAGAAGATTTTCCCAGATTTTCCAGTGGTATAGGCTAACCCCCAGAGAATAAGATTGTGAGAGTCTTAGAAGGAAATGGGAACTGGCATAGGATGTATACTGTTTGGGAAATGGCTGAGGGGTGAGGGGACGCCCCTGTGAGTCTCTGTGGGATACCACCTTCTTTCCATCTCTGTTGGCTCTTGGTCTCTATCTTGGAAGTATCTGAGACTAGAGAGGCAGAGATTGAAGCAAGGAAGTTTTGACCCCTGCAAGAGGAGGAGTCTAGTATAAACTGATTCCTGTCTCCAGAACAGGCTCAGAGCCTGGGTTCTCCTGTCTTCAGTAGCCAGTAGCTTCCTCCAAGTAGGTCTTGCAAACAGAAGGTTTGCAGCATGAGTTACACCAGCAATGCCACTGGCAGCCATGGCATTCCAGGAAGTTGTATTGTTTATCCCCCAAGTTCCCTGTCCATTTTTGTGTAAACGAGTCAAACGATAGACAGGGGATGCAGAGAAGAGGAAAATTCAAAAAGCTTAGGGTTGGCACTTTGTTTTGCAGAAACTGCCAGGGAAAAATTCTTTTCTCCACTTGACATCCCTATGAGAAGTGGCCAAGTCCCTACAACAAGAGGTTGTCCAAGCTGAGCTGCATCTTCCTGAGCCTAGGTCTTCACACAGACCCATTAGCTCCATCCCAACACAGGTGTGCACACAGATGCAACAGTGAAGAATCATGGGAACATATGGTTGATGGAACTACAGTTCTACCCAGATGAACATTGAGGCTTTGAGGAGGAATTTCCCAGTTAGCAGAGCCAACAACAGAAGCAAGGATAAAAGGTCTCCACCCTGGCCTTGCTATAGATCACTCTGACATTTAACCTCTCTAATTAAGACCTTCCAGAATTCAACCTCCAGCATACTTCATGTATTTGATATTGCTGGGAATAACAGCAAAAAAGAAAGTTTGTGTGTAATTGCGTATTCAGGGAGTTCTTGTCATACATACATACATACGTCCATACACACGCACACAGTGTTTTATGGAGAGCATCTATTTTCTACTATTTGGCTGCTCTGACAAGCATTGTTCTTGTTAGACAAGTGAGGAAAATGCCTCTTAACAAGTTAAGGAGGTCTGGTCAGAACCCAAACGTAGGGGAAGACAGATCTCAACTCTCTATATGTAGGACTGGGACAAGCTTTTCATTGGAAAAGGCTGGACTGTACTCCTTCTTGGCTTTGGAACTTTAGGAAAACTCTGATATTCTTTGCTTAAAACTCCCATCAAGCTTTCTTCCTCTGAAACCTGGAGAGGGGACATGTGGCTTCTCCACACCCATGCTCTACCATGCTCCACTTTATTGCCAGGTCTCTCACTGAACTGGGTTTTTTTTTCCCACTAGGCTATCTGAGAGAATTGCTCTTGAGATCCACCTGTATCTACCCCCCAAAGCTAGAGTTACAGGCATGTGCAGCCACACCTGGTTTTTTACATGAGCACTGGGGATTAGAACTCAGGGACTTGTGCTTGCAAACCAAATACTCTTACCCACTGAGCCAGCTCCTGAGCCCCTTATCTGATTTTTTTTTTAAATTATTTATTTATTTTACATCCCAGTCACAGTTTCCCCTCCCTCCTATCCTCCCAGCCCCTTCTCCCCACCCTGCCCTCTGTTTGCCACTCCCCAATCCACTTCTCCTCCATTTGTGTTTAGGAAAGGGCAGATCTCCCATGAGTATCAGCAAAACATGGCATATCAAGTTGCAGTAAGACTAAGCACCTCCCCATGTATTGAGGCTGGTCAAGGAAACCCAACATGAGGAGTAGGATCCCAAAAGTTCGTAAAAGAGTTAGAGAGAGCCCCATTCCCACTGTTAGGAATCCCACTAGAGGATTAAGCTACACTTTGCATATATGTTCCAGTTATGTACCTTATCTGATTCTTGATCACATTGGATGAAGCATCAAAGCTATGCTAGGAGGAACTGTTTCCATCTGCTCAGGCCCAGGAAGCTGTAAACCGGTGACGAGCCCAGCAGGACAGCGATGCCCAGCAGGACAGCGATGGCAGGGCTGTGGAGGTCATCAAGGTCAACGCTGAGAGATAAGAGTGAGAAGCCAAGGGTAGGATGGAAATGGGAGATGTCACCCAAACATCCAGAGCCAAAGCCCACAGTTAGAAAGAAGGGAAGGGTAGAGAAAGTGGAAGGCAGAACGTGAGCACCCGGACTGGAATGGGCTCCCTTCACCTGGCAAGTCTATCAGGCACTTGCAGAGAATTCATGAAGAGTCTTCTTTCTCTCAGCTGGGCCCTGCTCACTTGGTCTCTAGGCAGCCACTAGAGAGTGACAGACAGGTCCTTCCCTTCCATAGGGAGCGTGTGGCATCTGCAGTCTGCTCCACACATGGCACACTCCTGGCAGTATCCAGGCACCGTTCTACAGGGAGCTGTCACTTACCCATGCAACTGGATTCTTCACCTACCAGCCTCTATCTTACTCTCAACCAAATCCCTAGACCTGGCACCTCGCCAGGACGGGCTGGTAATTTCTCATGACTTTATCGTGGTTCTAGCATGGTGACTCCATTGTGTCTATTGGTCTGCTCTCCTGTGTTCTTGGTTCTCACTTTCGGCTGTCTCCACGGCCCTAGGCTCTGGTGTCCCCACTGGAGGTCACTCACACATGTATGTCTTCAATTACTACTGACCCCTACCAGTTCTCTGTATCCAGAACGCATTTCCTCAGATGACATGGCTGACTCCTTCACTGTGCAGAAGCCTTTGCTCGAATACTCTTCTATCAGTAAGTCCTCTCTTCCTCTTCCTACCGACCTAATTAATCTGATAAATCACATGTCAGCTCCCTTCTAATTCTCTATAGAACTCTGCACTTTCCAACTCTGTGAACTTCACTAGTCCCCCGCCCCCAGCCCCCATGCACGCACACTCTCACACACACACTAGAATGTCGGTTCCAGGGCCAGAGTTTGCATCTGTTTTGCTCACTAGTATCTCTCCAGCGCTAAGAACGATGTCTGGCACCCTGAAAGGACCTAATCAATATTTGATGAATGTGTGAGCATCCCCTAGGGAAGGTGAAAATTTGCTGCCTGGGACCACAGCAGTGATCACATGACTGCCGATCTCCTTCACCTGCCTTGAGTATTCCTTCCTCACTGGTGTAGAAGGCTGCTGGTTCCAAGCTTCCTGGTAGCTTCCTCTGCACTTACCCTGTCGGCTGTGTTGCTACCTTCTGAGAATCCTCAGGTCATGCAGACACTGTGGGTGATTCATCTGTGTCTGGGAAATGGGATGGCAGTCCTTTACTGGGGGCAATCATCTCTGTCTTTTTGCCTTTCTGTGGCCTTTTATTGGGCTGACCAGAGAGTCAGCTGCCATGGAGTTACCTTTACTAGAAGGCATTCAGGGCTTTTGAGTCCCTTCGAGTCTCTGAATATACTTTTCTAGAGATTTCTGTTAGCTCAGCCAGGGGACACCAGAACATAAGCTACTTGTGACCTCTAGTGAATGGGTAGAGCTGCCACATTCCAGGGTAGCAGGAGTTGAGGTTGGCTTCCAGAACTCCTAAACCTGTTATCTTTGTAGCAAACTGTAGCATCTTTGACTAGACCTAAACCTCTAATCTTTTTTTTTAATTTGTGTTTTAATAAAGCTTGCCTGAAGATCATAGGGCAAAGCTAGCCACACTAGTCAGCCATACAAGCCAGGCAGTGGTGGCAACACCCCTATAATCCCACCAGCCACTCTAGTTAGCCATAGAGACCGGGTAGTGGTGGCCCATGCCTTTAATACCAGCCATAGAGAGGAATATAAGGCAGGATGAGGCAGGAACTCACTCTCTTTTCAGTCCAAAGATTTCATAGAGGTAAGAGCTCTCTAGTGGTTGGCTGATTTGCTTCTCTGCTCTTTCAGCTTGAAGCTCAATATCTGTCTCTGGGTTTTATTATTCATGCTACAGTGATCTTTGTAGCACATTGTAGCGTCTTTGGCTAGACCTGATACACTGTGCACTGCCCTTCCTTGTGCGCCCCCCTTTGCCCTTGGGATGGCCTTTCCTCACCTCAGCCTCGCTAAGATTTGTGGCTGCTTCCTGCCCTGTGGATCAGCTGTTGGTGCCTGTTAAGGATCCTATAATTAGAGCCCAAGAGTTACAGCTCTTGGTTAGCATTTTGCCCAGACAAGGCTCTGGGGATGCTTAACTACCCACTGCATCTCATATTCAGTCACTTACTCTCAAGTCAGAAGAATGAAGATGAACAATGAACCAAGATTCCTTCCCTAATTGTATCCCCTCCCACCTTCATCTTTGCCCTCTGCTGACAGGAGGTCAGAGTTTGGAAGCCAAACTCAGCCTTGGGTAATTGGCAAAGGCTAGGAGGGAGGGGGCTCAACTCAAGTCAAAAGGAATCGTCAAGCACGTGCTCTCAAGAGAGCCTCCTCTAATGTCATTCGGTGGGAGGGAGTTCGTTATTTCTCTGTGTTACGATTTCTTTCCTTGTGCCCCAATCAGCCCACTCACCTTCTGAGTGAAGAATAATGAGAAGAAAACTCTATGTACATGTGAATTCACCAGCAGTTGGACCCAGATTCCTTTTTTCCTGTTATTCTCTAAGGATAAAGTGGAGGCTCATAGTGTCTGCTCAATTTTAACTGTGAACACAGCAAGATATGAAAACATGTGCTCCGAGTGAGGAGGGTCCCCTTGGTGCTTCCATTTTACAGTCTAGAAGTTGATAAAGATTACACCTTTTTACCCCCAAAGAGAAAAGTGAGAGGGAAAAAAAATCACGTGTGTGTTTGTGTGTGTGAAGACACTTTTTCCACACAGCTACTTGTCCCTTAAGTCCCCACCAAAACATTCTAATGTCACAGGTAATGACTCTGTGGCTAATGTGAATATTGATTAGCACTGCTTGGGGTATTCCCAAGACAATATTGGAGCTCCCCTGCAGGTCTCCAACGAGGACAAGTGACTCAGCTCACAAAGTGAGAGCCAGTGTGGCCAGTGAGCATGAGGTGGTGCCACCCAGATCGCCACCTCCCTTTCCTGGGTACATTCCTCCTGCTCCAAACCTGGCTCCTCTTGTGCTGGAGACTGCTGTGCCCAGCCTTCTCTCCCAGCTATAGAGGTTTCCAACCCTTGCGATTCAGTTATCAACCAGTGACTATCTCAGCTACAGTGGGCAGGAGTGGACAAACCAGCCTCTCTTTCTGCTAACAGGAGTGCTTAAAATAACCAGACACACAGCTCAGATGGATGTAGCCACAGCTCTACACCTCAGAGAGCTAGGGGTGGCTGGAATTAACAGCCTATTACTAGGTGATAGAAAGAGGGAGTGGAGGGACGAAGGCAGGAGAGGCAGAAACAAGCAAATAGCTTTTCATGACTTTCCAATTTAAATTGATTTTTGTAGGGTGGTATGATGACAGTTAAGGATCCATGGTTCCTTACTTTGCTGCGTGTTCATGGCAGGGAGAGAGGAAGGCACATTTCTTTCTCTCTCTCTCTCTCTCTCATATAAATTATGTAAATCCATGTGATTGGGCAAGGAGGGGTTAAAGAGACTAGGCAGTGTGGGACTGAGGAAGGGGAGAATGAGATCTACTTGGTTCACTGGCTTTCATGCCAGGTTTTGCTAGCCAACTGGAGAGAGGGGAAGGGAGTTTCAAACCCTGGTAGAGAATTTTTTCCTTGGTCTGAACATTGTTTAAATTCCTGAAGTGGGTGATCCCTGTAATAAATACTTTGGACTTTGTGAGACAGATGTATTTACTACTCAAGTTTAAAGTTTAGATTGGATGGATATGAGCTTGGGAACCCATGGGATCAGGGTGTGTGTTATATGCTATGTTGGTTCCTGGTTGGCATGCACAAGGAGTTAAGAGAATTCCATTTATAGCAAAGCAGATTTCTCTCGCCATTCCTTGCGGTTGCTTTGCCAAGGCAGTGCCTCACCCCGTGTTTTGAATATGATTGGCCTCAAAAGACATTAGATGAGAAAGGGGGAAATCAGACCTAAGAGCCTCACCTGTATGTGAATGAAATGTTGAACCATGTCACCTGCTGTGTATACAGGAAATAATCCCCTAAAGGAACAGGTATGGAAGCAAACACTAAAGCAGAAGAAAGAGAAAGAAGATGTGAGCACGCAGCCCATGTTTATATTCTACCTACATTACAGGTAGGGCAACCATTACATAATTATTGTGGGGGAAAAGATTGTATCATTTGAAGTATGGGCTCTTTCGGGATACAGGAGCTCTTGGCCAGGTCAGACCGTGCAATAGTCCCCTAAATACTGCTGTCTCCACCCAGCTACTGCTTGAGAAAACAACTACGCAGGTGATTAAAAGGAAGCAGACCAGATCTGTTTGGGGCTGTGAGACACCATTGCCTTCTGATTTGTCAAAAGTGCTCAGGCGCCTGGCCATGACTAGAATGTCCACTCTGCCACGGGTGACAACTTCCCCCTACTGATGAAAAGAGGAGCTAAGTACAGACTTCATTCAACAGCTGTTGGGTTTTCTAAGGAGAGTCCCCATCCGTCCACTGACTGCTCCGCTTGAGCTGTATGGCAGGGCTACACCTGATGAGGCCTCTGCTCAAGGAGAATTAGTATCAGGCCTCTGTGTGAATACTGTGGGCGGCCACCGACAACACAGATGGCATTTTGGTTTTCCAGCATGGGCATGAATTCCCAGGGTTCCATGGTGGCTAGGTATGAGATGGAGCACTGTCTCACCTTGGCCTTGCACAGAGTCAAGCACCAAGAGCAGCCTGGAGATTCCTGGTCCATCGGTTCCATAAAAGGTTTCAAGCGAGGTTTGTTTTCATAGCCCACCGATACCAAATCTACTACTTTGAGCTAATGTGTAAGTCGACGAAAAAGAGACATCATCATTCTGGCTAGACGCAGTCTCTGAAATCAGAGACTCAAAATAAATAACCAATACAGCGTTTGTTTGAGAAAGCTTGCACCGTATAAGCTAAAGCCCATAATCTTTGCAGCTGTAGGAATAAAGGTGTAAAACTTTCACTGTTTTAACCAGAGCCTTCATTTTACTTTATTTACTGTAGCTTCCAGGGCCGTTTTTGTTTTTGTTTTGTTTTGTATGTTCTATTTTTGTTTTTGAGATCCCGGGAATTTTTCTTTAGCATATCATTGATGTGTGTCACTCCCAGCATTTTCTAGCAAGGCTCATAATTTCTACTAGGGATTTATTATCCTTTAAGGAAAGTCACAATGGGGTTGATCATAAGGGCTGGAGAATTCCCTCCGCACTTCTTGTCCCTGTGTGGTAATGGAACTAACCTTTAAAATCGGCTGATTATTGGTCCCAAGGGTGAGTGACATTCACCCTTTTCTTGCAAGTCCCCATGCATTTTGTTGCAAGCAACCTCAAAAGCCCTAAAGATTGATGTAGGAGTCTCCAAAGACTCAGAAAAGTGGGTATGGGTAAAACTCAGATAAAACCATGATCCATGAATCATGTGTCTTTCCAGGGAATGTCTGTCAACTGGGCATCTTCAAAAATATAATATAAATTTATTACTTTGAGGACATTAATTTGAGTTCTGACTGAGTTCTCCACTTCTGTGGAGTTCAGTATTATTAGACATGGAACACCAGCAGTATAAGTAGCTGGCAGCCTCAGCATTACTGGTTGGTGAAGATTTTTAGCCCCTGGGTACCTGAATAAACAGAGTGCTAGCCTAGACTCAGACTCGATGATTCACTAGGAAAATCTCAAAAGTAGAGGTGATTTCATAGGTAGGTATTAAAATCCTCTGGAAATTACTTGAAATATTTTTAAGAGGGTGCTTCAAGTTCGCTGGGAATTCTCCAAATAGACTCTAGGGTGGCCTGGGTCACCGAGGTAGAGTGGGATTTCTGTCCTCAGAGGGAGGGAGAATGGAGTCCATGAAGTGTAGAATTTCAGGCGTGTCCAGCCTGCAGCCCACAGGCTGTATGCAGCCCAGAAGAGCTATGAATGCTTTCCACACACACACACACAATCATGGTCTTACTCAAAGCAACCCCAGAATGCTTTGCAACTTTAGTCATTTCTTTTATTCATTCATTATTTGTAGCTGGATTGCGCAGTCCTTAAAGATGAGTTTTGTGGACAGCAATGTGATATAGTAATGGCAAAATTATGTTATAATTGTATGCTATAAATGTATATATATAATTACATATATAATTATAAAACTGTCAGAGTCTTTTGAACTTTCCATTGTTTTGAATATAGAAATTAATTTAAAACTACATAGAATTCAGATGAAGATTTATATATCAAAAGGTTTTAGTAGTGATGAAGAATGGTTTTCTTTTTCTTTTTTCCTGAGCTAGAAGTATGTGGGGTTGGGCCAAATGTGCTAAGAGTGCGGTCCAACCCAAAATTATAAATTTTACTTATAGCCCAGAGGGTTTCATGACCTTTTCAAAATGCAGAGATCTCAGTAAGTTGATTTATTTTGTGTTTCAATCTGGACTGGCCTGGAATATTTTGCAATTTTTAAAACTTTTAATTAAAACTCAGTACATCATTTCCCCTCTTCCTTAGACCCCTCCAACCCATGTCCCCTCCCCCTCTTAAGGTCCCTACCTCACTCCCTCTCAAATTGATGGCCTTTTCTTCTTTACATATATATTTACATATATATGAACAAAGATACATAAATGTAACCCATTGAGCCTGTTTGGTGTTGCTTGTATATATAATATATATGATTTCAAGGTTGATCACTTAGTATTGGATAACCAATTAGAGATCTCATCCCTGGGAGAAACTAATTTTCCTTCCTCCCCAATCAATCATTAATTACCTATGGTGTGATGTCTAGAGGGGAAGCACACACCCCTCCCCCCCGCCACCCCACCATTGCTACTGCTGCCCTGAGATTTCTTCTTTCCAAAGTAGAATGTCTATTGGTATTGTTGCTGTTCAGCTCTTGCTTTGGCAGTCATAATGTTGAGGAATCATGGATGCTGCCTACTTCTAGTAGACATACTCTTACTTCCTGTCCTCTGGCTATTATCATCCTTCTGCCCCCTCTTCTGCAACGTTCCCTAAGCCTTAGGTGCAACGGTTGCGTTATAGATGTTTCCATTAGGGCTGCTCTCCCCACGATCAGTTGATCTCTGAACTATAACCGAATGTGGTTTTCTGTAATGGTCTCTGATGGCTGCAAAGAGAGGCTTGCCTGATGCAGGGTGACATCTGCACTTATCTGTGGGTGTCGGGGAGGAATTACGCTGGTCCAGTAAAGTGGTGGTGATAGGGTCTCCTGTAAGATCTGTGATCTTATGAGCCTGGGTAATTGACTAGGTTTTTAGTACCAGTAAGGATTTATAGACTGGTGGAGCAAAGTAGAGGACCCAAACATGAGTCATACAATACATGACAAAGATACCATTTTTATTTTTATTTATTTATTTTTTGTTAACTTTATGTTCTCTGGCTAGAGCTTGATATATCTATATCTATATATATGATTATCTCCCAGTGTCAAAGGTAAAGGGCCTGGCCAAGGAAAGGCCGTGGGTTTGACATGTTGGATAAACATTCCTATCTTTCTTCTCCCAAGATGGCAGCAACTTTCCTTCAAATCAAAAAGCATTTGTTGTGTGTGTGTGTGGGGGGGGTTCTGTCACAGCCAACTGAGTTTATGTATGGCTTGATGAGTGACCAAAGGAGTTCCCCGTACCCTAATAGTTATTGGGAAAACTTAGGTACACAAAGAGAACTGTAGACAACTGGTTTTTGGAAGACGGAATCTTTCTGTGAAGTCCAGGCTGGCCTCCAGCTGGACTCTTCAGCCTGTGCGTTGGAACCATAGGCATGCACCATCATCACA
>PVIU01000232.1:221756-382766 GCA_004026605.1 Ondatra zibethicus
TGCTTTGGGTGGGAACCATAGGCACGCACCATCATCACACGTGCTTTGGGTGGGAACCATAGGCTTGCACCATCATCACACGTGCTTTGGGTGGGAACCATAGGCACGCATCATCATCACACGTGCTTTGGGTGGGAATTCTTTGGGCCTCTCTTTCTCCTTTGTGTGATCTCCCGAAGACAAGAGTGGTATCGCTCTGCTCGTTCACGATACCACATTTTTTAGGGGACAGAGTCACTAGAGTCACTCCCTGTCTCTGATGTGCAATTAGAAGAGGGATTGTCTTAGAAGGCGTTCCAAATGGGGTGCTTTGTACTTTGTACCCCACCACCACCCCTGCCTGCACTCATCCTCTCTGCTTTTGGTAATGTGAGAGGATCCAGGGTCTGCTCTGTTGAGTTCATTTATAGCTCTTCATAGAACCCACTTTGCAACCCGTGATTCAGAATGAATGGTTTTACTGAACCCCAAGCCCTCACGTGCAGCTAAGCACTCAAATGGGACTTCGGGCCCATAGGGATGACACCATTAAAATAGCCAGAGGAAACTATTTAGCATTGAATTTATGAGATGAAATCATAGGTTCTCCCCCACATATAGCATTTTAGTGAGTAAAACAATTATAGTGTGTTCAATCCTGATTAACCCTCCTCAGGGCAACATTTATTGGCATTCCCCATGACAACATAATTAGTATTCTAAGGGTATTTTTCACCGGCTGCTTATGTCTTGAGTTAAAAGTCAACAGCTAAATATATAGCAGGGCAAGTGCATAAACAGTAAAATTGATTTTAGTGCTCAAAATGACTTGGTTATCTATCTATATTTATAGCTGTAATTACAGAAAGGCTTAATGCCTTTATAATCAGTTCTTTATTGAAAGTTTCACGACAGAAGACATGATGCTAATTTACCTCATGGCATCAAGGAAGGAGCACCGCCCTGAAAGCCATACTGCTGGCCTCAGCTTCTAGGTTCATTAACGACAAAACACGTGGCCCTGAGTTCCGCGTGATGCATTAAGGGCTCTTTATTGAGCAGCTTTCAAAGGCAGTTTCTATTTCAAGTTGCTAACATTATAAACACCTTTCCCCAGGGGCCAGTTGGCTGTTTGAGTCTAGGGAATGAGTGATGCTGTTTGTTATTAGAAAAAGAGTGTCAGTTCTGTCTGACACGCGCGTAACACAGCTTAGAAGTTTCGTCTTTCCTATGTGAATGCCTTTTTATCTGGGATATTTTGAGTCCCTCCTATGTAGTGCCTTAGTGCTGTTTGTATTCTGGTGTCCAAAATGGGAAGATTTTGGGGTGTGTATGTATGTGTGGTATATGTTGTGTATCTGTGTCTGCATGTGCAGATATATGTATATGTAAGTGTGTGCACGTGAGTGAGGAGCCAGAGGGCATCGGTCACTCTCCACTTTATTTTTTGAGACAAGGTCTCTCAGTAAACTTGGAGCTTAAGAATTCAGTTAGACTACCTAGCCACAAGCCCCAGGAATCTGCCTGTTTCTACCTCCCCATTGCTGTGACCAGTTGTTATGTGATGCCAAGATCTGAATTCAGGTCTTCATGTTTATACAGTAAGATGATTAAACCATCTCCCCAGTTCCCAAAATAGAGTTTTTACAATTATACATTTGCACACATTATAAATATATACACATATATATGTGTATTTTGTGTGTGTGCACACACACAAACACACACTTTGTGAGGCACTGGTCCTTTATATTTTATAGATGATGAACTAAGCTCAGAGAGGTGAAATGGTTTAGTGGAGATGGTATATCAACAAATGGAGTCTCTGTAACTGATAAAGGCTCACGGACAAATGAAGGTTCTGCAAGTTAAGCTTGGCTTTCAAAGATGAATTCCTGAATTCATTCCTAAGTACTCCTTACAGCTGCAGCCCATGCAAGGAAGCCTCCCAGCACTCAGACCTCAGCCTGCCTACCTGCTTTCTCATGGTCATTGCCATCATCTTAAAACAAAGAGTAAACAAGCGGATATACGCATATGCATACATCTGCCATGCACTCATACATGAGTGAATTTATCTGCATTTACATATCTACATAAAAGAACATACATAAGAACTGGCTTTCTCTTTACTGTTCAAAAATGACTTCATTGTACACAAAGCTATAATTACTCAAAGACCGTGTCCCCTCTGGGCCTTAGAGATTATTTTAGAAAATTTCAAATATCTAGTTCTGAGGCAATAACTCTCATGATCCCATCTGATCTTCGCATCATCCCTAAAAGCCAGCAAATCTTGTGTGTCATCTTTGTCTTATTTTAGAAACAAAGTGACTTGTCCAGGGTCAGGTCACCTCTCAGAAAATAACTCAATCAGAGTCCTGAGCAAAAGTCTAGAGAGCTGTGTTACCTCTGTGGGGCACCAGGCAAAGGATGGTGCTCTGACAGATTAAAAAACAATAGCAGCCTTCACATAAGCAACAGAGCCTGAAACTCAGACACAGTGTTTGTGGAGAAGAGTTCTTCAGTTGGTCTGCTTTTTTTGGAGCCAAGAGTCACCTTGATCTTTCACCAGTCTCTATCGATATCCTTCGCCACAGTTTCTTTCTGCCACCTAGAAACGTGACCGAAATTCTAATCCATTTGTCACCCTGGAGTGATACACAGTATGTATGTGGGGGGGGGGAGGCAACTCTGTGTGTGTGTCTGTATATGTTGTGTCTGTGTGTCTTTGTGAGTTTATACCCCCCCATGTGTGTGCGCGCACTTATGTCTATGTGTGATTTCCCTCTAATAGAATGTGAGTATATGGTTCAATTTATAACCTAACAGTAGAAAGTGCTCAAATATTTACCCATTCATATTTGCCCAATCATACATTTGTTCTATATAAATTTTTGCTGAGTTTTTCTTCAATGATTGGGAAAGAAATACAGAAAAAAGGAAAAGATTCAGCGACATAACTCTCAATTTTATCTCAATTCTGTCTTGCCACTAGACAGAATCTCCACAGACTTTACAACCCCCCTGCCCAAAATATCAAACTTTGTCTAGAAAAGCATCCCTACAGATCCACTTTTCAAGAAAGGGCTGGGGCAGGTCTGGATTCCAGAAATGGTCCACAAAGACATCCTCTGGGGACTTAATGTGTCCTTCAGGACAGTGGAGCCGATGAGATTGTAGGAGGAAATTCTAGGGAGGAGAGCAGCATGGGGGAAGAAGCAAATGCCTCCCTCCCACCCTGGAGCAAAAGCACAATGTCCAGCCTCAGTGGTGGGAAAAGCCAAGGGGGAGCTCACTTTCTGTCTGGCGCAAGTTGCAGACTATTAAGTCGTTTGGGAAATGTGGACTTGTACCAATCTACAAGATTGGCCATGGCCATTTTAATGTGTTTTTGAAAATCAGCGAGTGCTTAAAAACTTGTAGTAAAAGCCCTAATAAACTAAATTAGACCAGGACTCTGCCAGAATTGTGTTTACCTCCTAAAGTGGAGGGTTAGGAAACCACGGGGAAAATTAAAGGGAAAGAAAGAAAGAGAGGTGAAAAATCAATAGATCCATGTGTCTTGGGGGTCATTTGGTCAGCAGAATCTGCTGACCATCAAGTGCAACTCATTTGCAAAGTGGCAGGTGAGTCCTTCTGAGGACCCAGCTCATGAATAATGCTGCCCTCCATCTCCTCCTTTTCTTTTCTTTTGCCTTTGTTTTGTTTTATGAGCCTTACTTGTTTTTACAAGGGTAAGTTTGGTGAGAGGGGCCATAGTTACTGTAGCCAAAGAAGAATAAATGTTTTGTGCCTTGTGCGTACCCATGTAGTATACTGGACAAGTACTAATAAGAATAAATTTATTGGGGCAAATAAAATCACATATGCTTTTTAGTCACCTGGGACAGCAGCCACGCCAACCTTCTTGAGCATATAAAAATAATAATCCTTCACATCTGAGTAACATTATGGAGCTTATAAAAAGCCTTTCACACATATTATCATGTTTGATCCTCAACAGCCCCGTGCATCAGGAACAATCTATGTCATTTTCCCATTTTACAGTTTGGGAGAGGTTAAGTGACTCATCCAAGGTCACAGAGCTACCAGACATCAGTCAGTGCTCCCAATAGCTTTCTGGTTCCAATGTGATCCAGGATGACCTATGGGAGCCATGTTTTAGAGTAAAACTCTAAGGTGATTTTGTGGAAGAAGGGGGAAAAGAAAACAAGGCCATGTCATAGGAAATGACATCCCTAGATTCCATAGGCTTCAGAAAAACCATCCATCCCAGAAGAGGATAGGGCCCAAGGCATTGTACAATGCACTACAGGTTTGGACTACAATGGACTCTTCCAACTCTACCAAAAGGAAGAAAGAACCCAACTTAGAAATGAACCACAGACCTTAAAGAGGCACCTCACCTCATCAAAGAAGGTGTGCTGGTCACGAATAGCCTCTGAGGCTGCAGCAGGTAAAGGGCTTGCTGCACAATCATGAAGACCTGAGTTCAGATCCCCAGCACATTTACCTCTGGCCTCTATCTGTACACACTTATGTGTGTATGCCCCATGCGTTTGCACATACTCACATGAACACACACATTCACTGTACACACATGCACACAGAGGCTGTTATGTGTTGCTAGGGACATGCAAGTTAGAACACAAGCAGTAAGCTGCTGTATATCTCTCAAAATGGCCAGAGTTCAGAACATGAACCGTACCAAATGCTAATGAGAAAGTGGAGCATCTGGAACTTTTGATGCATCATTGATGGGAATGTGGGATGCTACAGCCTCTTTGGGAGACGGTTTGGGGGTTCCTGGCAAAACTAAACATCTCTATACCGTATAACTGAGTCTCACTCCTTGGAATTCACCCAAAGTTGAGGATTTAGATCCACACAAAGGCCTGCATGTAGATTTTTCATAATTGGAATCATTGTCTCCAAAACTTAAATACAACCAAAAATCCCTTAAGCAGGTACTGTGATACCTTCATTACAATCTGATAACCTTACTTTGTTATATCATGGCCATTCAGATTCCATCCTTTATATTAGGGTTAATTCTTGTCATTGTATGGCCTGTGATTTTACCATGATTATGTCATGTAAAGTATCTTCTGCCTTAAATATCTCTGTGGCCCATTTGTTCAGCCCCCACCCCCCTCTCCTTAGCCACTGGCAATCTTTTCAATATCTGCACAACTTTGCCTTTTTCAGAATGGCCTGTAGATGGACACATACACGATGTAGCCCCCTTTTTCTCACCTATTAATATGCATCTTAATCTTTTTCCTTTTCATGGCTTGATAGCTCATTTCCTTTAATGCTGAACAGATTCTGCTGTATAGAAGTACCACAGTTAACAAAGGTATCGTGATGATAGAAGAGACGGTGCCCATACAGGAGTGGGGGGGGTATATGAGCAACCTCTACTCCTTTCTTTCAGTTTTACTATGAACCTAAAACTGTTCTAAAAACAGTCTTTTAAAAACTAAATAACTCAGAGCAGAGGAGATCGCTCACTCAATGATACAGCATTTGTGGACAAGCTTGGAGAGCTGAGCTTCATCCTCTGCATCTCCATGGAAAAAGCCAGGCATGTTGGTGTGCTGCTTGTACTTCTAGCAAGGGGAAGGAGACAGGGTGAGTCCCTGGGGCTCACTGGCTGGCCAACCTAGCCTAACTTAATGCCAGGCCAGTGGGAGGCCCTGTGTCAAGAACCAAGGTAGACAGCACCAAAGGAATGACAGCCAAGGTTGACCTCTGGCTTGAACACACCTGTGCATGTCTATTGTACCCCACCCCATTCACCTGCACATGCACAAATAAGCACATGTGCACAGATGTGTACAAACAAATAAATAGTGTAAGGCAACCTTAGCCTCTTTGCCACAGTTCATCACTACTCTCAATTAGCAAATACCATGTCAGCAAATAATTACAAAAGCAGAGAACAGGAAGTAGAGTGAAGAACAGAAGAAAAGAGGGGAGGAGAAGGAGGCAGGGGAGACCACAGAAGCAAGCTACTGAGTCGTATTTCTCCCCATCCTTTTTTCACAAGGAGGAGTATTTCTTCAACCCATGTCAACACCTCACCCTTTCAAACTCCTTGACCTTGGCTGGCATCTTTCTGGGTTCTGTCAGGAAGCCAGTACCTTCTCTTTATTTTTGATCTCTGTTTATATGTGTGCGTGCATATTCATGGAAAGGGGCATGTGCCAGCTACCACTGCGTGTGGAGGTCAGAGGACACCTCGTGTGTTACTCCACCTTATTTGAGATAGGGTTTCTGCCATGTCCACAAGGCTAGCTGGCCCACAAGCTCCCAGGTATTCTCTTGTCTGCAGGGATTCTCCTGTCTCCACCTCCAATCTTGGTATAGAGTTGCTAAGATTACACATGTGTGCTACCACATCTGACTGTACATGACTTCTGGGGACACAGGCTCCGGTTTACAGTTGCTGCATAAGCCCTTCACCCTCTGAATATCTCTCCATCCCCCAAGTGCATTCTTAGCACACCTACACGCTTTGTACAAAACACCGAGCCATCACTTAGCACTTCAAGTATTGAAAAGTCTGATTTTTCTCCATCATTAGACTCTTTGCTCCCTGAGGGGCTGGGCCTGTTCCTCTCTGCATCTTCCTGGGCCTACCCAGCCCCCATAAACTAGCCCTTAATCAGTGCTCATGAGATGTGTGTAGTACCGTGCGTGTTTTATTTTATGTATTTGCGGGCTCTAGAAGAAAACACGGTTCCTAATATCTCTGCTTTCTTAGCCCCCACCTGGAGCTTCCTCATCACAACTAGGTCATTGTCTGTAACCTTCAGCCTTCTGTCAAACATCAGCTCTTACACAGCTCACTTTGTAGGAAGAGGAAGATGCTTCTGGGCCAAAAGTTGAATGAACTCAGAGCTGTTTCTAGCTTTCCACTAAGAAAACTCTGGGGTCTGTGACAGCCAGCCAGACTCAGAGGTAGTGACTTAGAACATCACTCAGCATCTGTTTCCCTTTGCTCTGTGAATGTCCACAGCTCTTCAGCCTGCATTCAGTTACAGGCATGCATCTGTACTAATGGCTGTTCCTGCGCAAAGCTTACTATGATGCTCAGACACTGACTGAAACGCTATGCACAGGCATTGCATGAGATGCTACTGAATTGTACCTCCCTCACACAGTTTAACACTGCTTACTGACATAAGGTGGACCAAAGCAGCCTGTTACACCAGGCATGTCCAACCTTTTGATGTCTCTGGGCCAAAATGGCCAAGTGAGAATTACCTTGGGCCACACACATGATCCAGGGGTGTCAAATTCATGGCCCATACATATATACATATATTTATTGCGCAGCATTGAGACTTGACATTATCTGTAACATTTGTGCTGGAGAAATCATGTGGTTGAGTTACAGAAACAAATTATGAAAAAAAAATCATATAATGTTTGAAGTTCATTATCTTGTGTTGGACCCACACTTCCAGCTAGCCTAGCTGCATGAACCTGCAGGCCATAGTCTGCAGTTATGCCTCCACTGGGTGATTGAGAAGGTAGATGTGAATATTTATTATTTCCTGCACATATGCATGGGCTGGAATGATAATGCAGTGAGTGGTTCTCATGAAATGAGAAGGTACCCGAGATTTTAAACTGTGGTTTTTCCCTCCAATTACATCGAGTGTCCTTCATTCCCCAGGTCAGGATCCTTGCTGTTCTTTTGTTGGTGTCAGCCACCAGGATGACTCTGGGACCTCCTAGAATATTAAGCACTTGGGGAAAGTGTGTGGCCAATCAGAGAGACGCAGCACACCGTGCCGCACAAATGGCCTTGTCTAACCTGACACTGAACTTCTCCTGGGAGTGGATCGAAGTGTAACTGGATTGTTATCACGTTGGTACTTGCTTCAGCCACACAGCTTTATGGCTGGGTATTTCCTAATACTCCATAAAAACTGCTCTTGTGTGTTTGTTCAAATGAAAGAAGATTTGTCTCCCAGGAAAGTCACTGAAACATGGAGAGACTGCAATCTCATTTTGGAGTATTGGGTTTCATTTTATGACATATCATGCTGTTTAGTACAACATATCTATATTAAAAAGCACGAACAAGTCAGCCTTGTTCTGTTCATTCCCATTCCTCTCTAATGTACATTTATAAAAACACAGACATATCTGATTGCACACACACCGTACAATATTTTATCGATTACAGGGGAACTTAGTTATATCATGTTTCCAGAGACAGAGAAAAGAAAACATAGAAAGTGGGAAACACTGAATTTGATTATGCAAGGCATGGTGTTTAAAAGACCTGAATTGTGGGGAGGTCTTCCATGTAACGATAATAAAAATAGGTTTTACTCAAAAACTCCCCTTTTACAAACTATGGGGAAGGGATCGCCCCTTTTACAAAAATCCCCCTTTTACAAACTGTGGGGGGAAGGGATAGTATTCTTTCTGGTCTAGACACACAGTCCACAGGCCAAGTACCCCAGGAGGCTGACCCTGCTTCTTTAGGTTTCTCCTGCTCTTTGTCCACTGTCAAACTTCAGGTATCTCTAGCTGAGTTATTCCAATGATCTTCTAGCTAGCCAGCCCAGCCTGCTTCCTCTGTAGTCAGCAACTACTTTGCAAAGAACAAGTCCCCTCCCAGTGTTCTCTTGGATGTGTATCACTCAAAGACCTTTATACAATGAAGAACAGACTTAACCGCCAAAGATCAGATAAATGCTTGCTCTTATTGTCTTCCTTTTATTTTATTTACACCATTAAATCTTCAGTGCATCGCATAATTGCTATTTCCTATGTGAAACAAATGACTTTTTTTTTCTGTTCTGTTGTTGTTGTTGTTGGGGTTTTGTTTTGCCTGTTAAATAGCCATCTATTTTGAATACCTATCCCTGAGTGGCCCTTTCCTTCCTGGCAGGGTTCTCCTTTGCTCTTCTCCACATGAGAGGGTGTTTGAACACCCGGGGCCTGCTTCTGGGTTGTCAGATGCATTCTGTTGTCCTCTGCCTTTCTCTCCTCAAACACAGCTCTGGTGTAAGTAATGACACTTGGAGAGAGAACGATTTAACACCAGAGACAGAAAGAGAGAGAGACCTCTCACTCACTTTCCTACTGTTTGTTTTCCTGAAACAGGACCTCATTGTGTGGCCCTGGAAGTTCTGCTTATTCACTGTAGATCTAGCACAGTATGACCTCAAACTCACAGCAATCCTCCTGCCTCAGTCCCCTAGGATCTTGAGTGTGTCTTCATTAATTCTTAAACTAAATTTTGAGAATATTTACATCTTTACAGTCTATAAACTTTTGGCGCTTCTCATGTTGAGATCCAGCGTAGCCCTCCTCTTCCTTCCTCTCCCTTCTACATCTCTGATAGACTCATTTGGTTTTCGTTGTTCTGTTTCTGTTTTTTTGTTTTCGTTTTTGTTTTGTTTTGTCAGGTGAGTCCTGCACATTTCATAGTTTAATGGGTGCTTTGTATTTTTGTTGACAATCCATATGCAATCTTCTCTGATTATATTTCCATTAGGCTACTGCAAAAGAAAGAGACTGACTTCTTATTGTTTATTTCATATTTAATGACCTTCTCCAGTCCTTGTCTAGTCTACTGTATTTTGCATTTTTTTTTTAAATCTGACTCTTCTGGGATTTTTTTCAAGGGAACTTTCAGGAGAAGAGATGATTTCTCCCCATTTTTCCAACAAGCAAAGGTCGTGCTCCTCATTCCGGGTCTGTCTTTCATGACCTCCCCTAGAACTCTAACAGTGGGAGATCGCAAACTCAGTTTTGATCCTTCCACTCTGACGGTCCTCCTTCCTTGTCTCTGGCTCTCAACGGTCCTCGCTTTCAGTGATATGTGGTGCTTGAAAACAACTCTATCTCCTGGATGGGACCCCTGTCTGCCCACACCAACTCTGGGATTCTCCGGCCTGCCCAAGTATACTTCCTGGGTTGGCCAGACAATATTCAGCACCCCAGTTCAACATGAACTTCATAGATCAATAACAGATGTGCTTTTCATATGAGTACATCCCATGCAATATTTGGAACACATTTATACAAAAGAGGGTTTTTTTTTTTAAGAACAATTTCTCTGAAATTTAGGCCTGCCTCTGTGACCCAAGTTTTTATTTGGCAAAAGTCAGCCTAGTACCACTTCCAGTGCTTAAGCCAATTTCTCCTCTGTGACACATCTTTATGTGCACGTGCCTATTATATGTCTCCTAGCGTTCTCCTATAATGATACGTTCACATGGAACTTTGTATTCCCACACCTAGAGAAGACTGCAGAACCCAGGCACCTAATGCATATATATTTGCTGAATTTTAAAAATGCATGAATGATGGCAAGCAGACCATGAAATATGTATGGAGCATTCATGGAACACACAGAATGAGAAAAGTTTTGATGCTTACGTATAGGCACAAGCAGGTGTGGCTTTACCCAAAGCATCCAGGGGAAAAAGAAAAGGGAAGCCAGGTTTTGAGGGTCATCATTGGATTTTTCTTAAATTCAGAAGACAAGGGGATGTGACACTTTATCTCTGTTCATTCTAAAGAACCACGAGTACCCAAGCGGAGTCAAAAGACCCCAAATGTAATTCTGGCTCTACCGTGAATTAGGCATTTGACTTCAGATGAAACATGGCCCCTTCCTACTCTCTGTTTCTTCATTTTTAAAGGGGGTAATTTCTGCACATACCTTTTAACGATGGGGTCACTCAAAAGTGAACTACCATGGAGAACCTGTACACTTAGAGATAAGGGTATGATGGCAATTCTGGTTGAAGAAACTAACACGGCCCATGTTCTTCAGTCCCAGCCAGGAAAATAATTTTGAACAGTAACAGAAACACCCTGAAGAGTTACATAGCACCCCGAATGAATACCAAGAGGGAGAGACTTCCCCTCTCCCTCAGCACTGCCTCCCACACAGCTCCCTAGTTGGCTGCCCTGCCTCCAGTTTGGACAGCCTGCATCTGGTCACCAGAAAAATCTCCCTAAACACTGGCATGCACCCGAGGGCACCAGTAGAGGCCTTCTTTAATCTCCATACCTTGCAGGATAGCTGGAGAGCTTCTCACCCTAGGAGTGTAAGCCCCCTCCCTGTTGGTTGCTTCAGCGGGCTTCGCTATGAGGACAGAGACAATCCAATCCCTGCTTGCTCCGCCTTGCCTGAGCCAAGCCCCGGCCCCAGCCCTTAGCTTCTGCATGCTCCTTGGAAATCACCTAGGTCTCAGGCAATCTTGGAACAGAAAAAGCCTTACCCCTCCAGAAAGAAATGCCTGATCTCCCCAGCCCCGTGCAGCACTTCCCAGTGAGAACACATGGGCATGTACAAGAATGGAAATCCCTGATCTCCCCAGCCCTTACAAGAACGGACACTGAAAACGGAAAGAGACAATGAGGTAGAGAAGCTATTCTACACATGTCGGAATGTCCTGTCACTGTTTTAGAACCAAGAACTTAATGGTGGGAAGGAGAGCTTGTCATAACATAAGGAAATGGCAGAAATCACACCTGCACTTATAGCTGTGCTTTCGGGGGAAAAATAGGCATACAAGAAACACTAAGGTAAAATGTCAACCAAAGTGATACTCATTGTTATTTCCAGGCCAGGGAAGCTGGCATTATTGCCACCATCTTTTTCAAGTTCTATCACTTCTAAACTTTGTCACAAACAAGCTTTGCTTTTATTTTGAAGGAAAACATTTTTAAATAAGTTGGGCTTGAGATCCAGACGAGTCATTTCAGTCTGGGTGAAGACCTCCTCTCTGTGCAATCTCTCAGGCATCATGAATACGTGCCACTCTCTATGCATCAGTCTGAAGACCTCCCCACATACAGACTTCCATGGGGAAGAAGGGGCACTTTAGACCTTTGCACCCCCAGTTCCTGAACTTGGGGCCCAAGAAAGTGACTTTGTGTTTTCTCCAAATTACTTCATATATACTCCCAAATTCATTGGTCAGAATTGGTCATGTAACTTCATTCATCCAGGAAAGCAATCTCCCACACAGGTAGAAAAGAGTCAGAGAAAATAGGGAAGAACATACAAACTTACTTTTTTGTCAGACTTCTTTTACTTTTCAAGATCATAATTTCATCGTCTCCCCTTCCCTTTCTTCCTTCCAAACCCTCCCATATACCCTTTCTTACTCTTTCAAATTCATGGTCTTCTTTTTCATTAATTGCTGTTACATGCATATATATTGAGAGTTGTCAACACACACACACACACACACACACTCAGTCTGTACAATATTATTTGCATGTATGTGTTTTCAGGGCTGACCATTGGTACTGGATAGCCAATTGGTGTGCTCTTCCCTAGGGAAGACTATTGCTCCCACTCAACTTTCCTTAGCTGCATGCTTATCTTGAAGCTCAATAAAACAGGATATAGCCAGATGTCTGATTTTCTAATAAAAATCTGTAATTAGAAAAATAAGCAGATGGTAGGAAATAGAGTAGGGACAAGAAGACAAGATACGGGCAAGCTTTTCCATTGTTTGCCTTCTCTATAATGGTATCAGAAAGCCAGGCCATGTTCATGTTCATACTCTACTAATCAGAAGCCAAGTCTCAATGTAGACAGCTCAGCTAACGTCTAACACTTCTACAGGCTTTGTCCCTCTTGGAATTCCCACTCTGAACCTAATGCTACTGGATTCGAGAACTTAATGTCCCCTCCTTCCTAATTCCATTCTCCTAGGCCAACATGTCCTTGGTTGCAGAAGGAGACTTGAAAACACCTGTGCCTAGGGGTAGGGGAGGAGCATAAATGAGGAGTTTGTTTCCATGGCACAAAGGAATTTCATGGTACCCAGGGAACTGCGTCCCCAAAAAGTCCTCTTAAGATCAAAGGCCTTAGCTCAGCTACTGAAGTGTTAGCTGGCCTAGTCCAATTGTCAAAAGTTAGCTTCTGTGTGAACCAATTACAACAAAATAATTGGGAGTTGTCGGCACATCCAAACATTTATGCCAGTGGATGCAAATATTTATTTACATATCATCTGTTTGCACTTTGCTCTCTCTGAAGCTCCTCATAAAACACCAGTTTCTCCCTCTTGATGCTGAAATCACAACCTAAACTTGTTCGACTCAACTGGCAGAGCTAAAATATTTTTGTTAGGCTCACTTGATGTCTGTATTTTTGACGATGTGTTTATATCCCTCACTTATAAAGGAAAGTGATACTGTAGCCATCCTTTCGAAGGGAAAACTCTGATCTTTTTTTTTTTGCCAATCCATTCTGTTTTTCCATGTGGTACTCATTAAAGTAATTCCCAACTTTGTTGATTTTCATTATATCTGTAGAGTGTTAAAACTTACTTTCACACTTCTGCAATTGGTTAGCAATTATCAGTCAGCTCTGCCGGGTATCTTTTCTACTACAGCATATCAACTCTATCTCAATCCTGAAGTATCAAGAAATGCCAGGGTATTTTGGTCAATAATCCCTCCTGGATCTTCCTTCTGCAATCTTCTCTCAGTCACAAGTCTCTCCATCTCTTCTAAGCATGTCTTTCCATCTTCTTTACCTCTTTGAAATCCATCTACTCAACTGCTTTCTGCAAGGAGCAAAAAAATCCCTCTCCATCTCTTGCTAAGATTAATACAACACATTCATTAAAATGCTTAAGGATGATACCGTCTATTACCCCCACTGTATGTTGAAACTCGGGTTCGTCATGGGAAGACTTAGAGAAAATTCTCACTGTTTACCATTCGCCCTCTAGTGTATTTTCAGTATCCCCTTCAGCAGCTTGCCTCTTAATGGTTTATTTTTATGTTTCCCCAGTACATGTGATATTCCATATTCAATTTCATTTCCCCTAAACATTATATCTCAGCACTTCCTCTGCATAATTACAACTGTTCATAAAGCTACATCTTTCCCCTATTGGCTATAAGATAGTCTCTTACTAGATGGATATGTCATGGTTTCATTAAACATCCTCTTACTAGATTTAGAAACATAAAAAGTGGTTTGTTCTGGATCTGACTATTCAGTCTACTTTCCTGCTAGAAGACAGAGAAAACAGCAAGGAAGATGTGAGGAACAGTACCAGACCCACAATCTTGGCTATCAACCCAACCCTAAGTATTGTCCCAGAGAGAAGCCAATTTTTTTTTAAATGAAGGGAAGAAAAGTATTCTTTACTGACATTTCATGAGGATGTCCTACCTGAGTCTGGGACCTGAGATCATAGACCATGGAGCATAAAAATTGTGACCCAACAGAGATGAAGAAGTTCACTATAACCATGGGGTTCCCATATCCTTGGGACAAAGAGTTAAGTAGATTTGCACATCCTGTTCCCTCCCTTCCTCCCTCTCTCAGAATCATAAATATAAGTGGTGTAAATGAGAAATGTCTGCAGTTTATGTCAATTATATTTATGATTCTGTTCTTTCTCTCTTAATTTTGCAAAATCAAGACATATTAATGTTGTTTCTTTCCTTCAGGTCTTTTGTGACTCAGTCCTCTGCTCCATATTCTAGCCCCTTCCTTTCCAGTTCAGTTTGACCCCTCTACCAAGTGCAAAACCAAGGATCAGTTCTTTGCAAGGGCCTCAAATTTCTCAAATTTTTGTTTCACTTTGGAATTGTCCATCTCTGCCCCTTTTTCTTAGTTACTTCCTTGTTAATGTAACAAAATATCTGGACTAAAGGAGCTTGAAGAAGAAAGGATTTATTTTGGCTTGCAATTCAAAGGGGAGACAGTCTTTCCGAATGTGGCAGGAGCAGAAAGCTGTCTGGCCATGTTGCATCCACACCCAGGAAGCAGAGAACAAATAGGAAGTGGGGCCAGGCAATAAAGCCTCAAGACCGGCCCCCAGTATCCCACTTATACCAGCAGAGGTCCACCTCCTAAAAGTTCCACAAGCATCTCAAACAACCCACCAGCTGGGGACCAAACATTCATACATATGAACCTACGGGGAACCTTTCAAATTCAAGCCACAGGATTACTACACCAGGATTCTCCCAGCCAGTGTTTAGATTGTGCGCCCTCAACAGGCAGTATCAGCCACATCCAGAGGTGTGTCAGACATGCAGGTTCCCAGGCACCACCCAGCTTCACTGTAAGGACGACTTGGGAGTGGGCTCCACAACCTGGGTTTTGACAATGCACCCCGGGGGGTGATGGGAAGCCCTCCATCAGAGTCAGTTTTGAACTATGACCTTCCTTTGCTGGCAAATTCACCTCAGAGCATTTGATTTCAAGAGATGCTGCAAGCGGAACTCTTGCTGATGCAGTTCATGTTGGCACTGGCTTACGCATGCTCTTGCCCCAAACCTTGACTGTTCTCCGAGTTTAAGTCCCCAGGCCTTGAGAACATTACACCATTTTGATTAATAGGAAGAAATGGCATGTCGTTGGCATCCGCCTACTGCATCCATGAACGCCTTTAGCATTCATTTCCCTTTCAGCCTCCTCTCTTCTCAAGCCAGCCTTACTTTTTTTAAAGAGAAATATGGTCTTGTAACAAGAGGGCCTGCTTGTTGGTGTTTCTTCCTGCCCAGTTCCCACAGCTGGTAAGCCCCAAAGAAATTACATAGAGGTCTACATTAATGATAAACTGATTGGCCCATTAGCTCAGGCTTCTTATTAACTCTTGTAACATATATTAACCCATTATTCTTATCTATGTTAGCCACATGGCTCAGTACCTTTCTTAAGTGGGGCAGGTCATATCCTGCTTCTTAGGTGTCTGGACAGGACTGGGGAGAAATGGGCTTTTTCCTTCCCAGAATTCTCCTGTTCTCCTTGACCCACCTCTACTTCCTGTCTGGTTGTCCTGCCTATTCTTCCTGCCTGGCTACTGGCCAATCAGCGTTCATTTAAAACATAATTGACAGAATTGTCCCACACCATAGCCTTACATGGATCCTCACCTTATCTATATGTGTTGCTGATGCCCTGCATCCCAGTACATCTCTCCTTAATCTTTCCCTTTGCTTCCAGACCTGTCTGTCTATTGGCTTCCTGATGTGATTTCTGATTTTATAATTTGAGATCCTTCATTAAGACAGGTGATATAACTCACTTCAGAAGCTTCCACAAACACAATGGTTCAAATAAATCTTGTTGGCAGCTATCTCTCCACGTAGGGGTGGATCAGTCAATCCAACATCTGCTTCTATCCACACTCAAGACTTCTCTTGGACTGTGGGATGGTTGATCTACATTGCCAATTTGACTGAAGTTAGAGTGACCTCAGACACAAATGAGGCACATCTCTGGGTAGATCTATGAGGAGGTTTCCAAGGAGGACTGTGGGTGGGTGCCATGGCCTGCTTCCTAAAACCACATACAAAGGTAAACATGAGAAAGCTTACACAGTGCAAGGACCCTTTTCTTTGCTTGCCAGACCTCCATGAAGCTAACTGTTCTGCTTTACCCAGCCTACCCCTGTAACACCTCCGGAACCATGATCCAAGATTAATTTCTCCTACCCTACCCATCCTACCCCAGTTAACACCTCCGGAACCATGATCCAAGATTAATTTCTCCTACCCTACCCATCCTACCCCAGTTAACACCTCCGGAACCATGATCCAAGATTAATTTCTCCTACCCTACCCAGCCTACCCCAGTTAACACCTCCGGAACCATGATCCAAGATTAATTTCTCCTACCCTACCCAGCCTACCCCAGTTAACACCTCCGGAAACATGATCCAAGATTAATTTCTCCTACTCTAAGTTGTCTGCATTACAGTGATGTGAAAAGTAGCTGGTGCGGGCAGAGCTCTCAGTGTCAGCAATGCCAACATGGGCCTTGACCGCTGTTGTGGGTCCTTTTCCTGTGCAGCTCAGGAAGTCAGTAGCTCCTGCAGGGTCCAAATCATTATAGTCTAAAAATGCTTCAGACATCACCAAATGTCACGTGATAATAGATAAGGGCAAAATCCTTCAGTAGAGAACCACAGCCACCAGGCTGGCTATCTCATTTTCTTAACCATTCCAGAGAAGGGTGGCTGCATTCAATTCCTATAACGCCCATTAACCCTGCCTCACCACTACAGAAACAGACAGACAGACAGAGAGATAACAGCAACAAAACCTGTCTCATTGGCCAAATGGATGAACTCAAGAGTAGTCCATTTTAGCCTTTCTAGCTTACCTGTATAGCTCTTTGGAGATTCATATAGCCACTCCAGGTCCCTCAACTTAGTAACTTTAAAGAACTCTCTCCCAACACTTCTCCACATGTAGTACACTCTGAGGCTGTTCATTTCCACTATTGTCTCTGATTTTCTGTTGGAATATTTTAGGCCCCAATAATGCCCCTTGTCTAGCTTTAGTTTTAGCAGCAGTTAAAACTTTCCAGATTCATATTTTCCCGTGGTCTTCAGAAGATCAACATTTCTCTCAAGTAGAGAAGTGCTTCCATCCCATGGGAAGACTTCAGGCTCTATTTCCAACAGGTCATGTTTAAATGCAAGCCAAAGTCAATATCCTAAACCTAGCAAGTCTTGCTCAACTCAGAGAAAATCTAACCTAGAAACAGGTGCTTCAAGAAAACAGCTCTTGGGGCTAGAGAGATGGCTCAGAGGTTAAGAGCATGGACTGCTCTTCCAGAGGACCCGGGTTCAATTCTCAGCACCCACATGGCAGCTCACAGCTGTCTGTAAATCCAGTTCCAGGCGTTGACACCTTCACACCAATGCACATAAAATAAAGTTGAATAAATCATAAAGAAATTAAAAAAAAAGAAAAGAAAACAGCTCTTTAAAAACATGCCTTAGTCAGATGCCTAAGATAGTAAGTTGGGAGGCCTAATTCTCTTTAGCCATTACCTTGTTTGGGGAATCTCGAATCCATGTTGGAATTAAATAAAGATTTAAGAAATTGTAGAGTGTTTAAGACACACATAACACAAGCTATGAGGAAAAGCCACCATGAGTTATTTGAACTACGTGAATGAAGAGGTTTTCTACACCCACCCTACCCTATCCCCTGTGCAGCCTGTGCAATTCCAGATGAGACAAAAAAAGAAACCAGGTTGGATCACTGGAGCTGGTGTTCCCAGGGCCTAGCACTAAACTGAAGTCCAAAGCTGAGACTCTAGAGTCTCTCCTCTGGGTGGAATTGCACTTTGTGCAATTTGAGGTCTGAATAATGCATTTTTGACCTCAAAAGAATATTTATTGCAAGCCATCATCCCCAAAGCAAGTCAGAGATGAAGGCTAGCCAGGCATAATGACCCATACCTATAACCCCAGTTCCAAGGAGGCAAGGAAACAGGGGCTTAAGGGCAGCCTGTGCTACATAGTGATACAAAGAACTGGAGATGTAGTCCGGTGCAAGCTCCTGCTAACTCTGGTCATGAGAGCTATTCCAACAGTCAGGGTTTCACACCTGAGTTCTTGTGCTTATTTTAATGTCTCAGAGCTTTCTAAACAGTGCTGTGATTTGCTGGGGGTTGGGATGCTAACTAAGCGTTTACTCTTTCTTCAGTGTGTGAATTTGGAAATAACAATTTAACTGAGTGTTGGGGAGTATCCAGTGACCCCAAACACACAGAAGAGGGCAAGCTTCATGGAAACTGGGAAGCCAGGTTGCTCTACTCTAAAGTGATGCTGGACTAACAGAACTTGCCATCTTAGAACAGGCATAGAGGTCATCCATTGAAATATCACAATCTCTTTGGGCTAATCCAATGCTTTGCTATTAATATCTTGAAAATCTGAGACATTTTAGAACAAGGTACCCCACTTTTCACTTTGACACCAAGATGCCCAAATTCTGTGGCTGATCCCAAGCAGAGGTACCGGTGACAGAGATGATGCGGATGGGGTAGCTGCAAGGGAGTTAAAATCTTGCTGCCTGAGATGCCTGGAGTCTCGCCGTCTGTTGCATAGACACAAGGTGCGGAACATTCTTCTAAACACTGCAGAAGATGAGTGAAATTTGCCAGGGTTCACGTGCTGTGAATTCAAGCAATTTGTTCTCTTGGTGGAAGAAGTTTAGAATAGTACCGATCAAGGTCAGCTTTTGTGAGAAAGAATTTTAGTGCCATTTCTTTTAATTTTTTTCTTGTCTTTTAGATTTTTTATATGTGAGCTTCATAATATCTTGTGACTTCAAAGGCAATGCTTCATTAAAATTGCTAGCTTGGTACGGACACACACAGTCCAGATTATGTTATTTAGCACAGATTAGGAAGCTAGTCTAGTCCCTCCTCAAACCCATCGCTTTGATATTTGAATAATTAATCCGAAGAAATTCATCATTTAATTATAAGGTTTAAGCAGCACTTAGGAGACATGAAAGGTTTCCAGGAGTCTGTATCACCAGCTGAAAACTGAAAATATTCCAAACCAGATCCTATTTCAATGATGTCATGGAGGAGAGATTTGATTAGCGGAACTTCCAGACGTTCTTAGAGCAGACCACCATTGTAATCGCCTTTCTCCTTCTGGCTGGGTTGTTACCTGAAGTTCCTGGTTCAGAATTAGGTACCTTTTAGAGAATTAGTTTTAGCTCACTAGAGATGTGACTTACACACACAGCGTGCTGTGTTGGTCCCTAAAGCATAGCCCTGTGAGAACCTATGCCTCAGTTTCCCCATCTTTAAAAGGGAAGACCTCATGTTGTTAACGTGCTCTTTCTCTAGATGCCATTCTATCTAGGTCTGATTTAAAACAACCTCCCTGGTCCCCTATAATAGAAACTCGGTTACCACAGGTTGGTTGAACTTGCTGGTAGTTCTAAACAAAGAAGCCTATTCTCAAAGATAATTTTCATTTTAAAAATATATGGAGACGAGAACTGGAGAAAAACTTAAAAGTTTCATCCCAATGATGTTGATTCTGGAGATAACTTTCCCACACCATGGCTGGGTGATTGTTCTGAGCCTCCACTTAAGGATTTGAACAATGGAGGACTTCTATTCTGCCAGGTAGGAAATAACTTGGGGTTTGATTTTAGGGTTGACTATTCAACATCCATTCCAATAAATTCCCTCCATCCTTCCATCAAGAGACACAGCTCCCCTGCGAACCAGCCAACCACAATCTAATTTGAGGAATCCCACCCCTTTCCCTTTCTTCTGTAGCAGAATGTAACGCTTACAGCATCTCCTCAAGGCCTAGGCCAACTCCCCTTTTCAAATGCTCATTAGTAAAGTACAGAGGCTCAGAAACTAAAAATAGATTATCATATGCTCCAGAAGTCCCGTTATCAATTGAATCTGAAGTGTTTCTAGTAGGTCTGTCTGTGAACACTAGGTACCCAACTTGTGGGGTTATTTTGAAGACTGTTAAACATTTAGGGGTCTGGGTCTCCTGTTGGAAGTAGTTTGTGAGGGGCAGGCCTTTGAAAATGGTGCCCATCCTTCAGAAGCTTCTTTCTGCTTCTGGTCTGTACAATGTGAGCAGCCACTGCCTCACATTCCCGCCACCATGGACACGCAACCCCATCTACATCTCTCGCTATGTTAGCAACCTTTAAACGTCTCCTGTACCTTTGAACATAATAGTCAACGTGGCTGAAATGGTATAATATACTTGCTTCTCTCCCCACCTCTCCTTGTTCTTCCACATGAAATTCTCTGATTCAACAGCTGCATGCTGTTTAATCTTACCTTGGCAGGTGTCCTGCATTGGGGACTTTATGCATGCTGCGCTCTATAAGGAGTATCCCTTCTAGCCTACATCAATTCACTGTGACAACTCAGTGACCTAAGAGAAGGATCCCTGGCCACCAAGGCCATTGGAACCCATATGTGTCTTTCAAAATGTTGGGCAAGAAGGTTCTTCTGATACATAAATATGGAATATGTCCTCTCCCATGGGGCTTATAATAAATATTAAAAGTTCTAAAGTAGATTAAGATAGAAGTGCCAACTTAGCTATCTTTGATCTAAACTCACTATTTCCCACAAATCCATATGACCCTCCTTTGGAAAAAGTCTATCTTGCACTATGTAGGAAAAACTTGATTTGCTGCAGCCTAGCTCTGCCACACCAGGTACCTCACATCAATATAAAGGGGGTCCATTTTCTAGCAGGTCTCTTGTGTAATTAGTTGACTGTAAATGACTTGGTAGGATACAATAACTGTGTATGTATAAGAATTACAGACCCAACACCTAGAACACATTTTAAACATCTGCTACATAGTGATTTATGTCCATTAAAATACAATTAAAGGATAATGATGGGACTGGTATACAAAAATATAATATAAGAAGGATAAAAGTGGGACTGGGAAAAGGTTCAGCAGTCAATAGCATTTGCAGAGGGCTGAGGAGATTCCCAGTACCCGCATTGGGTGGCTCACAACCAAATGCAACTCCAGCTCCAGGGATCGAATACCCTCTCCTGGCCTCTGTAGGTACCTGCACACATTTGTGCATACTCACACATAGTCACCCACATACAGACATAATTGAAAATAATATACACCTTTTTAAAAAAGAATAAAAGCACATTATATAAAGTAATACAGCATTATCTTATTTCATTGAAAAAAACTTGATGATAGAAATTAGTACATGTAAAGGAATGTGGGGGAGTGTGTGAGCGTGTGCCCATACTTGTTCACACTTGCCCTGATAAGCATAGACCATGAAGAATGATGCCCCGATGCACCGAGAGTCAGGACTGTCTCTCAGACACAAGACCCCATCATCAAGCAAAGCACTTGTTCCTCTATATCCGTCAAAATAATCCGGTGCTGCTCTGAGCTCTTTTGCCTCACTTTAGTGTTTTCTGTTGTTTCCAAACTTTCTGAAACAAAAATTGTTTATCTAAATTGAAAACACTTTAACTGTTAAAAAGCCAGAAAGAAATCAAAACACAAGAAACCATTTATAAGTAAACACAGTAAGGCAGTGGAACACCCACCCAAGTCTGGGCAGAGACGCAGTGCTGAGGCTGTGAGGAAAACTAGCCAAATTCCAGTGCCATAAGAGAGACCGTTGGAAATGCTTAGAAGATTCTTTAAACATCAGCAGGGGTTGAGGAGCGAGCTGCACACTAAAATGCTACTGTGTCTGAAGAGTCTCAGAAACTGTCCAACAGGACTTTTTCAAGTTAAGCCTTTGGTGCGTGTCAATACTGGACCCAAAGTCTGAGACAAAATGCTAGGAAGGTAGGTGCCTGTCCGTAGCATTTAAGGAACAAGATGAGAAATGTTTCATCCACACAGACAGAAGGTGCAATTCTTTGGACAGTGCCTTCTCAGTTGGGGCTTATTAACATCAGTTGTAACTATTGGCATATTAAGCACTTAGGATGATCCAGGTGTTTGCCCTGTTCCTTATCTGCATTAAGTCTTTCAATAAACATAGCATCTACGAGAGAGGTTTGGGACTGCTTCTATTCTCATTTTTAAAAATAAAGGCATACAAACTTAGATAGGCCAACTACCTGGCTATGGGTTGCCATGTTGCTTGGTAGAATCACAGAGACTGGATTATTCTCAAAGGGGGCTGTAGACTAAGGCACTTGGACTCCAACATCATATCCTCGTGCCTTCAGTAAAAAAGGTCAGGTGGCTTTTTGTTTTACTGGAAGTATTAGGTCAGAATTTAGGACTTCCCGCATGCTGGACCAATGGTCTGCCACTGAGCTAGAGCCCAGCACTGAAATGTTATGTTCTATTTAAAAAGTACTTTATCAGAATGCAAAGGGCACCCACCATTCATAAAGCCTTATCTGATAATTAGCAATATTTTCCTTGAATAAAACCTTCATCTATTCATTCTTAAGTTACCAAATCATTGAAGAACATTGGTCCCCAGCACTGCTGGGAATAAATGGGACCTAAAATAACTACTCTTACCACAGCATTGAGCAAATAAGTAAAATTAACATAAAGAGAGACAAAATTAGTGGAGTCTTAGTCGTAGAGGGTAAGAGCTACTTCATCTCCAAATTCACAGTCTTGGAATCTCTGCAGTATGTGACAAATTGCAGATGGCAGCCTTGGGCTTAGTCTCTCAAAGGAGCCAATTCCTCTTGCCAAGACCCCTTGGCCTTGATGATAGAATTTTGCTTGGTCTATGGCACCCCCCAACCACAAACACACACACACACACACACACACACACACACACACACACCTGCCTTCTTCCATCCTGCTCAGGAGTGGGAACCAAACCTCCTTGGGTTCTCAGGAAGAAGCTTATCATGTAAAAGCATAAAGGCAGTTCATGATACAGTCAGTGTCGGGATTCTAACTACCGTTATCAAATGTGAATTTCTCTTTCTAAGCCAGATCCTCACCTTCCCCCTCATCAGCCAGCACTCTTAATTCTGAATCATGTTGTCAAGGGGTCTCTCCAAACTGTCTGGGAGTTTCTAGAACCAGACAGTTTTTTTTTTTTGGAATGATGAGATACATGATTAGGAGTCGGCAATGTGTTCCGCACACAGTGGTACTCACCAGGTCAGTGAGTGAGTTAGTCCATCTTCTTAAGAGCTCTCTTTCTCTTTTGTCTGTGGTGGAAATAAGCCTTAAGAAAGCAAAGATGAGGTTTTGCATAGCTGCATAGTCTCCGTTCACTTATTTTGTATCCCGGGGGAAATGATGGGTACCACCACATCAGGGAGTTGCACAATGCTCTCTCGAGGACAGCTTTGAATAGTGTTTAAAGTAATCAATGATGGCGTATAAAATTGTTGCCCAAATGAAGAGTCCTTGTCCATTGAATCTTTGTAATAGCAGACATTTTTCTTTGTTCATACTTTCACGACTAAAGAACCCATTATCCCAGGAAGTAGTAAAACTTTTCTTAGTAGGTAGGAGAGTTCTAAATTTGTTTCTTAGCAACCAGTTCCTCAAAGGAACGCACGAGGACACAATTTCTGAGTTTTCCATACACATTTGTATTTAGAAAGACGAGGGGTACAGGAGTGTGTGCCAGCCTGGGAACAGAGAAGCATCTGTAACTTCTTCCAGTTAGTGGCACACACATTACATTACAGGGCCCATCTGCAAAAGCAAGCCAATAAAAATATAACACTTGCCTGCATAGACAGCAATTATCCCCCATTCTTCATTCAGTCAGCAGCTTAGTAATTTAACAATTTTGAGCTCCCTCCCCATGGAAAGTAATAAGGGATTAGGTAGCTTGCTAAAATCTTAAAGGATTTTCTAATATAGATACTAGTTGCATTATGCCCCGACAAAAACAATGTTCTGATAAACTAACCTGGGAAATAAATTGGGGATTATTCTGACATTCAATAGTGGAAACATCTTACCCAAGTAAGAATAATTAAGTTGCTGTCTTCCTGGGTTCTATTTCTTAATTTGGTTTCCCACCATGGCCTTGCAATAGCAACAATAACAGTAACAATGTCAATTAATATTTAGCAAGTCTTTAGTGTAATAGTCAGCTTTTTGAAACTGTAACAAACATCTGAGCTAATGAACTTACAAAGAAAAAATGATATTTTGGCTTTGAGTTGTAGAGGCTTTAGTTCATGATTGGTTGTTTCATTGCTTTGGGCTCCTGACAACACATTGCAGCAGAAGCCATGATAGAGGAAAATCATTCCTGTCATGGTCAGGAAGCAGAAGAGAGATAACGAAGGGATCCGCGCTCTCCTGTCCCCTTCCAGGGCACCTAAAGACCTCCTGCTGAATTCCACTTCTATTGCTTCATAATAGTGCCATGCTAGGGATCAACCATTTAAAATCTGAGTTTTTTGGCCTGGGATATTCCAGATCCAAACTATGGTATCCACTGTTTTATCTAACTATTTTACATGTATTATCTATTTTAACCCTTACAATAGTTTATTGAAATAGCCCTGGTTTTTGTTTGTTTGTTTGTTTGTTTGTTTGTTTTGGTCAATCATTGAGCATTGAATTAGGTTCTTGAAGTTAAACTACTATTTAGGAAAATGAGAGCAGTCAGGGCTGAGGGTGTGGCTCAGCTGGTAACAACAAATGTCAGGACATTCATTCTCCTCTCTAGCATTTGTTAAAAGCCAGACTACGGTCTTGTGTCCCTGAAAAATGTCAGGAGTTCACTGGCCTACCAGAGTAAGCAAAATAGAAGCTTCTAGATCATGAGAGACCCCGTGTCAAGGGAGTAAGTGGAAGATAATAGAAGCCTTAGAAATCTTCCTCTGGCCTCCACATGTATGTACACAGGCCATGGGGAGGAGCAGAGAGAGGGGGGCAAATACACAATTGGCAGAGGTTGGAAATGGATTGCTCACATAGTGGCTAATCGGACTTCTCCAGATCATTGTCAACAGTGAGATCTTTGTGAAGTCTGAGGACCCTTGAATGACATGAATGCTCAGCCTAAGATAAGTCCTGGATCCACTCAAGTCTCAGAATGCACACAGTCTATTGGGAGAGGGCCATGAGGATCATGGTTGACATTGCCCATTAAATCTGCCACCCTAAAAAGTACTCCTCTGGATACAACCAAGCTGTTTTTCAAAGAATAGACTTGGAAGAAACATGAAGTGTCTGAAGGGCTGCCACACTGAACAAATTGCCTGCACACTTGGCAAATCTCTTCTAAGCAGACGTGTAGCTTAATTGTTTTCCCTTCCCATTGCCATCTTAAAGAAACCTGGCATCCATCGCAGCCCCCCTTCAGTGGCCCCCACAAATGCTTTTTATTTCTTGGAAAAGAAAACTGTCCACTTATCCCAATAAGCATGAATTGAGAAAAATTATGATTTTTTGGGGAGGCCTTTCTTTTAATGGAACAATGTGTCAGAACTGGGCCTTCAAAAACAAGGTAGAATGTCAATATGAACCAGAAACAAGAGACCTCTGAGTCTAAGCTGGTGACCGACTCAACCAGATGCTTCCTAGTCCCTACTGTAGGTTGGTCCTGGGAGGCAAAGTGAGCATCAGCATTCAAGGATGCTCAGGAGCTGCAAACTGAGGATGCAAGGAGAAAGACATTGATTTAGATGCTTCCTTGGCAGTTCCAGCTTCTTGCTCCCTGGGAACAGCCTCCTGATAAATCAGTTTTTATCTTTAGAGTCCTCCTTGGTTTTCCATCAGTGGTTATACCTTCAAAGGCAATTCAATGTGTTTTTCCCTCATTTAAATTAGTTACTGTACAATTTCTTAAACATATTCCTCTCTCTTTATTCCAGAGGCTACCCTTCAAAGACAGACATTTCACTTGCAGCAAAATGTAAGTACATTTTCTCCCTAAAATAATATCTGCTTCTCGGCTGTCATTCCTGAAACCTCCTGGTCTCAAAGGCTCCTGTCTCCTACCATTGCACTCTTAAAGCCTGGTGCAACCAAAACTGGTCACAGTCAGAGCAAATGTTTCACATGACTGATTTGTGTAACAGCGTTTTAGAAATGGTTTTGGAAGCAAATCGAAGCTGACTGTGGCTATGAGAATATTGCATCTCAAACAATGTAAATAAAAGTGAAGGGGAAGTTTATGCAAATTCATCATGATATTAGACTCAATGACATCAAACATCTGAATATTCATCACCCATCAAGTAGCTAGTTTATTTCTCTTTTCCCAGTCATTTCTCACCATGGTTCACAGGCCCCTCCCTGTTCAACTTCAGGGTAGTTGCCTCATTAATTCCTTCCTGTGTCTGCTACATTGTGGCCACTCTGTCAACTGTGTTTCTTCTAGAGTGAATCTCCTATGTATTACATTCTTTCTCTCTGAAACTCTCAGTGTCTATACCAAACTCCAAATCTCTTCTCTTCTGGAAGACCAGATATAATTGCAGTGGGTCTGAGTTTGGAGGGTAGGCATTTCACAGTCTTGCCTTTAGCATGAGTATGTGAATACATATCTCAGTATGTGTTTATGAAAAGCCATCTTTCTCTGAAATAATTGGATAAGATGTAAGTTGAAAAGGCAGAGAATTGATTTAGGTTCAATATGAAGACTGTAGAGTATTCACAAGTATCTGAAAACGGTAATGAGTTCCTTGTCAGCGAAGATAAACAACCACAGGGTCAGAGGTTGAGTCAGCCATTTGAAGCTCCTGGTTTACACAGAAATTCCAATAAGGGGCACATCTCCGCAGTCACTGACGCCTTAGCTAGCCTTTCTTAACCCATCAGAATCCCATGCTCTCACTGGAATCCTGCGTACCACGCACGTTCTAATAAATTCCCCTTGGATCACTCGGATTCCTAAGACAGTGTATTCAACTGAGCTGCAAGAAGAATTTAGTTCATCCTGGCTTCCCAGGGTGACGCCTTTCTGTTTGCTTTTTCCAGCAAATTGATCCCATTGCTCGCCACCAAATATTCAAGCATCAGCTTCACTTTCAGAATCTCTCCTACTCCGTGTCCAAGTGTGGTGCAGTCAGCAGACTGTTTCTAAATGTCAAGCTCTGTGTTCTATGGCTTTGGTCTGGAGTGCATTATCAAGATACCTGCATGTTAGGAACATCTGAAGTGGCTTTTACCAATAAAGTCGCATTAGATTTTCATGAGCCAGTCTCCCTTTCATGCGTTCTCATGAGCACATTACTCGTGCAGATGTTCACGTTTGTCAGTTTTCTCTCATTAGAACATGGAGCTCATTTCGGAGAAACCGCCTTGTGGTTATTTTCCTATGTGTTCATATTTAATAGTTCTTTAGCATACATCGGTGCTGGCTTAGTTCCAGCATTGTGATTAAATATTAAATCCTAAAATGTAGTTCATGGTGAATGTTAGGTGAAGGGCAATTTAATTTTTTAAAGGTTTCTTTCTATTTTTAATTATTTTTGTATATATGTGGGGGTTATGTGTACATACATGCAGTTACCCATAAATGTCAGAAGAGGGGTTCAAATTCTCTGAAACTGTAGTAACAACAAGTAGTTGTTAGCCGCCTGATGTGGGTGCTGAGAACCCAACTTGGATCCTCTGAAAAAGTATTGCATGCTTGTAATTGCTGAGCCCTCTCTCCAACCCTCAACTCAGTATTTTCTAAGATTTATGTTTATTTATTAATTATGAGAGAGAGAGAGAAAGTGCTCATATGCATTTGTACATGTGTGCAAGTGCTCATGGGGGGCAGAGGAAAGAGACAAGTGACCCCCTGGAGCTGGAGTTACAGATGGTTGGGTTCTTGGAGCCAAACTTAGGTCCTCTGGAAGAGCAGTTTGTCTCTTAACCACTGAGCCATCTCTCCAGCTCCATTAAAAGATAACTTAAAGTAGTGTTTTAAACCATTACATGTAAATATAAGTATATCAGTGATGACTGTTACCCCCAGATCTCTTTATCAAAAGTTCAGCTAACGCACCCATTCCTTGTAGACTGCAGGTCAGAAGAAGGGCAAGAAATTGGCGGGTTCACCATGGAAGTTGCAAATACTGATCATACCCAATACACAGTGACCTAGTCTGCTAGGAAGAATTCCAACATGGAAACAGCACTGGAATTTCATTCTATCCAGACAGAAGGGGTCTTCTCAAATACCGGAGTCTTCTCTGAGTGACTAAGAGAAGGTTGCTCTTACTCAGGGAGTCACAAAAATGCATTAAAACCATTAGACTGGTGCTGGAGAGATTATCAGTGGTTAAGAGCACAGGCTGCCCTCGCAGGGGACCCGGACTTGGTTCCCAGAACCCACACAGCAGCTCACAATTATCCGTAATTCTACTTCCATGGGATCCAATGCCCTCTTCTGACCTCTTTGGGCACTAAGCCCATGCATGGTTTACAGACATACACATAGGCAAAATACTCATACACATAAAATAAAATAAATAAATCCTTTTAAAATTATAGAAATAAATAAGTAAGTAAAAAGCCACCAGTCAGTGACTACTAGGTTTCATTTTGGTGGCCCACAGTCATCAGCATCTCCAGAGCACAAGGGCCAGATGAACAACCAGCAGATATACAACCATTGGCTGCAAACCCCCCCCCCATCAGTAATGTGTACAGAACATGGAATACCATCTTCACTGGAGGAGGACAGCGTAACCGAATCAGGAAGAAATGCCCCATAGGAAAATAGGGCGGGGCTGTGGAAGGAACCTTCTGGGTAAAAAGTCAGAGTTCTCACAGCTAAATCCATTTCGCTCTCTCTGAGGTGACATGATTCTGAAAACGTTACCACCTTACCTTCTAAGTTCTTTTATTATGGGATATCTGTTAGTATCCAGGCACACTTTGGCCCTGCCCCCTGGGCACAGTCACCCCTCGGCTTATGGCAAGCGGTTCCACTGTTCACAGAGCAAAGGGCCCTTTAAGAGACAAGCTCCACCCACTCCTGATCTTTCCCTTCTCACCCAGGCTAGCTGGTTTTGGCCTCTCCTCTCCTGTCTCCTCTTCGGTCCCTCTCTATCTCTCTGTCTCTTTGTTTCTCTGTCCTCTCTCATTCTCTCTTCCCTCCCTTTTAATAAAACTTCAGACTCAAGCTCTCTCTGTGTAGCTTACTTTGCCTTGGTTTGGGCCCGACTGCTATGGGACTCCGCAAAGGTCCCTTTGTATCTAACAATATCGAAGACTGTTTTGCTGACTGTTTCAAAGGTTGTTATGCTGATCGCATAAGATTACATTGGTGAGGGAAAAGTGCATTGGATGTGTAAAGGATTTGAAAGGTTTTTGCTTGTTTGTTTGCTTGGTTCGGTTTGGTTTGGTTTCATGATTCGGTTTTCTGTGGGTCCCTGACATTTGGGTAACAAACTTCGGACCTTTGGGCCTTAAAGGCAACACTATACAGCCATAGAAAATAGAATCCTACTGAGCCTAAGCCGTCTCCCTCAGCCTTGCCCCCACTGTTGCTGGACCCAACTACCCACCATCTTCGGGACCACTGCCTCTGACGGAGCGTTGTCTTCTCTCTGGGTGGTATGGGGGAGAAAGTTGCCAAGCAAACCTGAACTATCCAGAGCCCTGTAAAATGCGCAATTGCTTTTTAAGAGGCATGGCGATATTGTGTGTTCCTTTTGGATTTTTTGGCAGTCTGGATTTTCTGCTATTTGTGGTTTTGCAATTTCTCTTTTCACAGACAACACCCTGGCTCTCGTTCAATGCCCAACTGGTGGGGCTGAGGTGATGGGGGAGGGGCCGGAGTCCCCAGAGCTCTGTCTGCTCCAGGGTTTAAAAGAAGGAAATGTTAATGAAAAAGTCAGAAAGAATGTTTGAGATGGTGGAAGTCGGTGGGTTCACGGGGAAGAAGCAACCTTTAATAAATTGTGGGCCTAGAGTTTGATCTGGGGACTTTTATCGATTCAACGAAGATTGTTTGTTTTTTTTTTTTTTTCTCTCTAAAATCCTCTTGAAGTTTGTCTGGGGTACAATGTCAGTCTCTCCTTCTCTTCCTCCTCCTTCTTCCCCCTCCTCCTTCCTCTCCTCTTCCTTCTTGTATTCACCAAGTGCAGAGAAGTTTTACCCCCACCCCACCCCTACAGGCTCAAGGCTCCGGCTGGCCTCTTCTTCAGATAATTCTGTGTGTACCTGCTTGCTACCTTCTTGTTTCTTGTGAACTAGCTCACACATGCTGGAATCTCTTGCCTTGGTTGTGCGCTGATGGCCTTTGCTTCTCCTTCCTAATGGCTGTAGTGGTCTTTGCAAGTCCGTGGCGTCAAGCAGTAAGCGATGGGCATTTATCTAGGCTGCATGGTTTGTTCTCTATTCACTGCTTCTGCAAAGGCTTGGCTGCCTTCAGATGCTTTCTTGGAGCTGCTAGGTGTGAAGCTGAACAATCCCAAGTAGCATCCAGAGTCACCTTGTATTCCTCTGTTCGTTTCTTTATCTCCAATCAGTCCCCAGGTCTCGACATTGTGGATTCCGGATGCTCAGATCCTCTCATTGTTCAGCAGAGATTGAAGACTCGAGGCCATCTATTTCTACCCTGATCATGACTGAAGTGCCCTTGTTTCTTACTTTTGTAAGAAATTTAAAGTAATTGCTATTTATAGGTCAGTTACTACCCCTGAGTTCTGCCTTGGAGAAAATATGACCTAAACGTGTATGTATTCCCAAGGGTTAGCAAATTGCTCTTCTTATGGACTAATTGCAGGGTTTTAATTTGAGAAGACACATTGCATGTCTTAAGGCACCAGCCTAAAAGGTCACAACACCCCCTTCCTTTCCTCTCATGTGATATCCTGGTCCTCCTTTTCAACAGCTGACCCCACCTGTCTCTTGCTAATGTGAGATGGCTTCCCTATAACTCCAGGCCATTGGGCTGTCTTTGCCGTCTTGGATGTGCTTAGAAGAATCCACTCTTCCCAATCATGACCCTGCAAATATTTTGGAATCTCCAGTACTCTAATCTCCGGTACTCTCAGAGTCTTCCTTGTCCAGACTTCCACTTCCCCAGTTCCTCTAGCCGTCCTTCAAAGGACTGGGTTAGCTAGCCTTTTCAGTTTGTCCAGGTTCCTTTCTCAATCTCTGTCCTAAAATGTTACAGCCTGAAATAAAAAGATACTGTTGAGAAGCCAGGCCTTACAGAGTTCCAAGAAAACAAAAGGGAATGACGTTTTCATCCCAGGTGCAGGATTTCTATTAGTCTAGCATGGAGTGCATTCAAATTTTTAACAGCATTTTGGCCCCAAGGTTAACCCAGAGGCCTTGGAAGGACACATCTAAGCTGCCCCAGCTTTGCCTACACTTCTGCATGTTCCATAGCATGAGACCTTTACCTGGATGACTGGGACACAATCTCGGTCTGAGACTATTCCTAAGAAGTGATAGGGGCTTTGATTTTTTTTTTTTTTTTTTTTTACTTCTTTAAATCCCTGTACCAGTTTGATTTGCCTCTTGACTTTACTCAAGAGACTGATATAGAAGGAACATCTGGATTTTGAGCTCCTCGCAGGTAGAGCCATATTTTGTTCATCTTTGTCTCCCCTGAAATGTCTGTGGCATTCTCCTGTACAATCTAATGTTCAGGGAATGCTTTGCTGAAGCCTACCTAAACAGCTAGTTTTACGCTCGTCTGCTAGTACGTGGCCATCTTCTCTACTAGAGCTGACTCCAGTGGGAGGTCAGGTCTAGGTCACTTAGTCATAGCCACATTAGAGTTTGCCAGTCGTGTGCTTTGTCTCTGAACCTGTTCCTGATGTGAGATCGTATCTTTATAACCGCCTCATAGGTTATTATGATGCTGGATCCATGTAAAGAATATAGGGAAACCATTGGTAGCAGGATAGCAATAATCAATAGTTAAGAGAGTCACTGTTTTTGCTTATTTTTTCTTATGATGTCATCTCCCTGTGTTAACAGTGATACACACAGCTGGGCCTAGCTTGGTCACAGCATCCCACAATAATCACAAATAGTCATTTCATAATTGAAACGACAGTACAGTTTGACTAAATAACTATTTCATGGGCTGCACATTCAATGGAAACAGACATCTAAAGAGGTAGAAAACATGACCCACATTTACAAAAGCGCTTCAGAAAGGGCTATGTCTCGTGCTTCAGCGGACTATCTCAAGATGGCCACCCACATTCCTTGTGGTGACTGCTCAATCCTCATGCATGGTTCCCTCTTTGTTGCTGTGATAAAGCACCACGACCAAGGCGACTTCAGAAAGAAAGGCTGTATTTTGACTTACAGTTCCAGAGGGAGAGCTTACAACGGCAAGAGAGGCAGGGTGGCAGGCTGCCCAAGCAGGAAACTGAGAGACCGTATCATCGGCCACATGCAGGAAGCCAAGACAGTAAACTGGAAATGGCGAGGCTGTCAACTCTCAAAACCGGCCCCAGCAAAGCTCTGCCCCCAAGGCTCCAAAACTTCTCCAAACAGTGCCACTAACAGAGGACCAAGTGTTTAAATACATGAGGCTGCTAGAGACAGATCCCATTCAAACCACCACACTTCTCTTCCTTCCTATTGCTGCCTCTACTGCAATCCCACCTCATTCTGCTTTCTTCCTCATTTACCTCCTCCCCTAATCACGCCCAGTTCTCCAGCATCACCAAGTTACTACTGGCCCATGATACTCTCTCCACAGCAACCCCACTTCCTAGCAATTTCAATATGACCTTCCTCCACTGCTTCTGAAAACAATACAGGCTTGTGGAGTAGTGAGTAAATCTTGCACACACACATACACACACGTACATGTGTGTATATATGTAACATGAAGGACCTGCTTGTTGGGGTTTCTGTCCTGCCCAGTTCCTACAGCCGGCAAGTCCCAAAGAAAATCACACAGAGGTCTCCGTAAGTTATAAACTGATTGGCCCATTAGCTCAGGCTTCGTATTAGCTCTTATAACTTATATTAGCCCATTATTCTAGTATATGTTAGCCACATGGCTCCGTACCTTTTTCAGCAGGGCAGGTCACATCCTGCTTCTTAGGTGTCTGGACAGGACTGCTGAGGAATGAGCTTCCTCCTTTCTAGAATTCTCCTGTTCTCATTGCCCGGCCTCTACTTCCTGTCTGGCTGTCCCACCTATACTTCCTACCTGGCTACTGGCCAATCAGCATTTGTTTAAAACATAATTGACAGATACAGAATTGCTCCACACCACATATACCCATATATGTGTATATGTGTATACATATTTATTGTAAGTCTTACTGGTATGATGGGCATATAACACACAATTTACAAATAATAATAAAATATGGAATATAGTATTATAACTTCCCTGTAGCTAACTGGTTCTGACCTGACTCTGCTGCCGTTTTGTGTTGAGCTCTCCTATCTGTAGCCACCCTAAGGCTGAAATAGATGGATGAATCTAGTTTCTATGTAAATAGAATTGCTATTCCTGCTCATGCTTATGACTAAGGCCAGAGTGAAACAAGAGTGCATGTCAAAGACACTCTATCTTCCCCAGTGTTGTGAGCACACTCTGTGCTAAGCAAGACACTAGCTTTTTACCTCAACCGAATATTTCTTCCAATTTCTATGCTATCATCGCGTGACTGCTGTAGGCAGAGCATTCCTTTTTGTTTAATCTACACTGTTAGGATTGTACCTATAACTTAATCTAGACACTCAACAAGACAGTAAAGCAAAGCCTCATCTGTAGTATTTTCCAATCTCTGTGGACTAAATGCTTCTTCAAGGAGCTGGGGGTTTAGCTCAATTGTAACGCTCTTGTCTATCAAGCACAAGACCGAAGTGCCAGAAAATTGAATGAGTACTTAACAAATGAGCACTCCTTTCTGGGCATTCCCAATACCGACTGTTACCAACTGCAGAGTTAGGGAGCTATGTAGTAACACACATTAGTACATTATGGCTTGAAGATAAAACACTTGGAAAACAAGATGGAGCAAAGCAATTAGGAAGTGATGAGTTATGGGTATTTTCTTCCTTTGTTCTTAATGCAAGTTATGCAACTGCCCTATATAACTTAACCTCTTAGAATGTCTGTGTTTAGCAAATAGCTTACACATTCCTAGAAATCTCTAACAATCGCTCCTTGTACAAATCCTCCTGAGCAGAGCACTGGTCTTTCCACTTTCAGTAACAGTGGGATGAAGAGCTGAGGACTGGCTATTTACAAGTTGCTGCTATTGTTCTCTGTCTCTGACTCACTAATCATTTTTCTTAAAACCTGGTTTAGAATTTGGTCAAAGATCAATGTGCTATGTCTCCAGAAGCCATTTCTCACTCTCTTTCTCACCCTGAAAATGGTTTCCTCTTCCCTGCAGATTGTATCACTGTATCTGTTGTAAATAGTGTTTTAGAGTGCAAGGGCCATAAGCACAGGTTAATAGAGAATGGAAAAGGAATCGCCAGAATGCCGGTATTCAAGGTAGTCACAAATAGTGAACGGTGTACGGAGGCAGTGCGTTACCCGATGGCGATGCTCCGTGAGAGATGGAGAACTCACTAGCAGGAGAGCTACTCTCTTCTCCCTGCACCTCCTCGGGGGCTGGGTCAATCTAATGACTCTATGGAACTGCATAAAAGCCTGCATGGCACAGACATAAGCTTGTGGGCATTTGAGCTTCACTTCCCCCTTGGGAAGTCCCCATGATGTACAAACTCAAATGAATGGAATCTACACGGCTCAGGTCTTTTCCCCAGCTAGCATGTCCTTGGAAGGAAACACCTCTGACTGCCTTGTCTGTGGCTTCATCAGGATGGCAGAAAGGAACAGGATCGCATGCCCAGACAACAAGAACTACATACAAAGCCAGTGTACACACTGTGGAGCATTAAGAAGACAGACCCTAGATTAACCTTTTAATACAGTGTCTATGAACTCATTCATCAGAAGCAGAAAGTGCTGTCTGAGAATATAAAGTCAATAGTAAGAGAAACCACCCTCAGATCCAGGGTTCTGGGTTCCATCCCAGCACCACAACAAAGTGAAATGAGAAGAGAAAACATTCTGGCTGAGCTGGTAGCATATACTTTGTAAGTCCAAAGTGGGAGCTGGAGGCGGGAAGGTCCAAAGTTTGAACCCAGCGTTGTCTTCATAGTGAAATTTTATCTTAGTGATGACAGTGGGTTGGTAGCAGGTGGAAAATAATATGAATATTAAATATCCATCTTACATTTAACCAACACCTCAGGATTTGGCTTCATTGTGTTGTTGGGGGGGTACACACATATGTGGGCAAGTAAGCACACATGCAGAGGCCAGAGGAGAACATCTGGTGTTCTGCTCTATATCTGCCTGCGTTATTACTTTGAGACAGCATCTCTCCCTGAACCTGGAACTAGGCTAGCAGTCAGAAATCCCCAACAATCCTCCTATCTTCATCCCTCACCCCTGTCACTCCCCCATCATGCTGGGGTCACAAGCATAAGCACAGCCATACCTGACTTTCTCCGTGGGGTCTGGGGACTTGAACTTGGATCCTCATGCTGGCAGAGCAAGCATTCTTAGCAACTGAAACATAATCTCATTGTTAAGTAGCTTTTTAAAGAAATAAGTTATTATAACTGAGCTTCATATGCCTCCCTCCTCATCCTGTTCTTCTCTGTCATTCTTACAAACCAAACTCACACATACACACACACACACACACACACACACACACACAGAGTCCTGTGTGCTCATCCAAACTTAATCAAGGAGCAGCAGCTACCATTTCCTCACAGTTTTTAGGACTTCACAAATACTCTCAAATTATAGGTGCCATAAACTTCCTGTCAGCCCATTCTGTGTTTCTGGGGATAACCCAAATGGACATGTGACTGCAGTTTGCTGTCTTTGGAGCAGATTGTGTTGCAGAAGAAACAAGATGCTCCTTGTTTCATCGTCCATTCCACCGATGAGCAGTTAGATTACTGACAAATTTTACAATGCTGGGTGGGCTGGGAAGATGAGTGAGGAAGGCACTTGCTGCTCAAACATGAGGACTTGAGTTCAAGTCGCCCAGAACCCACATAAAGCCAGACACAGGAGCAAACATCTGTAAGACCAACACTCATACAGTGAGGAAGAAGACATAGAATGAAAGCTCACAGGTGAGCTAGCCTGGTGTACGCAGTGGTGTTAAACAAAGACAGTGTCCTGAGGGTGCTCCTCTGACCGCCACACACAGATGTCTGAGCTCACACATGCACACACATACACACACACACACACACACACACACACACACACACAGATATACACACTAGCAAACATGCTGAATTATCATCCTCCTGACATTATTCGTCTGAGAAGACCTTTCTCCAGGATACCTAGACATGAACTTGCTGGGTTCTCAGGCATGTACCTCATATGTATTACCAATATTGCCAGACTGCCCCTCTAATGGCTGACCAATTCATGTTCCCACGAGTGTGGCGTATAAATAACTGTTTCTCCAAATCAACAGATTTCTTTTAGACTCCAGATGTTTTTAAGATGCCACGGATAAAATAGTGCTTGCTTTCTTTTTCAGTTCCCTAACAACCAGGGGACTGGAACATCTTTGGATCTATGTTGGTCACCCTATCTCTTTGTGACTTACCTATTCCCATTCTTTGTTCTTTATTCATCAGTTACTACCTCATTTCACTGCGTTTGCACAAAGTTACCTAATCCTGGATTGGCATCTATAGTCTGTGTGTGCAAATATCTTTCTCTAGCCAGTTGTGAGCTTGTCATTTCCTTTTGTAATATTTACTATCAACACATTTATAGTTTGCCATTATCTAAATGTTTGAGCTTTTCATTTGGACTTTTTGTTGGAAATGGTTTGGGGTTTTTTTGTTGTTGTTATTGTTTGCTTGTTTTTCCACTTCGATGTTATTTATGCAGGTATTTTCTCAGTTAGATTACTGACATGTTTTAGAAGTTCTTTTGTTTCTTATCTTGGTTTGATTTGGCCCCAAATTTATGGTCTTCCTGTCTTTGCCTTTCAAGGGCTGGATTTACAGGTGTGTACAACCATACCTGGCCCCAGAGCTCAGCCAGGACTACCATGACTGTGGACTGGAATCAGTGGCTTGGGAATAAGAAAGTAGGTAGAAGGACTGGGTAAATGCTGTTTGAAGGAGTGTCACACATAGACTATGACAGGGTGCTGGGAAGGAAGCAGGAGCTAGGAGTACTATGGTGTGACTGGCTTCCCGTCTCGACTTTATCTACCACACTCAGCACTTTAAGATACCCAACATTTACTTTTTGTCAGACAGGAGGTAAGGGGCACTTAGCGAAGATGGTCAGTAAAGACAAGAAATGAGGGCTAGATAGATGGCTCAGTAGTTACAGTCAGTAAAGAAGACAGATAAAAGGCTGAAGAAGGCTCAGTGGTTAAGAGGGCTTGCTGCTCTTGCAGAGGATCTGAGTTCAGTTCTCAGCATCCACACTATGTTGCTCACAGCCACCAAGAACTCCACCTCTAGAGTATATTATTGCCCACTTGTGTTCTTTGCAGGGCATGCACTCATGTGAAAACATGCATGCATGCACACACCAACACACACAATTTAAAGTAATAAACCTTTAAAAAAGGTAGATGATGACTATGACCACTGGACCCAATGGAGGTAAGGTACACACAGAGAAAAGCAACCCTGCGGGGATACATTTCATGGTATAACCAGAACCCTGGGATCCATGCTGTTTGTCACCAAAACCACCCATGAGCAGAAGCAGTAATTGAATTTTTGGGTTTTACTTTATCCAGAGTTTCACTGTATGCTTTATTCAGACATCAACAGAAAGCTGGTGACCTGAAAAGGCAGTGGATGAATATCTCAGAGGTCTCTGTTTTCTCATCTCCAGCGAGTAAGCTTCATAGAAAGTGGAAACAAAAGCAGTCAATCATTCCGAAGCTCAGTCTTATCTCCCTGGTCAGGTATTCTGCTTTGTCTCTCAGATTCACAGTGTTGGTACTTTTTATAGTTGCTGAACTTCTCCTTCATTATCATCTCTTTGAACAGCTTGTTTTGCATTCTTCTGAGTCCACTGAACCTTGACTCCACCCCATGGTACCATCTTGGACAGGATTGACTCAGAGCAAACACACCATTAGCAGTGTATAGCTGTTGAGGTATTTACAGTGTATACTTGTATATTCCTTTCTGCAACAGAAAGTACAAATGTGTCCCTATCATATATATATATAAAGTGCCTTTAGCTACCTGACCTGTGCCTGGTCACTAGGGTGTTTGTTATAACATTCCCAAGGTGGTTGGCACATAACACATGCCCAGAAGAAACTGTCTCATTGACTCAAAATAATGCACTATGATCACCCCGGGCTCCAACTCACAAGAGGGCAAACACTAGTAACCTAAATCTGATGCCTTTACAATCTTAGAAAAAAAAATCATTTCTGGTGTAGTTCAAAAGGGAAATGGACATAGAAGGATGGACTCCTGCTAAAGCAACTCATAAATGATGAACTATAAATCAGATGCCAAGTCTCAGTTGCTAAATAAATGTATACAGTTGACTCAATTCATGGGTTTTCCATGAAGGAAAAACTATATGAGATACTAAATCATAAAGTTTGGTATTAGGTGGCTCAGGAGATTTGATGGCACTATTCTTCTTAAGTATATGGTATTCTCCCAAGATTAGCATGTTCACCCACTGGGATGCACTAGACAATGATGAGAAAGAACTAAGAAATCTTTGCTCCTTGATTACTTACTTGGACCACATGCTTTTCTGTGCAGAAGGCCTGTCTTTGGATGCATTGCAATATAATCCATTGGATTTCACTTTCCTTACGAGATTGCCTTTTATCTCTCCAGCATTCAGTGGATGCTACTGTGCACACATCTCATTGCCTACAGCCTCCCAGGAAGCCTTTGGGTTGTTTCTACTAGTGATTGATCACAACCTTTGCTTCTGTGCTCTTACCTTGTGAGACAACCTTCTCTCTCAAGTGTTAACAACACTCACAGGGTTTGTGTGTGTTTTCAGCCGGATGCTGGAAAAAAATCCAGAAAGGAGAGGGGGGAAAAAGGAATTGCTCATTTCAGAGAAAATATCTGTCAATATCAAAAACTGAGAAAGCTCCAAGGAGGAGAGTTACCGCCATCGCTATCTTCAACTCATTTGCACTTTCACCCCCAAAGGCAAATGCTGAGTCAGCCCCTGCATCTATGCAGAATGAGTCAGCCTTAGGTGAGGGCTGTATTACTTGGCTACAGGAGCTCAGCTCAACTGTGAACACTCTAACATGAGTATAGGAGACTGTGGCAAACAAGGCTATCTAGCTGACTCAACCTCACTTACATATGATGTTTAATGAATGAGGTACTCTCCAGGATGCGAGCAGGCAATGGACAGAGTTGGGCAGCGTCATCATCTACAGATCTGGATCAGGTTAATTTTCTCTGCCAGTTAAAGCATGAAAAGGCAGGAAGGATATGGAGCACAGCAGTTAGAGGTGGGGAGAATCTCAAACCCAATCGACAGAGCCAGCAGCAGGAAAGAGGCTTTTATTAGAGGTGAAGGGACACATAACACAGCAGGCACATAGGAAGAGAGCTCCTAGACAAAGACGGGGGAAATTCAGAGTCAGGCAATATGATCTCTCCTTGCAGGCTGGAATTTTTAGGGATCTTTGAGGGGTCTTCCTCCCTTAATCTACATTTGGCCACTTTGAGCCAAAAGACAAGGAGGCTGAGAGGCCCACAACTTTGGTGTACATACATCTTGATGCAGAACTTGTTGAGCCGGACCATCATCAGGACAGCCCTACTGGAAGGAGCAAAAGACTGCAGATTACTGTTCTAAGCTTCTAGATTTTTTTTTCTCAGGTTGGAGGATGAGGAAGAAGTTAGCCATCTTGGAGAGGAAGAAAGTAGCCAACTTGGAAGTCCACCATCTTTATTACCTAGTCACTGTCGCTTTGCCTATCTATCTTCCTACCAAGGAATCTGTCTAACTCTTGGTCCTGCAGTAGGTTATATGCTGTTTTCTAAAGTCTCTGAAACAGACAGGAGGTTTCTGACCAGGAGATTGACAGGTCCATTTGGATCAACTCTTTAAGGGACATTGATATGTTTTTCTTTTTTACCAAATACTCGTCACAGGGTTTGGAGGGCAGGTTAGAATGTCATGGCTCTGTCAGTGGCAACAGGGCACAGACTGGACCTGGTTCCTTGACTTTGCTGTGGAAAGGAACTTCAAGATGAGCTAGCATGAAAGAGAGTTGGAACTTACTAAGAGGATTTTAACTTCAATTTAAATGTAAGGCGTAATAGACAAAGATGAACTCAATAAGAGAATAATACACACTTAAGAGCACAGATGTGGGCTTCTCCGAGGAGAGTCAGAATTGTCTTTACATTGGATACTTACGCATCCAATTCTGGTGGAATTTGAAGTTATCTTAAAGGGTTGCTAAGAAAGTTAAGTGAGATTGCAGGGTGGTGGTACCCGAGCTTCAGTCACCAGGATTAAAGCTGATAAGGTAACATCCTAGATCACATGGTTACTCAGGAAGTTTACTGTAAACAAAACTTTAAAAACTTATGAAATTCTCAAAAAATATCTGGAAAGGGGGTAAACCCACATTTATGCGATGCACATCCAGTCCTTAAGCGTGGCTCATTGCTAAACATTTTTATTTGAAATTATCTCTGCATGAAAAGGATTGTAAGTGGGGGCACAATGAAACCACGGAACTGGACCACTTTGTGGGTAGAAAGAAAAATTTCTTGGGGGAACAAACTGCCTGTCTGCCTCAAAGACCAGAAGACAGCAACTTGGTGGGAAAGACAGCAGGTTTTCTCTGCCATTCTGTGGGGGACTTTGATACAAGCTGTCTGGGCTGTTTGGAAGCTGGATGCTCTTGCCTGAGGTAATTGACCAGTTGGGGGCAGATAAAGGGAGGTAGTGTCTTTCTTGGTAAACAGAAACCTGCCTCATAAGATTCCCTAAGCAATTCTGAGTTTAGGTTTCTGATTACCCAGAAACTTCTGTTTACCAGTCAGGGTCCTTCTGTCTAGGCACTGCCACTTGTGGGAAGAGGGGTCCGCTGTGGACCTAACAGGAATATTGTCCTCACGGCGGCAAGCTTCATAGCAAATGTAGCTAACTGTGCTAGAACGGTTGGCTCTCAGCCAGGCTCCAATGCGGCACTCCTCTTTCCCCTGTCCCTACCATTTCCCTGCCTTCCTACCTGGCACCATCTCCACCCAGGGCTGGAAAGACAACTCAGGTCCTAGTATTTCGAACAGGACATGACTGTAACAGAGCAGATTAAAAAGAATGAAGGAAAGAAAAATGTATTTCAAAGAACATGCTTGACCGAATGGAAAGAGCTTTCTCTTCCAAGGCCCCCAGCCCATCCTTTGCTAACTCTACCCTCCACCTGTTTGTGGGACCCACAGTTGCCCTTTCTGTTCCTATCTTGGGACAGGAACTGGTGTTGAGAGGGAAGGGTCCACCCTTGATGACCTTCAAGCCTTTAAACACCTACCTACCAAGCTCACTTCTTAGGGCAGCTACTTAAGCCACTGTTTTTGCATTTGTAAAGTCTTACCTTAAAGGCCAAATTTTCTTCCATTTAAATTCCAATGTGTTTTGTAGTCTAGGCAATTAATGGGTTTTGAATTTGAGCATTAGGCTTCCCAAGGCAGGGCTTTCAGTTATCCCAGGTATGTGTATGAACGCCTCAGTGCTTTGATTGCTTACTTGTCTGTAGCCCCTTTACATTGGCTGGGTATAACTCCAAAAAAATCACTTTTAATTCTAATCCAGTGGCTCATGTTGACAATGCGCCCATTTGGCTGTGTAACAACAAAAGAAAAATTGCAGTTACGTTGTGAAAGAAATGTTTCCTAGGGTCCTGCTCAATGAGCCTTTGCCCAGGATGAGAGGCAGTGGGAAGCAATCCATTCCCTGACCTTTACAACCCATCCCACAGCGAAGAGTTCACCAGCTGTGAAATAATTCTGGTATTGTGTGTGTGTGTGTGTGTGTGTGTGTTTAACATTATGAAAGCTTTCTTAGCTCTTGGTGAGCCTATATCCAAGAACTAGGGTACCAGGTGATCACAGTCACCAAAGCTGCCCCTAGCCTGTGGCTTCTGAATTTGCCATCCCACACATACAAGAACAAGATACCTAGGCAAATCATGTGTAAAGTAATAGAAGTAGCCTTATTGAGAAAAATTCCTAAGCATGGAAGGGGTTCCAAGAGGGACCCCACCATGCTTTCCTGCCCAGTTGTCTTTTATGGACGTTATGGTAGTCTGAAGGGATCTTTATCGAGAACTGCCACTTCTTTTTTTAGCATTTTATGGTACAAACCAGTGATGCATGCTTCCTTGGCCAACCATAGAGATAATCTTTCCTCCTCCAGTCAGCGGGGGGAACAGGCTTATGTGCCTGTAACTAGCTCATGGCCCACCATGGGCTTCTTCACGGCAGAACGCTATGAAGGATGCTCGCTCCCGTCTCCATGGCGTCTATACACACGAGAACTATTTTCATCCAGCACCCAGCAGTATGCATCCTGCCACACTGGCTGTTTTGGTCCTACTGGGAAAAGGTGACATGATACACTGTATTGATGGAGAGTAATTAATTTTCACTGATAATTTTGGACCATATCCATCTTTACTTTGCCCGTTGACTTTAGAACCCAAATCTCACCCTAAACTCTGAAATTCTGTCAGTAACATTTCAAATCTACCCCATAAAGCGATACTATGTTTATCTGTGTAAGGGGGAGAAAAAATATTGCCCCATTTGTTTCTGATGCTTTGAAGGAAACGAAAACACACTGGAGGCTGTTTTAATTGTGTCATTAAATGGAAGACTAAATAGAAGTGAGAGCTAGGAAACAAGATCAAGAGAGACGAGACAGCTTCTCCCAGGAAATGAGAAGGGAATTTTATTCTGAAATTTCCACACGGACTTGCAGCTGTGTCAATAACTGGCTCTGGTCGTCTTTGCCACAGCATGGAGTCATGTTTCTGTAATTTTAGTAGGAGGATTCTGCCGTGGTCTAGCAAAGAAGGGGACAGCAGGATCAACCTAGTGAGAGGTGGGAGAAGCAGCAGGTAGGGCTGCTCTCTGAGCACGGTGAAAGGGTGCTTCCTGCCTGTGTCTCCTCAGCATAGGATGCTGTCTAAGCAGAGGCACATGCCCATCCATGCCAACCTTCTCCACTTTCACACCGCCATCGGCTCTAAGCAGATAAAGGCAAAGCCGGGTGTATTTTCAGGGTGACTCTGTACCACCTGCTGGAACAAACCTTTCTCCATCATGTCTATCACTTCCACCCCCACTTTCTATCACCTCTGCCCAAGAAACTCCTCTCTTCTGGGAGATCAAGCCCTAATCTAGAGAGTAGAGACAGTCAGTTACTGACCTGACTGAAGCTGATGGCTGCTGTTCCTATTACAGTGTCGCCAGACTGTGTTTGTGGAGTTTTCTTGCTTTCTAACTTTCTCTTACCATTTTTTAAAATAAATTTTCTTTAGTCCTACCCCTATTGTGTGCATGTGTTTAAGGACTTAGTCTATTAAACAATTAGGGTCAAGTGTAATGGTTTGTGTGTGTAATCGTGACACTTAGGAAGCTGAGGCAGGAGAGTCAGATGTTCAAGACCAACCTCAGCCATATAGCAAGTTTGAGGCCAGTCGAGGCTACATGTGACCGTATCTCAAATAACAAAACAACAACAGCAAAATCCCAAATAGTTTCAAAGTTTGAGGCCAGTCGAGGCTACATGCAACCGTCTCTCAAAGAACAGAACAACAGCAAAATCCCAAATAGTTTCAATAATAATGTTATGTTTTTTAATCAATCAGAATGGGAATTTCCCAATCAGAGCTTTGATTTAGGTTCTGTGATTAGTGTTGTCATATGAGCTGTTGTTCCTTTGGAAAACCAAGAAACTTTCTGTTAGGAAAGAGGAGAGAGGCAGGTGCAGAGGAAGAAGCAGACATGAAACCAGCCCTCAGAATGAGCTTTGTAGGGAGAAAAGGCCTTACAGCAGCAGCCAACCATGATCCAGCCTTGGCACTGGAGGGCATTAGAAGAGACGGAGTGTCATAACATGGATGGCATGTGGAACTTTGAAGGGAGAGACTCCCTTTAAGTCTGGAGAAGGGCTGCCTTAGGAGAGATAGTCATAGTACAGAAAGGTGGGAGACAAACCCTTCTAGACAACAAGAGAGTTTCTGACTCAGATTTTCAGAGGAGTGAGCATGCTTCATACAGCTACTCTTGCCTGGCTTGGCCTCCATGAAAAGTGGCACGGGGTGGAGGCACTAGGAGGGACCATAAACTTACCTTGTAGCTTTGATGGGGAGGGGCTGTGGGGCACAGAGCACAGCATATTTTCCTTCCTTCCTTTCTTCCTTCCTTTTTCTTTTTTCTTTCTTTCTTTTCTTTTCTGTTTTTTTTCTTCTTTTGGTTTTTCGAGACAGGGTTTCTCTGTGTTGCCCTGGCTGTCCCGGAACTCGCTCTATAGACCAGGCTGGCCTTTAACTCAGAGGTTCACCTGCCTCTCAAGTGCTGGGATTAAAGGAATGTGCCACAGCACCTCCTGGCAACACAACATGTTTGCTTACCAACTCTGTCCCAGAAAGAGAGCTGCAGAGGGGCATGGCCTGGTATCTTAGACACAGATATCAGGTAAACTTTTTAGAAACATAGGCAGTTTCCTTTGATGAATGCGATACATTACTAACGTTTATGCGAAAACCAAATCCATGAATGCTAAAAGGTGGTCCTACATCAGGGGAAACTGAAGAACATTATAAAATCTCTACTTAGGTCTCATCTTTTATGCATTCATTGATTCTTATATTTTATGCATTTCAAGCACCAATTACTCTTTCAAAAATTCTTTTTAATTTTGCCCTAGCTTCATACGGCACTGCTAACCAGCCTCTGTCAAAAGAACATCAAAGCAAGGTTAGAGACATGCAAATTTCAGCATGTGCAGTCCTTCTAAAAGCTCTGCTTGCCATTCCGACCATAGCTACCCGCTTGGCATTTGCTTTTCATTTTACGTGGAACAGCAAGTGTCCTGGTTTGCCTTTTGTTGCTGTGGTAAATAGACCATGACCCAAACCAGTCTTGGGGAGGAAAGGGTTGATTCTGCTTACAGATCCTTATCTGTCATTAAAAGAAGCAAAGGCAGGAACTCAGGGCAGGAGCATGAAGCAGAAACCACAGGGGAGCTGTGCTTACTGGCCTGTTCCCTCTGGTTTGCTCAACTACCTTTCTTACCTAGCCCACACCCACCTGCCTAGGGATGGTGCTGCCCACAGAGGGCTGGGCCCTCAATTAACAATTAAGAAAGTGTATCAGAGACATGGCCATAAGCCAATCTGACCTAGGCAATTATTCAGTTGAGGTTCCCTTCTCCCAGATGCTATCAAGTTGACAGCTCAAGCTAACTATGACAACAAGCAAACTTATGATAAGCTACTGCAACAATTGGTGGATAAGGCTGCTTTGCAGATGACAGTGGCTTGGCAACTACATCGCTGAGTACTTAGCAAAGATACTTGAACTAGTTATTTGGCAATGTGGGACGCAAGTCTGAATTAGATTACAAGAGAGAAAGTTAGGGCATTATAATATATTAGATAGACAAATGTACAGTGGAAGACACAGATTTTTTTCATAAATATTTCAAACCCATGTTTTTTAGAAGAAAGAAAAAGCACTTAGGCAGGAGAACAGGGCAGAAAGTGAGGTCCAGAAGGCCTGGAGCAAAGGCTACAAATTAGCATATGAAAGACAGCAGTTGGCATAGAAGGAGGCTGGAAATCCTCAAATTGAATCTGGCCATCAGTGCAGCTGCAGACGAGTTCCAGAGTGTCTGAAGGTGACCGGGACTCTTTCCAATACTGAACTCCTCTTCCCTGGGTATCAAGTGATTTAAGATGCTAACGAGGTTGTGATGCACGAGGCTGTTGGTAGAACTACAGAGGACACAGCTTGCACACACCACGCAAATGAGCTCAAAGGCTCCAGCAATGTGACAGACATCAAGGCCCCTGACTCTGGTGCTGAGCCCCAGATGCTGCTAAGCTTTCTCTCTACTCCCTTGGCAATGTATTTTTCTCTATAAACTGCCCCTGTTTCTGCTCTTCTCTGTCTTTCACTGTCCAGTTCCTGGTTCTAGGACCCAAGAACCTAGAAATCCTTCCTTGGTACCACTGAGACCCAATATATGAAGTATCTCTAGGCTACATATATGAGAGGCATGAAACAGTTTTACAATAGCAATCAATGTGGTTTATTATTATCAAGTGTTTATTTTGTGTCAGGCACTAAACCAGATTTTGTACATTTTTTTTTGGTCCTAGTTGCCTAGTTTAATCTTGTAAACAATGTTGCAAAATAGGGATTGCAGCCTACAGAAGAAATTGACTGTTAAGAGCCAGGCTTGGCAGTTCATGCCTATAATCCCAGGACCGAGAGGCTAAAGCAGGATTGCTATGAGTTTGAGGCCAGTCTGGGCTATATAGTCACATCTAGGCCAGACTGGGCTATAGAATGAAGCCCTGTCTCAAAAACTAAAAGTCAAGGTAAACGGGGGAAGGGGGGGATTGACAATCAAGTAGATCGTGCCATCACCACTTCAAGTCTGGCCCATCTGTGCCTACTCCAATGCTTATTCTTACACAATGCTAGTCTCTTCTAAGGCTCATTCATGAAGACTAAATAAAGCCAAACCTTTCTCTTAGCCTCACAGGCCAGCCTTAGATGGTTTTCTTCCATGCCACATTTTGGAATGTTTTAGATGATGCCTCTGGTGGGTCCTGCTGTGGCCTGTGCCGAGTGTGTTAGGGAAACAGAACTGGGCAGCGGTACCCTCCAACAACTGCAGTCCAACTGGACCTGTGTGGCGTTGATGGGACAGCAGTGTGTTGTACTTGGGGTGGGCAGGAAGGAGGATGAAGAAAGAATTCCTTGCTGAGCCCCTCGCCTTTCTACCTACATCTTCACTGACTCCTAACCCAGTCTTTTGTTAGAAGTCATGATTTCTAACTTCAGACGGACCCAGGGATGACCCTGACAAGGCTGTGTAGCTAGTGTGCTGGACCCTGGAACCTAGCTAATACAGAACAACCGTAGGAAGAGGAGAGGGATAGGCTCATATCAGACAAATGAATGTCTAAATGCTACTAGTTTGTTTGTTACTAGCTTTCCAGAACTTCCTCTGTCTCATATTCATCAGTACACATGCACACGCACACACTCAGAGTTCATGTGTCACACAGCAGTCTGAGCCAGCCACTTAACCATGTTCCTTACATATGTTATGCCTGAAGAAATAAATATTTGTCAAATGAATATAAGATTTAACACATCGTTTAATAACCAGGGCAGCTTTATAAGGCATAAAAGTTATTTTGATGTAGGTGGAAGGCAGAAGTTGATAGGGAGCAGACCATGTAACGGAAGGAGCTAAAATTCAACAGCCTAAGCCCAAAGCCAGGCCCTCCTCCTGAAGATCTGCCCCCACCCAGAGATTATCCCAAGTGGAAGACTTTGCAGTTAGGTTCTGAGAATTTATTTTATTACATTTGACTTGGAAATCAATTTAATGCTTGTCACAGTTGCCTCAGAAGTGGCCCCTGAGACAAAGATGAAAGCCATGTGGTTTTCTTAGAAGGCCGTCCCAGGAAGAATGAGTAAGAGGGTGGGGAAAGGAGCCCCTGAGGGAAAGCTGTCCACTGTCAAGACAAGGACCCAAGGGGGACAGGGTGAAGAGAACACCCCCATGTGTGAACTGTGATGGAGCTGGAAATCCCCAAGTCATCCAGAGTCTGCCTGGAAGAACTCAGGACACCGGATAGCAAGTAACTGACCTACATCTGAATTCGTCCTAACCACCGCGATCTGAAAGAAGAGATTGTTCCAGATCATAACACTGGATCTGTATAAGTGGCAGATGTGGCCTGTTTTATCGTAGGAAGTCTCAACATGATAAAAATTACAATGCTCTCAGCTGAAAATTCAAAGAAAACCTATTTCACATCCCAGTAGGATGATTCCTGGAACTTGACTAACTGATTCTAAGCTTAAGTGGAAAAATGAAAGGTCCAGATTAGCCAAGACAACCCAAACAGGGGTGAAGGCTGGACATGTTTGCCATGAATAGATAGCCAGGCTTCCAAAGGCCAGGTCACCAAAGCAATATGTGTTTCCATAGGGCTAGTACACTAGGAAAGAGATTTCAGAATGAAGCACAGAAGGTCGTGATGGATAAAGGCAGAGGTCATTAGACCTCAGAGAACACTGGCCTCGGTGGCTTTTCAGGAAGACAAAACAACAGAGTTTGCTTTCTTCTTCGCTAAGAAAATCCAGAAGTCCCAGCTCACTTTCTGAAAGTCAATCACTGAGGATGTTTCCAAGGCTTCTGGTTCTTGTACTACCCCACAGTTAGCACCTTCCCCAAGGCAGGGGGACCTTTGGCAGATTAGTTTTACAGTTTGCCCCAATCATATTGCGCACCCTTCCGCATCTTTGTAGGAACAGGAGCCCATTGTCTGCAGAAAAGGTAGGACAGAAAAATAGCAGAAGCCAGGCATTTTCCATCATTCCTGATTTTCCAGTCAGTGTTGGGGTACAATGATGTTAAACATTCCCTGCACTTCATTATGCTTTTCCTACCTCAGAACGCATGGCAAGGGCTTGGGGATGGCTCAGTTGGCAAAGTGTTTGCCACACAAGCTCAAGGACCTGAGCTTGGTCTCTGGAAGTCATGTAGAAAAGTTGGCATGGGAACACATGTGCTTACAATCCCAGCGCTGGGAAGCAGAGACAGGAAGGTCTCTGGTGGTGTTGGTTAGCCAGCATAGCCTACTGGCAAGCTCCAAGCCAATGAGAGACCCTGTCTCAAGACAAACATGTAGATGGCACTTGAGGAACAACATCTAGATCATCCTCTGGACTCTTCAGATAAACACATATATGTGAACACCCTCCCACACATACATGTGCGCATGCACACACAGAGAGACATGAGCTCACACATATGCATATACACAAAATTCATAACAAATAGCTTGCATGTGGCACTCAGTGAACCACTGAATTATTCATACACCCTGAAACCAAGTCCCAGCTCATATGAAAGAGTAGGGTTGATTAGTAATATCTGTGGAGGCATAGTAAGAGAAGGTGATGATCGCACACAGGTCAAGAATTTATTTTTCTTCAATGGACATACTCTCCTCCAGAAATACAAGCAGAATTGATATCTCATTAATCTAGGCAGTGTGGCATTGTATTCAAAATAGTAAATATGAATTTCTTCCCACAAAGTTCTTAAATAGGACTATGCATTAAGCTGAAGCTTTTGTCAACTGAGAGGAGAAGGCACACAGGGAGGGTTAAGTGACTTGTCTCCATTAGGTTAACCACTGTTGAGGAAATATGAGCAATCTAAGCTTTTCCTACACAGTACAATAGATGATGGGGCATGCGCAGATACTTAAGATAGCATAGCCACCACAGAATGGTTGTTCTCATGCAAGAAAAGTAGGGGGAAGCTAAAACTGTCACATCATTTAATCTTGAAAATGTTGGTATTTCATCTCTTTCCAAAAGGAGCTGAAATTGCTTGCAGCAGCCGCACACAATCTTGCTACAAAACAAAAGACAGCCTTGTTATTAATCATTTCTAAAAAGTGTGTTCAGCATTCTTCCAAAGAAAGCTCAACTATGCTTGCCCAGGGTATCTTTCACTGGTGCCTTTTTCCATGGGAACTTCGCATAGCTTTGTAATGGTGTAAGACAGTTCACCTGTAGCTCATCAGAGGCGCTGCTGAAGACAGAACCTACAACTCAGTGAGTGGAGTAACAATGGAATCCTCTTTTAGTGCTTAGCTTTTGAAAAGAAATCTCTTTGGGGGAGCAAGCTTATCCTGGTGAAGCCAAGTGTTGACTTAGTTGCATTTAGATCAACAGTGGCTCATGTTAAGAAGTTAGCAAGAGGTGCAGCAGCTTCTCGGTGAGTAAAGGTACCTGCCACCAAACCCAGCATCCCGAGTTGGGTTCCCAGAACCCAGTGGTAGAAGGAGAGAATCAACTCCTGCAAGTTGCTCTCTGTCCTCCAGTTATGTCCATACGTATTCTCTCTGTGTCTCTCTCTCTCTTGAACACACACACACTCTCACACACTCACACATCACACACACATATACTCTCATACATACACTCTCAACACATCATACACACTCACACATACACACATATACTCTCACACTCACACACATACACTCTCTCTCACACACACCTCTCTCTCTCTCTCTCTCTCTCTCTCACACACACACACACACACACACACACCACACTAAATGAATCAATAAATGTGTTTTAAAGGGAAGTTTACAACGAGCATTGTCCTCCCACTGTCCAAAAGTTTTTTGCCCCATTTTTCAAATTTTCAGATCATGTTTTCATTCCCATACTGCAGTTGAACAGGAAGAGGGGAGGTGGGGCTAGGATGAAGATAGGGAGGATGGAGAGGGGAAAGTAAGGAAGATGGGAAGGAATCAGAGGAGGGGGAAACAGGAATAATCAACAGCCCCCACTGATTATCCTTAACTTCTATAGAATAAATCTACAAGTACATATAGAAGAATCCTAAACTGGAAAATCTACACAATAATATGTTCCTACATTCCTCCACTGATGTGTTTAGTGGATATTCATCAAGCATTTACTATATAGACTCCAACCACCACCCTCTCCTCCTCTTCCCTTCCTTCAACCTTTCCCTCACCCTCTCCCTGTTCCTCCATCTCTCACTCTTACTCTTTCTGCTCCCCCTCTCAGCTAGGGAGGAGAATGAATTTGGGGGATGTCCCTTAGATTTTAAACTCTTTAAAGAAGGCATCCAGTTGGCTCTCCACTACCAGGTGTTTTTCTGTGCTGTTTGAGACTCCGGCGTATCCCCAGAACGCAGTCCTATAAGCTGCTCCTACCTACCATTAAGACTGTCCATGGGTAATGACATGAACACAGGGAAGGTAAACTCCTTTGAATGTCTAAGGCCTTCGCTACTGAAAGGGACCTCAAAAACCAAGTATTTCTACTTCTCTCTGTAAACCAACCCACAGATTCATTACTGTTCCCTGGAGAGAAGCACGTGCTCTATGTGCAGTTACACACCTAGCCAATGGTGAAAACAGGAATCAGGCTCTTGGCAGTATCTTCTCATTAAAGAAAAGACAACGACATTAAATCCGCAAGCGAGCTATCTAAATGCATTGCTAGGCCATCTGTACTTGTTTTCCCTCCTCTCACTTCTTAAGAGCATTTTTAATTGAGATGCACAAAGTAATATAAAAATATACAGTTATAGAAAATAACTGAGGGAATCTAGGGAGAGAACGAGGAGCGAGAAAAATTAGGTAAGAGATGAATTTAGTAAATCAAACATATCCATAAGACTCTATATAGGTGCCAAAATTGGGCCACCAACGAGTATGTCTTCTAGTGACAGGGGATGGAAGGAAATCTAGGCCCTGGAAGGGATCGGGTCAGAAAAGTCTTGATGTTTGGGAAAATAGGGGTGCTGTGATCCTGGGCCCCAGTGGTACTTCTCCTGAGGGTTTCTGTGGACCGAAAGGCAAATCTTGACAGACTGTTCTTGGGCTAGTCTGCGTGCCAGTGAGAATCTGATAACGGGGCCAACAACAGCACCAGGACAAGAAGCCAAAGTTCTGTGGTCGAAGCACATAGTTCACTGACCGTTCAGCTTTGTCTGGGAACTACTCATACAGTACCAAGAATCCAAATTCTACTCTGATCAGTGTTTTGGTTTGAATATGAAACACCTCCCAAAGCCGCTTTTGAACGCTTGGTCTCCAGCTGGTGGCGCTGTTTGGAAAAGTTGTGGGACCTTTGGGGATGACGTAGGTAGCAGAGGTGGGACACTGGGTGTGGTGGAGGAGTATGTAGCTGGAAGGAAATATCTGTCCTTGGTTCTGTTTAGAGCACTCTGCCTCCTGTTCTCCTGAGATGCGAGCAAGTCTCCCCACAAGATTTGTGCCACCCCAGCTGCCGTATCTTCTCTGTCATGATGGTAGTATCCGCTGAACCATAAACACATATAAATCTGTCCTCTCTTAGGTTGCTTCCATCACATATTTGCTCACAGCAATGAAAAGTTAACTTAAGCAATTAGAATCTTATGGTGAAACCCAGTAATGTCTATTGGGCATTTCTATAAGTGTTTTTATATTTCTGACCAAGCCCCATGGCATTGTACTCTTAAAGCCTGAGCTGTCAGCACAGATTGAGCAATGGAACACTCAAGACTGTGAAGATCACGCATTCTTTCATGGACACGGATGATAGCTATGAGGAAATACCTTTTCCTAATGCCAACTTGGCAGTCTTCTATAAAAATTAAAGTGTTTTAGGAGAATGTATGCTATGAATTGTTCAGAAGATCAAAGGCAAACAAACTAATTCTTCTGTTGGTTGAGTTTCTGAGCTGCTACCTGGCCCCACCAATAATAACACAGGTGATTGGTCCCATATACTATACTGAATCATTCCAGTACCTAATCAAGAACCGAGCATAACTGTTCTCGTTGGTCTTAAAATTATGACCTGGAGATGTGTGTTACATGGTTAATATGAGCCTATGTGCAGATAAACCAAAGCCAGTGATTTTATCCATGAAAAGTACCGGAGCTGCTCTGATGACCTGTCCAGGTGCATCAAGGATGGTTGTCCACCATCCAAGGCTATGGGTCCATTGTTCAGTAACTGGTATAAATGGCAACACTCCTTTTCCGTAGGACCTCCCTATGTGCCCTGCCTTTGCCCATGTCTCCAGCACCTTTGTTTCTCCAGCACTGCATGCTGCTCTGTCTCCCTGATATGGGATTCTCCTCTGTATGCTCTGAGTATGTTTTATTACCATTCATTAATAAGAAGCTAATTTGGCCAATTGCCAGGCAGAATAGAGCTAGGTGGGAAATCCAAACAGAGATACAAGGAGAAAAAGGGTGGAATCAGGAGATGCCAGGAGCCACCAGAGAAGCAAGATGTAAGGTAACAAGCCATGAGTGTCGTGGTAAAATATAGAATAATAGAAATGCGTTAATTTAAGTTGTAAGAGGTAGTTAATAATAAGCCTGAGCTAATAGACTAAACAGTTTGTAGTTAGTAGTAAGTCTCAGAGTGGTTATTCGGGAACCGGCAGCGGGGAGAGAAACTTGCAGCTATATCTCCCTGTCATTCATACGACCCTTGAGAGAGGAAGGCCTGGTTTGTATTTCTGCAAAAGTACCGCTCAGCCCTTCCTAAACAGCAGATTCACTAAAGGAGCTCAAGAGAAGCCCCACACGGAGGCTTCAGAGCTCCTTAAGGCAGAGACCCAGTAGACCAAGAGAGGGTATTGCACAGGAGCCTGAATGACTGGTACCTAAATCTGGGGGTGAGAAAGAGATGGTAGGGAAAGGGGGCTAGTAACAGACTCGTGCTCTGGCAGGAAGGAATCCAGCCATGGCTGGGCCTGCAGGAACCTGGCCACCCTCAGACATAAACACATTTTGTCTCTCCATTCCTCAGTGGGTATCTTTCCTCTTGTCAGCAGTCCCATTGACAGTCTGAAATCTATCTATCTCAGTATTTAAGTGGCTGCTGTTAAGGAGCATTATGGGGGAAAATGAAGAATGAAAGAAGCCCAGCCCTTGCAGAAAGACCCGAGGGTGGAGAAGGCAGCAGAGACAGCAGCCCCTCTGCTCACTCTTCCCTTGATCACTGCCTGGGGCCGGGGACAATGGGTTTTTTTTTTTAATACCAGCCTATGTGGATGGCATTTGGTAGTGACACCCTGGCATCTGTGTCTCTACAGTCCTTGAGCTGGCAACTGTAGAATACACTTGTAAAAACATTGGTGCTTTGGAGGGCAAGAGAGAAAGAGAGAGGACCAGAATAACTAAGCTTGGTTGGGCTTCCTGGATAGCCAAAAGGCCTGCAGGCAGGTCTCTTCCAAGATAAAGAATAAAGCCAGGAAACTCAGCCCAAAGAAGGACACATGTATAGTCTTTGTGATAAACAGGTTTCTGAACACCACACACACATAATCTCTATCTTTGGTTCCCAAAATGGTCAGACCTAATTACACAAATTTAGAGCTGGTTACAAGGTCACTGTGGCAGTTTGACCCCCCCCCCCCAGGGTCAACGTTTTACTGGTACAGTGTGTGTTACACAGCTCTTGCCTATACTTGTCAAACTTTAGATTATCCAAGACAATGAGATCTAAATACACAGGTGCCTTCATCATGTCTTGTTAGTATTTAAGACTCCACAATCGAATATGAGGAATTCATGGAACCCAAGGTTCTGTGGAGCAAAGTGGAGCCCAAGGGGTGGCATTTGCATCCTGAGTCCCTTCAGGAATCAGCATGGCAGACAGCCGGTGCCGGGCTGAGGCTAAGGACAGCCTCGTGAGAGATTAATAGAAACATTTTTATGGACTCGGGTCACAACAGAGTACTGAGAGGGAAAATAGCACTGACTTTCCTCTCTCATTTGTTTTAAGTCTCTCGTGACCTGGGCATTTTTCCTTTGGTGGACACAAAACCACTGTCTTCCATTTCTTTGTCCTCATGAAAGGGGGGGCCGCAGGACTTGCTCTTGCATGGCAGAAAATGACGGGAAGCTTAAAATGTGGAGGGAAGACTAAAAGCACAGGCATCTTACATTCTCAGGGCTGAGATGACGGGGGTAAGAGCAGCAGGGCAGGTGCAGGCTGCCTGTTCATAGTTTTGTTCTCTTGAATGGACAGCCTTAGGCCATATGCAACTAGCAATCCAACATTTCCAATAGTATTGGATAATACATAACGTGTAGTCAGGGCCGTCTGTACAAAAAGCACTTTATATATTATCCATAAAAATGTCATGCTCAACCTATGATTGAGATGTATGTACCTCTCAATCTCAGCATTTGGGTAGTAGAGTCAAAAGGATCAGGAGTTCAAGGCTAACCTCATCTATAAAGCAAGAGCAAAGCTACCGTGTCTCAAAAAAGAAATAAAACAATGAAGAATTTTTATAATAAATCTAGAGAATAGTTCATGTTCCCATTTTATAGGTAGATAATTACATTCATAGTTAGTTGGTTAGAGTTAGGGTCTCAACTTGTTAGGTTTGGCCACCCACTCCCAAAAAGCTAATGAAAAGAGCCATTTGTGGGCTGTTCCTGGATTCCTTTGTACCTCTTCCCAACATGCTACAAGGAATAAATTTATTTTTCTGCTTATTACTATTAATTTGGCTGCTTTAATTTTCATATGGCAGATAGGTAGCCAAATCTGCTTTGTTAGGGCTCCCGGCTGAGACCGTAAATCTGGTAAGACTACCAACCTAAGGTCATATACCAAGAATATTCCTTATCTGGAATTCAAATCCAATTCTAGCTCTCTTACCAAATACTACTCTCTCCCAGGATGATCAGGAGTCCCTAAAGTGAATCGGGTTAAGCTTCTGCTGTCATGTGTTCATTTATCCATCCATTCATTCACAGTAGACTAGGACTGCCTAACTACACACTAGCCAAACTGTGAATCAAGAACTAGACATGCCCCCTTGCTATCTTGGTAACCTTGGTCAATTCAATTACTTTAGGTTCTTGCTTGACAAATAGGATATTATAGTGGGACCAACCTGAAAGGGTTACTATAAATAAAATGAAATGGCCATGTACATCTCTTTGTATGATACCTGGATACAGTAAGCACTCGAATGCTTGTGTTGATGATAATTATGAACATGATGATGATGATGATGATGATGAGGGTGGTGATGGTAGTGATGATGATGGAATTAGGGGCTGAGACATCATTCCTCATGAAGGAGGACCTGCAGGAATCTCCATCCTTACATCTTTAGCTATAGATAAAACTTTAAGACCACATCAATGCCATGTGCTAGGTATTTGCTGGCCTATAAACACTATTAGTCTTTGTCATGTTCAAGAATCTGGGAAACAAGGTCAGGTCCCATATGCACAGAGCCTGTAGACACCCGGATAACATGGTGGGAGGATTTCCCAACAGTGTAGAAAACCTCACCATCTGCCCTCAGCTACTTTCCTGGATGATGCTCTTCTAGAACTCTTGCCCATTTTCTCAGTCACTGACCCTCCAGGCCATGAGAAAATGAGGACATGGGGCCTCTTCAGGGGACTTCCTCCCCCAGCCTTCATCCAGATGTCTGGCACCAGGGGAACAGGCAGAGCTGTAGTTTCCTTTGGACAAGTCAAGAAATTAATTTTAAAGGATGTGTCACCCTGGATGTAGAAAACAGGTTGCCACAGGATTTTGCCAAGCAATATTTGAAGCACGGGGAGAGGATTCTGGCATCAAAGTAGAAACATGCCTGGTTGGGTCACCTAAGAAGTCCTTGCCTCCCATCAACTTCTAACCCCCTTTCAAGAGCACTCAGCCAGATGCTTGCCCTGCTCCAATTCAGACACTATGCCAGACCTCGGTATCCCCCTGCCCCACTCTCAACTACAGCCTTGAGAACGTGTAGACAATGGCAGCAGCTTCTGTGACACGCTGGTTGGTGGCAGATTTGAGAGAGGCCCTCAGAGGTTTAAGGTTTCAGAGTAAGGAGGGCCAAGAAAGAAAGGGCACCCAGAGTTGCTCTTTCTTACCTCCATGTTCAGACGCACATGGTGCTTTTTACTAAAATGAGAGAGCATTTTGATTCTCCGTGAAATCTCCATTCCACGTTTCTAATAGGCTTCAGATGGCTTCACCTGGAAGGTGAACTCTGAGGAACTTTCCCAGCTCACGGTCTAAATTAGAAATGTTAATGTCCCCTAATGGCATGACAATCGTGTTTCGGAGACAGCAGGCACGCTGGGTGTGAAAGACAGCAGGGAGAGGTGGCTGTGAAGCTGGGCTTCCTCCCTCCTGTCTCTGCTTTGCATTTACATTTCCACAGAATGTGAGTGTTACTGGGCACACTCTGTGCAGGCGGCATGTGCTTTGTGCAGCAGAATTAGGTGCATACATAACCTGTGTGCCCTTGGGTGGGGAGGTATGTGGCTAGGGACAGGTAGACCTTTACAAACTATCCGCCAATAGAGCTACTACCAGGCTCTTTGTCCCTGAAATGGTAAGGTTAGTTCTTTTGTCATGATGAAATGTCCCAAGTGTTTGAGACAAAGAGTGTTTGTTTAGAGGGCAGGAAATGATTAGCTGTGATTTGCTGAGTGTCTATTATATATAGACACTATTACATAGCATGTCTTAGGTCATTTCAGAACAGCTCTATCAACAGATACTCTTATTATCCCCACTTTGGAGGTAAGGGGCAGAGGTTAAGTGGCAGATCTATAATGATCAACTACTGAATGGTGAAGGTGACATCCAAACAGACTCTGCTGTACAGTGCTCATGTCCACCATGGTCCTTTAGCACAAGACCCATCTACAAGTTCATCTTAGCTCTCTGTGGCCTCAATCAAAGTCACCACATCTGTGCTTGAGGAGTAAGAGCAGCCAGCATGGTCTGCTATATGAGAACTGTTTCAAAAGAGAGCTCAATGTGCACGACATGCCAGGCCTCGGCATAAAAGTATCTGAGTTTTGTCAGTTGGTGGTGGCACACGCCTTTAATCCCAGCACTTGGGAGGCAGAGACAGGCAGATCTCTGTGAGTTCGAGACCAGCCTGGTCTTCAAGAGCTAGTTCAAGGACATATTCCAAAGCTACAGAGAAACCCTGTCTCAAAATAACAAGACAACAACAAAAAAAGTATCTGAGTTTTGATCAATGTGAAAGGGGCCTGGCTTTGGGGTCAAGTTGTTAATATCAGAAACTCAGTGTTACCTTGCTTTTTCTGGGAAATGGGGGTAGGAGGTGATCATAGTGGAGTTTAGACCATTAGATTCAGGAAAGATACAGAAAAGATAAGAGAGAGAGAGAGAACAAAAGGTGGATGATAGACTTCCAGCATCACAGAGGCTAGGGAGAAGGAAACAGCAGCATCTATCCAAGCAGTACACCGGAAAGCCCAATGAGGAGAGCTCAGTGGTTTTACCTAGTGGATAACTAGAACTAGTAAACATACATTGCATGTGGTTTTCATCCATGCTATGGCAACTATAACAGTCTCGGGTCACTTCCCTCTTACGTCTCAGCATATGGTTTCTTTTAAAATCCCACCTTACTGCCAGGTATATTGAGGGTCAGAAGATTTAGTAGAACTATCTTTCTAAACATACACAAAACATACACACACACACACATACACACACAAGAGGCACACCATTCAAATTACTCAAAGGAAGTAACTGACTCGAAGATGCAATTTAGCTGATTACATGCAATTATGAGTATTCATCCACCGTACAAGCAGAGCGCTGCACTAGGTCCTATGGGAAGACAGGCAGGACTAGACTTATCTAAACCACAGCAGCCTCGGAATGATGATGCCAAATTTAAACTTTTAGATGTTTGAGTTTTCTCAATGTGGCTTCCTGTTTTGGAGAAAAGAGCTTGAAGAAATAACGATAAAAGGAGGCTCAGAGTCATTCCGCACACCAAGCAGCTTGTTCAAAACAACATTTTAATGATTTAAGTGTAAATGAATCAGAAGCATATGGATTAGATTTCCCTTAAAATACACATGATTTTTTAAAGGCAGGAGAATGGAATGAAGAATTTCCCCAAATTTAGTGTTCCTTGGAATTTCCTTTTCTAATATGATTTAAAAATTGGGGGGGGGGAGAGCCTGGGAACAGGGGGATGGATTTACTTTGAACTGCACTTGCAAATAGAAGAAGGATGGGGAAAAGGTTCCTAACATCTCTTTTAAAGGAGTACCATCCTTCTCCTTGGGCATCAAGTAATTCATCCCAACCAACATTTTTGATGATTTGAGTGTAAATGAGTCAGTGACATGCGGATTGCATTTGAAATACACATGGGAGTTAAAAATGAGGGAGGGGCGGCGGAAAGTACTTGGTAAAGGGTATCTGGGACTTTTGCCAAACCCATAATGTTAAAAGAAATAGTTTGAAACAATTGACAAATCCCTTGCAGATCCTACCACCCTCACCATGCAGAGAAGCGGGGCTATATGTGACTGTCCCAGACATCTTCTTTTTAGCATCTCCAGGGAACATCTAGGCTCCAAATCACCTAACCCATCTTTCTAATTTCCTTCCCAAAAGAGGACCCTTCCTGAATGATCCACTGCTTTTGGCTGTTTGGCCACATATTTTCCTGGATCAACAGACGAGGTCACTCTACAGAGATCAGAATCTGTCCCTTATCAAGTCTCCCTTCATCTCTTGTTTGTTTTTCAATGTCTTCATTTGGCACTGGAGTAGAGCAAGCACTGACCCTTACACAAAGCAACACCTTGGAAACAGAGGCTTCCCTTTGTCCCTCTCCCAGGTCTGCTGTCTTCCTTTCCATGCACATACCAGATTTTGAACCATCTTTTCTGTATACCTACTGCAAGCAATTATAAGAAGCAATTTCCTCATTTTGAGGAAAATAAAAGTTACCATTAAAAAAGAACCACCTTGAACACATTCTGTCAACAGCAGCACACGAGCATGAATTGAATGTCTCTGAGTTCTCCAGGACCAAGTTGTCTCTGGGACCCCACGAGTGTTGCTAACCTGGTAGGTACACCCCTAGAGAAACCCATCTCTCTTCACCCATGATTCTAGAACAGTTAGGATCCCAGAGAGAGAATTTGTAATCTATGGGGTCAGAAATACCTTTCAAGGTGAACAGATGTCCGTGATACTGTGGAATTCTCTGCCTCAGAACCCACCAAGAATCCTAGGTTTGCTTTGACAAATCTATCTCAAATGCTAGGCTAGTCAAAAGTAGAACCTTTGAGAATCACCATGGGGGACCAAATATTCTCGAGGAAGCCACTTTTTCTCTGCCTACTATTTGACTGCTTAGATTACTCATCAACCCCTCTCCTTTATCGAGGGTTGCTAACTCATTTGGGACCTGTTCAGCCCAAGACCTCAGTGGTTTCCAATCCACTGCAACCTTCCAAGCACCTAGTTTGGTTTCAAGAAAACAAGCATGCATGGTCAGGGCTAGTTAAAGGACTCAAAGGAAAATTGATTGGATGGCGTTCCTGCTGTGTTTGTGCGGGTGGGGTGTGGGCATGGTGTGTGGGAATCAGCTATTATTTGAAGATCTATATAAGGACTCCAGTGTTATCCTTCTTCACTCCAGGACTTTCAGCAACCCTACTGCTGTGTGGGAAGGCATTCGCATTTTTCCAGTGAGCTTGCTCTGTGAATTTCTACAAAGCAGACAGCGTTAACAAATGCCTAGGGGAGCTCTCATCTCCAGACAACCCCGGAACATGTTGACATTAACAAAAACGTGCAAATGAGATGACAAATCGAGATGCGGGGGGAGCCATTTCAAAAGAACCTTTGACCTTTTCGTTTTGCTTCTTGCCACACCCTTGCACAGCACAGTAAGACAGCAAGATGCAAGATCTTTCGGAGAGACACAAATGACAAGGGCCACCATTGTAAGTTGCGACTATGAGAGGAAAAGGGGTTTCTTTGCCTTCGTTTCCAGTCCTCACCATTGTCATGACCTTGGTTAAATGTTGCTTTCATGAATAAACAGCTTTTGAAGTGAATTATGCCCTTGGCTTAGGTACTTTTAGGGTTCCAAAATGGCCAAACATCAGCAGAGAGGCAGGACCTGGAAGCTCATAGATAGGTTTAATTTTATTTCCAAAAAGCAATCAAACAAGGAGCACTTGGGCCTTCCAACGGGGCCCACTCTGAAACAAGATGGACAAGTTCACAGGCCCCTGCTGACCTAAGATCGATTGGCCATCCTGGACCATTTAGCAAACAGTTTACACAGGCTGCCTGAGTACTGGATTTAAATGAAATGAAAACGATTGGGAGAATTCCCTATAAAGTAGACTTGATCTATATTAGGGAGCAGGCTAATTATAGGGATTGGCATATATGGAATCAAAGTGAAACACTATATGGGACGAGAGAGTGGTGGTCTTTTATACCAGGGTGGTCTGAACCCAGGGTTTAATGTATGTACAATATACAAACATTTTTGACAGACCATTAACACCTGTAATCTTGTAAATATTTGCAATTTTCTAGATCATAAATATAGCTGCATAAGCAGTTCTTTCAGAGCATCATTTATACACCATTAAAGGTTAATTTACAAGTTAGTACCTTATAGAAAGAAGATATGTGGGTTTAGTGCTCGCTTTTTGCAAAGGAGACTGGTGTCTCCAAAGGCAATTTGTAGCTCTCCTGTGGGTCTGACTGGGGTCCTATTCAAAGTACCATTTGAATTCTTTTCATCAGCTCATATCCATAGCAAACTTAATCTTCTGTTGTGGAGGGAGGGAATAAAAACAGAGGGGGAGAGAAAGAGCTGAGGTCTTCAAGCTGGACTCACAAGCATACAGCTGTTTATTTGCTCAACCTCTCTTGACACCTTCCTCGTTTGTCACTGTCCCTGTGATACCTGCCGCTGTACCTCACTGTGCCCTCCTTCCTGAGGGGCTGCCTGCAAAGACCTCATTGCAGGCACCAAGGAACAATAAGGCTGATGAGATTGAGCCCTTAGGACAGGGCGGCGTTGTGTTTGAGTTTTGTAACATTCAAAGGGTGCAAGAAAAAGAAGCGTCTCGTTCGGGACAGTCTTCCAATCAGGTTACACAGCCACACTAGGGAAGGTGGTAGTGGTGACGCAGAGTCCCATAATTCTCACAAATTATGGTGACTGAATGAGGTTGGGGGCCCCCTGGGAGAATGGTTGATAAATGTGGGCCAAACCCCTGGTGGGAAAGCCACAGATGGAGGTCGAGTGACCACAGTGGGTTTGTGTTGTCTCTGAAGAAGCCATAGAGTATAACTTACACAGTAGGCTGGAGCCGCACTTCCTCTGCTGTGGGATTCCATGGATATCATTGCCCTTGTTTCTGAAACATGAACAGCCTGGCCCTCTGGCTGCATGCCGGTCTGGCCTGGCTCAGGCATTTTTCATGCATCATGGATCTAGTTTGTGTCTCAGGTCCCGCAAATGTAGAGGGGGGATAGTCTAAGGACTCTCCAGCGGCTCTGGGTTTTGCAGCTCACTAAGACATGAGAAAAAAGATCCAGAGAGTTCACAGCTGCCCTGCATTCTTCTCCTGCTTCACTACTGGTGTGGGGAGATTTCCCAGGTAAATCTGCCCTCCCCTGAGTTCTTTGACCCTCCTAGAGTCAAAAGTTCCCAGGATGACTAGACAGTTCTTTCCACACTTGTAGCCCTCAGCAAATTTACAAGACACAGAAAGTGATACTGGGGCTGTTGGATCTTTTGACACACAGTAATAACCAAGGCGGTAGAACCCCGTAGCAACTGCCAGAAAAGTCGGTGGCACATGTGACGGCGGAGCTTGACTTATCACTTGGAGCCTTCGAGTCTTGGCTATCCTAACCTTAAGTTACTACTTTGAACATTAGTAAGATGACCTCAAAACTCCCCCTCTTGACTCATGTGTCTTCCATAGTTCCTCTCATTGGAGATGCACATAACCTATTGGTATTCTCCTCCACCAGCTACCAAGACTTGCATAAGCAGCGTAAACCTATCCCAGGCTCGGCCTCTGGCCCTCTGCCTTGAATCTTATCATCCCTTACTTTTTAGCACGTGTGTGCATGCGTGCATGCATGCGAGCATGTGTGTGTGAGTGTGTGTGTGTGTTTTTTATGTGTGTGTGATGTCACTATCAAACTCAAAACCTGTCTGAATGGTTTCTATCATCTTGTTCTCTACTCCACTTCTCTCTTTCCAGATTCATTTAATATTATTTTAAAAACTTGATAAGTTCTGAAAGAAGCGCTCTTGTGTGTGGGAGTTACAGGTTACAGATGGAGAATGTATCCAAGATTTGAAGAGTCTGTTTTAAAAGCTTGGGGTTTTAGCTATAACCTAGGATTTGAGGAACCCAAAAAGGACACCACATAACCTGGAGGCCAAGTGGTAGATTGCCTACACAGAATAACCAATCAAAGGCATAGTATTTGAAGGAGAAAAGATAGACAAGAAAAAAAAATAGTCTTAGCAATGTTGCTCCAGGCTTGTTTTTGTGAAACAAGAGTAGAGAATTTTTGTAATCAATAAATGATGAAATGTTGTTGTCTTAATATTTTTTACTTGTGCTGAATCCAGTCTAAGTGTTGAAGTTAGAAATATAATCATGCTGAACTCTCAGCTGTATATTTATGATTCGTGGTCTTTGGAGCTGGGCCTTCCTGAGAAAGCACTGTTAGGGCCTCTACATTGTGAAAATTCTACTGACTTCTGAATCTAATTCTGGGGCATCCAAGATACATCCTTATTGGATATTACTCATGGTGCATCAACCTGAGCCGTTTACCTCATTTCCCCACTTGCTCTCTACCACAGAATCACTGTACCCTCCCTGCCTGCCACTCAAGACCGCTCCTCAGCTTATAGGATTGACAATTTCCTGTGCACACTGGTGGCTCCACAGACTGACTCATTAGCTGTCCCTGTAGAGGATCTGTAATCCCAGCTATACTGGTATAAATTGAGCCTATGTAACTGATGTTTCAGGGAACACGGCTTTCATCGGCTGTGGGCTGTCATCCTTATCAAGTGCTGTGATTTCTGCTGATGCCAATAGATAGAGCAGCCATGTGAATAGTAGTTCTGTGTCATTCATAAATTTGTTTTTAAAACCCATGCATTTTGTTATCCGAAGTCCCTTATGTTAAAAAAAAAAAGTCTCGCAACACTCACATAGGGTTTTTTTCCTAAAAAGAAAAGAAAAAGAAATTCCTTGTATCTCTCTTCTTGCTTTTAGTACCTTCTAAGAGCCTCAGATATCCAGAGTGTTGGAGGAATGCTCTTCTGTTGGGAAACGGGTTTATTGTTATTTCCTCTGTTTCCTGCCTAATCATCTAGAAGCCTTATTTCCCACCTCTCAGTCCAGGTTTCCTTTCTCCCTCCCTCCCTCTCTCCTCTCCCTCCCTCCTTCCTTCCTTTCTTCTTTTCTCCCTTCCTTCCTTTTTCTCCTTCCTTCCTTCCTTCCGTCCTTCCTTCCTTCCTTATTAAAGTAATCTTTAATTGTGTGTGTGTGTGTGTGTGTCTGTGTGTCTGTGTGTCTGTGAGCATATGCACACACTTGCATTGGTGTTTGTGAGGGAATGAGATCCACTGGAACTAGAGTTACGGACAGCTGTGAGTTGTCATGTGTGCTGGGTCCCAGGTCCTCTGGAAGGGCAGCTAGTGCTCTTAACTGCTGCTGAGCCACCTCTCCAGCCCCTCACTCCAGGTTTCTGAACTAACCCAATACCTTTCTTTTCTCGCCATTCTTGATTTCTTCAGCTTGGATTTCCACTCTTCTCACTTCTGTTTCTCCAGTATTTTGTGGAATGCAGAGATACTAAATAATAACTGACTTTTCCCCAAATAGTATGACTTTGTAGCTTTTTCGGGGGGAAACAATGTTTTTTGCCTCTCAAAGATGTTCTTAGGAAAGTCTTCTCCAAGCAAAGGAAAACAAAACAAAGAGGTCTCTAAGCAAGTCAGGTCAGGAAATTCTTTGTGTTCTGACTGCCTGTTTGAGAGTCTGAGAAAGTATTAAGACTTGAAGAAAAAAGTTCCAAAGCAGAAAAGAGAAGTGTGTTTGGCTTTAATGCTATACCATGGGACCCGAAGCAGTCAGCATCTCACTGACCAGACCTGGAGAACTATTGACATCATCTAAATAATGGCCTTCCAGTGTATCTTTCAAGTACTGCAGACAGTAAATAGGGATGATGTGCCAATGGGAGATAGGATGCTGGCCTTTCTCAGGTAAGACCAGCAGTGACTGCCTACTCTCTTCCATTACTCAGCACACGAACCTCACCCTCTCCCGTATAGAGGACCAGCAAACAGCATTTCCCAAACCCTCATGGCTTCCACAAATGACCCACTCATCTTCATCAACCTACACTACTCCCTCACCGGACACTAACAGCCCCGCCAAGCTCCTTGCCCACTGTAGTCAGTGTTTGAAGTGAAAATGGCAGAAATCCCTTTGGAGAGAAAGAGTTCTGTTGTTTCATGTTATCTGGACATCAAAAAGTGGGCTAACCACCCTAAGACTCACTCTGCTCCATTCTCCTCTTTGACTCTACTGCCTCCCGTCTACTGACATGATGTTTAGCACCTCTCTGCATGTAGGAAAGGGACACCGATTATCTCAAGTCCCCATGCTGAAGGCCAACAGTCACCCTGGTTTATGACCCTGCCTCCTTACCCATTGTTCATGAACTAAACATTGTGGAAGTGCTGTGGCTGGCCGTATTTACAGGGCCACACACCAATCCCTATTCCAGGAGCTCAAATCAGAGCCCTGGAATGCCTGGCCCAGCTAGAATAATGGGCTCAGGTTCTCAAGGAGGGGACTAAAAACCACACACCACACACACACACACACACACACACACACGTGTTGGTATATAAACAGTTATGTGTATTGATAAACAGATGCTGATGAAATACTCTAGAATAACTGGCCCTGTTCTTTGTAATAACCCTATGCTAAGAATGTGTCTTTTTCTCTCAGTGTAGGAATCACACCCCTTTAGCCTGACTGTGGGATATCTTAGTCTAGTCATTTCCTTCTGTGACCTGCAGAATGCACTTATCTACTTATTATTTTATCTCTTTCTATTAGACAGGGTCTCATACATAGCCCTGGCTGCTATATAGACCAGACTGTCTTCAAACACACAGAGGTCTGCCTACCTCTGCCCCTAAGTGCTGAGATTAAAGATGTGCACCATCATAAATACAGCCTAATATTCTTTAAAGAGTCATCTTTATTTTAGAATTAAGTACAAAATGAAGACATTCTCACAAAACTCTACAATCTCTAAGTTCCTAGGATTCTGAGGGCAGGTAGGTAGATGCTGTTGATGAACTCTTTGCTAATTTTAGTCCAACCTAGATGCTACCCTGATCCTCCCAAAGCACAAACAGAAGAGAACACAAATGTAATTCACTTTCAGACTAACTGGACGAACCTGTGTGAAACCATTGCCAACCTTTCTGGAATATTGGCTGCATTCATTCATCTTAATTGTATGGGCTCTTCGACTTATATAACGCTCCAGAACCACCGTGGACTCGGGGGAGAGATTAGCTCACATTTGGCAGATGAGAAAGCAGACGTTGTGATCTGCAGTACTGATCTGGCCAAGGTCTCAGAGCCTGTGTGAGTTCCATGTGCTACCAAAATAACGCCCTCTCCCAGCTAACCCAAGGCAGCGGCATGATCTAAAATCTATGCTCCTACTATCAGCAGCCTGAGTGTCATGAGAATAAAGTCTGAGAACTTCTTAGAAGTCAGAATGACTCTGGTGAGGCACAGTTTTAACCACAGCATAACAAGTCCTTTGGCAAGGACACAGGGAACGCCAGGACACAGTGTCTGCGGGGAAAGTGCCTTGGAATGTCACACACATCCAGCAGCTCTCACGAGCTGGAGATGAAAGAAATTAGAGATGGGGAGAGAGAGAGAAAAAAATATCACACCATGTTTGGGGCCCGTCGTTCTGTGAAGTCCTCATTCAGGTCCTTGCAAAAAGCCAGCCATGCCGTCCCTCATTCCCCAACCCCTTTTATTTTTAAATCCAAGTGCCTGCGAAGAGAGGCCCGCCGCACATGGTTCTGATTCATCTGTACGTAACTCATCAAGCCGGGCTTAAGAACCGCTATCTGGTGCCCAATGGGCTTTCAGGCCTTTTTTTTTTTTCTTCCCAAGCCATTTTGAAAGCTTCAAAGAAATCCACGAAACCCAACGTGTTCAAGCTAGGGTCGGGCACATGGGACAGTACAGGGACTGTGTGGTGTGTGGGATGTGTGATCACCAGTCCCCTGGGAGCCATGGTAATGGTAGCCTCAGAAGCCGAACCTGGAGGAGCTTGAGATGGGTGGTTCCCCCAGAGCCAACCCCACATGTTCTGCTTCTGCTGAATCTAGCTTTCTCCTGTTCTGTGTAATCCAGGGCCCAACCTATGTCATGGTGCTACATCTTCCCATATAAATTAACAATCAAAATAATGCCCTCTTCCTGCCCGCGCGCGCGCTAGCGTGAAAGGCATGCACCCAAGCTAATCTGCTAAAGACTGTTACTGATTGGCCACTCTTCCTGGACATTCCAAGTTATGACAATTTGACATTTAGAGCTAACCATGACATCAACAATAACAACATACTGGAGGCTGCACGCTCTATCAGGAAAAGACATTTACTCAGATCACGGTTTTTAAATAGTTAAAGGTCAAAGGTTGGATCCAGTCAGTCCCACTAGTTTGGCCTCTGGTGAGGGGTGAGTGGCCCACATTACACTGACAGCACTCTGTGGAAGAGAAAATGTCATTAACAAGGAGTGTGAGAGATTCAGAAGGCAGACTTTATCTTTTGATACTAATCCATTTCTGTAGAAATTAGCCAAAGTACCCCAGTGGCTCCATCAAACACTTTGGATTCAGCATCTAGGACCTAACCACCTTCCACATAGCCCCGTGCCTCATGGGTTCAATCAGCTTTCAGATCCACCAGTGGACTGGTAGCTCTGCTCCCAATCTTGACTTTCCTCCAACTCAAGAAACCAGTCAGAAAAAGCAGGCCCTAGCCCTCCTCCAACCACTACCGCACTCTAGAGAACTTTGATAAAATTCAAATTCCTTGCTATGGCTGCAGTCTTGGCCACAGTCAAGCCTCCCTTGCCCCTTCAACCTCGGCCCCTGTAGCTGTCGTCAGGCACTGCATTCCCGCCAGACTTCTACTCTCTGGGTTCATCTTGTCAAGTTCACGTCAGTGGCAAGTCTTCACACTTGCCCTTCCCTCTGCCTGGAATGTCCTGCTGGCTCCATCTCCTTACCCATTCCTCTGAACACCTCTTCCTTGGTCACCCCAGCCACTCACAGCAGTGCCGCCATCACAACTTGTACTTTCCTGTTTGAGTTTCTCCTTCGCACTTCTTGGCTACCTGAGACTATTTTAATAACATTTGTTTACATGATTCTTTATTTCTGTTTACCCTCACTAGAGTGTAAACTTCAAGAAGGAGGAGACTCTTCTTCTTTAACTCTCTGAAGTCCCAGGATCTAGTGCAGCACCTGAAACAGCGAGCAATTGTTTATTCTTTTAAATGTATTATTATTACACCTGTGAATGATGTGTGTGTGTGTGTGTGTGTGTGTGTGTGTGTGTGTGTGTGTGTGTGTGAACGTGCCTGCCCTGGTGCACATGTGCAAATCAAAAGACAACTTTGTAGAACCACTTCACTCCTTCTAATTTAATATAGATTCAAAAGATTGAACTGGGTTCTTCTCCAGGCTTACATGGCCGGCTCCTTTATCCCTCAGCCACCTTGCTGGCCCTCAGTTAGTTTTTGTAACATAGAACCACAAGAAGCCAGTGAAAAGCTCATGGTGCCTGAGCTGAGGAGCAAGCACAGCTAAAGGAGTCATGCCTATTTGGGGTAGGGTGACATCTGGTGTGACAATGACCAGGGAGAGTAGGGAATTGTCAAACAAATGACAGCAGTTTTGAGGGCCTTGATGCTATGGGGACTTGGTACCCAGAATTGCTTACAAAGAGGCAGCCACATAGTGAGGTATGTGATGGGGGCCAAGCCTCCTCTGACATTCACTAGCTGTGCGAACACCTCCCTGAGTCAGTGCCTTTTTTGGCCAAATAGGGATGATACTATTTATGTATCAGTATGTCAGATTATATAGCCTGCATAAAGTACCAAACACAGAGATACTATAAAGACCACCCAGTAAATGGTGACTCTTGTTATCAAGGAGACTAGAGTTGCATAAATTCTGATGATGATGAGCCAGGAAAAAAAAGAGGGGTTTTGTTACAATAGTAAGGACTTGAGAAATTGCTTGATCCACCAGTCAAACAGATGTATTTATGTTTCTATTGTTCAAATTATGGCAAACTATATAAAATGTATTGTCTGTTTTTACATGTTTAATTCAGGAACATCAAGTATATTCACATCACTGTCCAACCCTCCCCACCATATGTCTAGCTCGTGAAAACATCACCTTATACCCATTAAACACCTCCTGCCCCTCTCTTCCAGGACCCGGTGGCCACTAGGCTTTTTTCCCTCTTGCCTGTGGCCATACTCCCTGAATGCATCCACTCGTCTCATCAGTGTTCTGCCTTTATGAGTTTGACTGGGAGCCTTGTGCAAGTGGAAGCATAAAACCTTTGTCCTTTCTTCCCCTGCCTCTTTCCCGTGACATACTCTCGAGGTTCGTCTGTGTTGTGGCGTCAATGGTAATCCTCCTCTATAGCACTGACTAAGGTTCCAGAGTACACGCCTGCTTCATTTTCTTCGTTCCTTTGTCTACCCAGATGCCCATGAGTCGCTGCGACTTTGGGGCCACTGTGAACAATGTTCCTGTGGATGAGAAGCTGCTTTCTGTTCTACCGGGTGTGTACCCAGAAATGGGGTTGCTATGTCCTGAGAGATCAGATGATAATTCGATTTTTAATTTTTTAAGGATAAGCCCTAGTGCTTTCTTTTCGGTCTTTTTCTTTTCCTTTTCTCTCCTGTTTTGAGACAGAAGCTCCTATAGGCCAGACCAGCTTCAAACTTGTTATGGCACCAAGGATGACCTTGAATTCATCCTCCTGCCTCCTCCTCCAGCAGGCTAGGATTGTACACATGTGCCACCACGCCTGAGTTATGCATTGCTGGGCATTGAACCCAGTGCACCCTATCAACGGAGTTACCTCTCCAGACCAGAATATGCCATGCAATTTTCTATGTAGTGGCTATACCATTTTATTTTCCCATGAACATTTATATTAAGTGAAGGCAGAAGGAGAAAAATTCAGTGGGTAAGTGGAGTACTGTGTAGGAGGGACCCTAATTCTATCTACACTTACCCTGTCCAGAAAAATGGCCTTCATCTTGTTTACTTAAAATATCAGCTCATAAAAGCAGATAAATAATGTCTGTCTTGGGTTCTTAGCCCAATAAGCCATATTTTTTTTCTAAATATAGTGCCGATACATCTTAATAGCCTGAGCCATCTACTGTGGTAGGAGACAGTGGGTTCTAACTTTCTGTCCAGCAAGCAATGCTGGCATCTCTGGGACAAACACCACTTTGTGTTGTTTCTTTTTATCTGTGTTCACATCTCATTATTTCTACATATTCACTCTTCGATATATGTGAAATATCTTACAATGACCAAATAGCAATAGTGTCCATCTCCCTTTTCCACTTGGTAGAACGGTGTGTTTACTTTTCTTATTACAAGCAGATCTTTGTAAGTGTCTTTATTTCAGGAGTATGTGATATTCAGCTCTGTAATTGACTTCATTTTCTTAGCTTGTACCCCGTGTCATCAATGACACTTCTATTCCCTTCCAAGGTTTTCACTGTTATAGGTGCTGTCAGGACACAGAAGTCTCTATATGAATGCTATGTTTGTTTTGAAGTGCTTTTTCTGCACTGAAAACAACAGAAACTTGAAGGATCCAGATAACATCAAGTTGTTTTCAGAAACTCCACAGAACCATAGGCTCTGGCTGGATAGTTAATCTAACTTTCACGTGCATGTGTTAGGGTTGGTCTGCCTGGATATTTTCGTACCTGTGAGCAGTAATGCCAATTGCTGATGAAATAATGTTATAAGACCCTGAAAGGAATCTTAAGGAGATAATAAGGGAGAAAACCCTAAAGAGTAAAATGAAAATTAAACATATAGTATTCATATAGATTAAGTACTATATATTTAATGTGTATTAGACAGTTGAAATGTTTATAAGCCACCTGCAGAGGGCTTTTTAGATGTCTCCAAGATCACACAGCTTGTAAATGCCAGACAGCAATCCAAATGCAAGTTCCTCTCTCTGTGTCTGTAGTAGAAGCACTAAGATCTTTGACCAGGTCCTCAAGCCTCCAGTCCTAAAGGAATCCCACTCTAGTCCCTGGGGGTTGACAGGTTGACTGGGTTCCTTTCTCAGCTCTGGGTTTTCTCATGGCTGTTTTAGTTGGCCAGAGGATGAGAGTTCCCCTCATTCTTATTCCTAGTATCATGGCCCATGGTAGAGCAATAGGTTGGGAGAGCTTAGCTCCAATCATGCTGGCTCCTAACGTCACCACCTCAGTCCTCTGTTCACTTGTCCAACTCCAGATAGAAATTATAGAAAGGTGAGTGATGCCCTCCAAGATGGCTTTATTTGGTGCTTGTATTTGAGCCTATGGGACAGTATACAGGCCAGTCCCCAGAATGGTCCCTTATAACCTAATGAAGACTTAAGCTTACAGAAATAATAGAATGGGATCACACAGGGAACCACCAGCCGCTGAATAAAGTTCCAGGATTCCTGCACGTGTCTTCTCAGTCCTTCGCTCTTGGCACTAGGGTTTACTCTTGCAGTGACAATCTGCATCAGTTCACACACACACACACACACACGCACACACACACACACACACTACACATACACAACACATACACTACACACACAGTACACACACACTATACACACACACTACATACTACACACACTACCCACACTATACACATACCACACACACTACATACATACTACCCACACTATACACACACCACACACACTACATACACACTACATACACTATACACACACCACACACACTATACACACACTACACACACACACATGCTACTGCAGTCACCCTTGGAAGGTCACCTGTGGGTCAGGTTCAGGTGCTTCGCATGCAGTTGTTAGAAGCATTGCAGGGGTGAACTGGTAGATCCAGAACCTGCTCATAGACAGATCTATTTTAGCAAGCTACATGCATTGAGCATGAATTGAGAGGAATTATACCCCTCTCTACTCTGTCTTGCTAGGCTCAGTTTCCTCCCCTGTAAAGTGGAGTGACTCATGCCTTGTTAAGACTGCTGTGAGAACTAAGCAGGCTGAAGTACGAATGTGGCTTGGGTCCCTACCCACCTCCATGTTGGTACTCAGTGATGTTGCCATCCCTTGGCACTGAAAAAAAGCATTGCCATCTCCTTCTCAAGCACAGTGACCACTGCTCTCCACCCTCTGCAGGGAACGGTTGCTTGTCATTTCAGGTCTGATTTCCAAAGCTGAGCATAATGTGTGACCACAGGAAAGCTAAATTAGGAATGACCACCTTTCTGGAGCATAAGATGGAACTCCAACTTCAAACTGGAGTTTCTTACAATTATCAAGAAGATGGATGCTATGAAATGGAACTTGGAATGTTTTATTCCATTTATTTACTGAGACTGCTATGTATCCCTGGGTGGCCTCAAATTTGCTGTGTAGACCAGGCTGACCTTGAGTTTGCAGTGATCCCCCTGTCTCTGCTTCCCAAGTAAGGGAATTACAGGTACATGCCACCACACCTTGCTCATTCCATTCCCTTCCTCCTCCTCCTACTTAGAAAAAAAGAATTTATTTGGGCTTATGGTTACAGACAGAGTCAGTTCTTGATGGTGGAGCATAGATATGCCAGCAGGAGCAGGAAGCTTACATCCTGAACCACAAGCAGAGAGCGAACTCAAAATGGCAAGAGGCTTTAAACTCTCAAAGACCACCCCTAGTAACATACCTCCTTCTCCAATAAGGCCACACCTCCTAAGCCTCCACAAACAGTGCCACCAACTGGGGACCAAGTCTTCAAATGCCCAAGACTATGGGAACATCTCATTGAAGCCACCAAGTGCCTCTCTTTGGTCACTTGCTTCCCGTCTTTGACCACACAGTTGCTGTTCTTTCTGTCTTTCAGAAGCTGGTGTCTCTCCCTTCTTTCCAAATAGCTCCCTGTCCCTTGTCCCCTGGGATGCATCAGATGCAGGGCTTCCATGCTTCAGATGGGAAGATGCTTCATCCAGAGGGAGCCCCAGTGTCACTCCAGTTTCCTTGCACTGTGTCAGGTTCAGGTTAAGGAAGAGGAAATTTCTCGGGAAAGAAAATGCACGCATTGCACTGTGATGATATTGTTTATCAGTGATCCCATGAACTCATAAATCCTCACTAGATAAATCCTAGAGGGGCAATGAGAACAGAGGGGTCCTTCTGGCTGTGGTCCTTCCCCACAGCCTCTCGCTTCTACCTAGAAGAATGAGCAACATGTGGTGGCTGGTACGCCCCAGATCTGCATAAATAACTCTTAATTCTCTTATCAACCCTCTCCAGAAACAGAAATCTAAGACAAGGAATCAATTTTGGAGTTTTGTTACTCCAAAGAATCAAAAGAGTCAAATATTTTTTAATATTTAATCCTAATTATTTTTAACAGTTAGTGGAACTCAGTAATCAACTGGTCATAAGACTCACTCATGTTTAAATTGAAGCATATAATTTTTCATCACTCTGTGGAAGATGCAGCATGCCCTATGCAAACTTTGATAATGAGAAGTGTCGGACCTTTAGACTCCGACTTATGCAAGATTGAGTTGCAAGACAATAGTCTTATGAACTCTTTGTTTTTGTCCAATCATTTATTGCCCTATAGAATCATTCTGTAATGGTAAATTCTACAGTTAGTGTTAATTGAGAGCTTGACTCAGTCTAGAATCATCTGGGAAGGGAAGGTTATTGAGGATCTGTCTAGATTGGGTTGCCCTGTTAGCGTATCTATGGGGGCTCTTCTTTCTTGGGTTCATTTGATGCACAAAGACCCCCCCCCGATTGTGGAAAGCACCATTTTTCAGGGCTGGGCCCCAGGCTAAGTACAAAGGAGAGACCCAGCTGAGCCCTTGGAAGCATGTGTGCATTCATTTAATTCTCTGTGCTCCTGACTATGGGTGCAGTGGGACCATCTGTCCCAAGGTGCTCACTCTGTCACAGCACCACAGCAGTGGCTTTGAAGCCTGGAATAGAGAAGCACAATAACCCTTTCTCCACTATCTTACTTCTGTCAGGTATCTTATCCTACCAACAGAACAAAAAACTAACACATGACTTTGGTACCAGAAGTGGAGTCATTGCTATGACAAATCTGAACATGTGACTTTCAGGCTTTTGAAAGTTGCTTAGTGGGGGGAATGTGGGAGAGTTTGGGACTTTGGACTGGAAAAGCCATCGAGTGCTACGAGCCAAGCTTAATGGTTATTCTTTTGAGAGTTTGGAAGATAAGAATTCTGAGAGAAACATGGACCGTGGTAGACTGGCTCAGCAAGTTTCAGACGGGAGCAAGGATACCATTGGGAATTGGAACAGGGCGCTGTTCTGAGTGATATTCTGGCAAAGAGACTGACTACATTCTAAGAACTTATTCTAAGAACCGGAATGAAGCTAAATTTGAAGATAACAGACTGATTCGTTTGGTGAAGAAAATTTCAAGACAGGACAGCATTCAGGTTGGCACTGAAGAGGCAGCTGCAACTGAAATATAAGAACCATTGCGGAGAAGCCACCTGTGGCCCTGGAATGATGAGAGCATTTCCCTAGGGTCACCACACAGGAGCCAATACAGCTGCTGCCCAAGGCTCCATATCCAGCTAGCAACAGAACTTGGCCATGTCACCCATGTCGTCCATGTGGTAAAGATAGTAAGGGTGGCAATATTTAAGGCTTCGTGGAGAGCCTCTGAAGCCAAGTACTGTGCGGCAGGGCTAATCTGGTACAGGAGGCAGAACTGGTGGGCAGGGCTCCCTAAGCCTGTTAGAGCCCAGCCGATTATATGACAAGCTCCAGATGCTGGACATGGTGCTACAGATTTGGGGTTTGTCCTGCTGGGTTTGGGTTTTGCTGCAGTGTGATTGGTCACCTCTGTTCCTATTCCTTTAAGAATTGTTTCAAGACTCTGTGAGAGCCCTTCAGAGGTCTGTTCTTTGTTTGTAATCTAGGTCGCTGAAGTAAAGGCATATTTAATTTTATTTTGAGTGCAAATAGTATGTCTAAAGAAATGACAGGAGGAGTTAATAAAAGCTCCAAAACACTCAGTGTAGACACGTTGTTTTTAATGTAAGAGAACGCTATCAGGAATTCTGCCACTTCAAATAGAGATCAGAAGTTCACCTTCTGTGGTGGTGTCACCAGTAACCTTCTTGTTATCTGACTCTCCAAAGAAGATCAAGCGACCATGACACTCTGTGTGTCAGCATGTCTGATAAGGGTGATCTGAAGTACCCTTGATTCCTTAAGAAAGCAAACACTTATCAAGCATTTATCAGGAGAGCACAAGTTCTTTCTCGTCAATTGGGAACTTTAAAAAATCTCCAGTGAAAGCCCATTTGAATGGCCTATTTAGAGCAATATCAAAGGATCAAAGCAACATATGCCTCCCACCCAAGACTTGTGTCATCTGAACACTCACTCCTCGGTCAGCCCCTCCAGCATCCTTAAAAGATAAACACAGGGGAAGCAGTTCAGGCCCAGCCTGAACTTCCCAAGGAGAAGAACTTTCTCCATTGCCCCAGGCCGCCCCTCAGTCATCCCCTCAGCATTTTCTGAAATCCCCAAATTAGGTATTAAGTACATGTTTATTCCATCATGGTCTTTGCCTCTAATCTGGGAGATAAAAATAACAGAAAGATATGTCTGCAGTCCCATTTTACCCTCTCCCTTCTCCAAAGTCAACTTCAGAATGCTGCTGATCTCCTGCCTCCTCTTTCTTCATTTGGCTCCATCCAAACACGATAGCTTTGAGGAGGACCCCACATACAGCCCCAGCTCATAAAAACTGCTATCGCTTTAAGGACATGTAGACAGATTTTGGGTATGCACCTGGCATACCGCCAGTACACATATAAACACACACACACACACACACACACACACACACACACATTTACATATAGAAACCAATTTTATTTCCAAAGTGAGAATGGATCTTTAATTAGCAGTGGAATTGAACAAGACAGTTGATGATCGACTTTTTCTGAGAGACAACTTAAAAGGCGACTGAGGCCTGGATACAAATAATCACACATCAACCCTAAAAACACGGACATCAGAACCCAGTGGGCTCACGGGTAAGTCATCTTTTGTCTTGAGCTGTCTCACCATAAGGAAAATTGCACAGCTATGGCAGTGCTTCTGACAGATGCCTGACATGGTCTTGAAGGTAAAGGACCTGCGGAGTGTGACTTTCTTTCTAGAACTTTGGAAGGAACAGGCTCCATTTCGTCTAGCTAAAGCAGTGGAGCCTTGACTAGGAACATTTTTAATAGAGCCCCGTATTTTTCTCCTTTAGTGAGCAGCTTCAATTAAACCCTTGTTGACATTCCTCCATATTCTTTGTACCGTGCTAATGAGAACAGGCAAAGCAAGGAAAGACTGATCTCTGACTTCAAGGAGCTTAAAAATGTCTCATACAAGAAAAAAAATTTAAATTCTAACATACTACACTTACAGAGATGAAGATTATGTAGCATCCATTTTCCTAACTATGATCCTGTCATTTCCACTAGCCAAGCAGAAGGAGGTTGAATCCCACAGAAAGTGAGATAAAGGGGAGAATGGAAGAAAAGAAATGTGCAAGCTGGGCACTAGCCCCCCCCCTTTTGTCTTTCCTTCTCTCTTTCTCCTTGCAACCTTTTAAAGCTATATTCTTTAAATAAAATTGAAATAGGAACTGTCAACATTGAAATTTGGAATTTAAGATGTTCTGTGTTTTCACCCAGGAAGTGCAGAGGCGCAGGCTCCCCAGCATTTCTCCACATGGCCATTTATTTTTATAGTTTGTAAACTGACTGCACAAAGGCAGTTCTTGACTTGGCGGCCAGGAGTGGAATAGCACACCTGGTACGGATGCCCGTGTTTTTCCTGCCAATCTCTTACCACAGTGTATTCTGCCCCTTTGCTCCCAGAGCAAATGCATTTGGAGACCTTTGCCGCAGCAACACGGAGGAGAAGATAGCATTGCACTGGCAAGAAAGGAGCAGGAATTCGGCTTTGTTTGGAGGCAACTATTGCTGTTCTTTAGAGCTGATATAACATGTTTGAACAAATATTCATATGATACCGTGTGGAAAATGGCATATTTAGAGTAAACCAACTTGTAAATTTAGACTACTCACCTATGATTTCAGGGCTTCAGTTGCTATATCTATAAATTTAAAGGCAAAACCACTGCATCCCAAGGTTCACTGCATGTTAGAATGATCAGAAGAGCTTTTAAACGTCCTGGTGCCAGGTCGCATGCCAGACCAATGAAATCCCAGCATCTCATGGTGAGAGCCACATGTATGCTGCCTAAAGATCTTCTGGTGCTTCTCATGTACCATACGGTCAGGAAACTACTACTAAAAACTTCAACAGATTCATGTCTTTCTCGGCTCTAGTACTCTAACCTTAGTGGCTCCCTGAGCTAACCCTTCTATAAGGCTCAAGTAATTGGCAGCCAGCTAATAGCTTCCATCAAAACCCACAAAAGTTATTTTATGTGTTAGCTTTGCTGTAATGGAGATGCCCACTTGGATAGTAAAATCTGGTAGCTTATATGTGCCTGTGAGTGTGTTTCTAAGAAGATGAGCATTTGAATCAATAGATTCAACAAAGAGATCCATGCTCACCAGTGTGGGTGGTGGGTAAGAGGGCGTCATCTGGTGAGCCTGTGGAGAGACCAGAATGACAGGACCAAAAGCCAGAGGAAAAGCCAACTCACTGGCTCCTTCAACTGGGATATCCATCTTCTTCTGCCTCTTATTTGTTTGTTTTAGAATTTGTGTTTATGCATGATGTGTGTGCAGAAGCATGTATGCAGAGAATGTGTGTGCATGTACAGAGGCTGGTAAACAGCTTCAGATATCATCCTCAGGAACACCATCCCCCTCCTTTGAGACAGGGTCTCTCATAGTCTTTGAGCTTATTAATTGAGCTGTATTGGCTGGCTAGTCACAGATTCCCCAAACATGTGCCCCTGTGCCTAGCATTTTTATGTGTGTTCTGGACATTGAACTTGGGTCCTTAAACTTGCAAGAAAAGCACTTTACTGACCCAACTGTCCCTGGCTCCAAAGTTTTAAGCCTTACATTTTGAGGAATTAGAACAGCAAGCTTTCTTTCCCACCCTTTCCCCAGGTCTTAGGAATACCTCTAAACCCATGACTTTAGTGTCTAACTGCATGAGAATTGAGATATCCCTACTCTTCATGGTGTGTGTGTGTATGTGTGTGTGTGAGAGAGAGAGAGAGAGAGAAAGAGAGAGAGAGAGAGAAAGAGAGAGAGAGAGACGGGGGAGACTTAAACTTTGATATATACAACACATGTAAGCCTATAGGGTAATTGGGAAATTCCAGCAGTGGGCTTAAGTGTTCCCAATTCCATTCCTAGAATACTAAAAAGTATCATAAAATTTCCAATCATAACTCACCCTTTGTAAGTTGTCTTTAAAAATATGAGTTTAAAAAAACCCACAAGATTGTTCCATTGCCTTCTCTTTTCATAACACAGTCAACCTTCTTAGTCTAGACAGTAACTAACCAAGCCTAATGATTCCCAATTTACACTGATTGACTGCCTCCTGATCTAACAGAATACCCTAGCATAAGAAAGCCCTGCTTGGAATAGAATGTGAGAGAAGCCACTCCAGTTCAAAGCAGGGCACCTTGGGGACAGTGGTTTCTTTGTGAAATTTTGTTTTGGTCTTACATGGGACATATGTCTGTTTACTGAGTCATCTTGTTCAATGTGTTTCTTAATGTAAGTCAGAGTTGGTCAAGTAATCCTGAATACCCCGCCAACATAATAACACAAGATGTCTGCTCACTGATGGAGAGGAGAAAATCCCAATCCGGCAGAAGATTAAGGGTCTGGAGAGTTGATGTATAGATCAGAAGGAAGTCCAAAAACAAATAGAAAATTCTGTGCCTGTCCTAGAGAGGCGTCCTCAATCAAATCACTGAATATAGGCTGATTGGAATGGGCAGGGAAGCTCCCTCGGTTGCCCAAAGAAGGAACGGATGTCACACTGGTCAGCAAGAGCCCAAATTACCTGGAAGGAACAATACAGAATAAGAAATACAAGATTATTTTTGTGACTATATAAACGCCACACTATTGTTTGATATAAAGGAGTCTTTGAAGGCCTTAGCAAGTCCTCACATGAAGAACCCACAGCTACAATGGCATCATAATCTGCCCCCATCACAAAATTTTAGCTGGACCACGCTGATGTCATTTAGGGAAACAGAAGGGGTGTGTTTGGAGACTGTGTGTGGTCTTTTCCTTGCTGACTAATTTCTATTCTGTAAAAGTACAAAGAAAGAAGGCCTTTCCTGGTTCTACTGGGCTGGAGGTGAAACTTACTACTATTTGAACCTCTAACACCCCAACCCAGAGGTACCCCAAAACAGTATCCTCCCTTCTTCCAGACTGTATGTAACCCTTTTCTTGATTTAAAAGGTTTATTTTTATTTATGTGTACATGTTTGCATGTTTGTGTGAGTCCTATGCCACACGTGTGTAGGTGCTGGTGGAAGCCAGAGAGGGCATTGTATCTCTTGTTATAAGCCATAGAATTTTGTCCTTGATCTTCAAGACTCTTTGAGGCACACACGGTAAGCCTCTTCATTTCACTCAGAAGAAAGGAAGCACAGCCAGAGAAGTAACTTAGAAATAGCCAGGGTCAGAACAGCCAGTCCCAGGAGAGCCGGACTGCTTTCAACTACCAACTCCCTTGGCTAACAAAAATGCAGCATGAGTTGGGGGCAGGGCAGACACTGAGCAGGCAGGCTGAGGACAAGATCAGCCTAGCCTAGAGTCCTGCTTTGATAGCTCAGTAGCTTTGGATAAAGGACCTAACTTTCCTGGGTTTCGTTTTCTTATCCTCAGAGTGAAGGTAATACATTCCACCTCATGGGTAGAGTTCCTGCCATGGGATTAAGTGTTAGCTGTGTCGAGTAAATTTACTAGCCCATCTTTGGCACTAAACAGTAAACAAGAAATCCATTTTTAATATTGATATGTGAGTTAACAGCTCACATGGTATATTTAATAGATTTCCTTAGGAAGCCCTGTAAGTGTCTGGGAAGATGGCACAGTCAATGAAGTACTTGCTGCACAAGTACTAAGGACTTGAGTTTGGATCTCTAAAACCTACATGAAAAATCTGGGCAAGGCAGTGTTCCCCTATAACCGCTACGCCAAGCAGGGAGAGACTGGAGGATTTCTGAAGCTCGTTGGCCAGGCAGTCTAGACCAATTGGTGAGCTCCAAGTTCAATAAGAGAGTTGCTCTCAAAAATAAGGTAGAGAGCAATTGAGGAAGACTCCTAACACTGACTCCTGTCTGCTACATGTGCACACACATATGCATACACACACATACATGCACAAAACACACACATTTAGGAAGTAGAAGCTGATCTAGCTGTACCAACCAGAAGGAAACATTTCACCTGCCTTGGGCTAAAGACCAGTCCTCAAATTACACGTGGGCTGTCATCTTCTGTCTTTTATCATAGCAAAGTACTGTTCTATTCTGTTGAGACTTGGACAATGACTTCTACAATCCCTCTAAGCTAACACTGTTGGATGGGATACAGGCTCATAAGTCTGGCTGAGTTGACTACATGGGCAATCCCTGGAGACAGGGAGGTTTGCTTTGTCACCCAGAGGACAGGTTGTACAAATGACCTTTCAGGTGGCTAGGCACAGCCATGGTTAACACAATTGCCAAACTTTCACCATGCTGCCTTTGAATGTCACTTAAACATACCTGTATTGTCTCATTTCTGTGAGCAGTGACCTGAAAAGCCCCATGTCTTGTTCCCGTTGCCTTTAAAGGAATGGTGTTCCATTGGCCAGACCGCTGGCTGTTTGTCCTTAAGGAAAAGCAAGTGAAGCATTTAAGATTGCTGGTGCTGGCCATTGTTGAGAATGAAGTCACAAGGCCAGAAGAGAGTCTTGGGTTAAGAGTCCTAGAGGCCACCTTGTGGATTCTGAGGAAAAGCCATTTTGAAGGTGTCACAAATAATTATCCTATTTTTTTTCTGTCATATCATTAGGACCAGCTTCTATGCTGCCCAATTCGGCTTCTGGGGTCAACAGGATAGCCGAGCAGCTCCACTTGTAAGGAAATCAAGAAAGACTTAAAATATTAGGCATTCCAAGTCAGTTCTTCCTTTGCTTGTCTGGTAGCAAATCCAACCCATCCTGTGGCCGCTCAGTGTGTTGATACCTTGGCAGCCAGAGGCAGGGGGGCAAGTCCATCCCTGCTGGCACCTGGAGCCCAGTTTCAGGGCAGCTGGCCCTGCCTTCTCTTTTTCCTCTTGGATAGTCTCGAGATCCTGTGTGTTGGTGCATAAAGCCCGAATCGGCCCACTGTGGTATGTGGCTCTCTTCACTAAGCAGTGACAGAGTAAGTGACTCTTTGAGGTATCCAAAGCCCAGATCCCTAGGATGAAGTAGCTGATCCTTCGGTAATCACGGTAGTGCTGCTGCTGAGTTGAACAGCATCCTCCTGCGTCCCTCAGCCAGTCACCCCGTCTCCTTTAGTCTGTTGGCCCCTGTGACGCCTATAGGGTGGGGGAGGCTGAGCCCACTCTGCAGATGAGAAGACAGACAGGGACAGCTTGGTTACATGGCTAATTAGCCATGGGATGGGACCCAGTCCCCTCTGTCCTCATACCTTCCTCTTGTGAAGCTGAGGCAGACATTGTTTTCCTTTTTCCCCTTTCCATCCTTCATTTCTGTCTTCCCCTTCCTTTCCATTACAGCCCATCTCTTCCTCTGTCCCTCTTGCTTGCCCCCTCCCCCTCTTTCCCTCCCCTCCCAACCCCTTCTTCTTATTCTTTTCTTCCAACAAGACTACCAGGCAAGGTCAGGGGTGAACCTTCTAGAATTAGCACCAACTTCGCCATTCATCCAGCCATGTAAACAGGAGCTTAACCCATTCTCAGAGGAAATCCTTTTGCTTTTCTGTAATCCACTATCTCTAGCTATTAAAAATAAAAAAAAAATGGATGCCATGTGTAACATTCTGAGATAGCAGCTGAAAGAATTCTTTAAAGCCCAAGAAAACGCAGGCCCAGTCATCGAAACCTACTCCATAGCTACGTTGCCTAGCTCTTCTGAGCACATACGTGCGGCAAGTTTTACTTTCACTTTTTAACTTTTGAGAATACCAAACTGGCGCACTGGAGTTGCAGCCAAACCCACAGCTTTCTCTTCACATTCCCTCCTCTCTAAACTAAATACTCCAAAGATCCAGAGAGACCCAGCAAGCATTGGCTCTGTCTGGCACTGTAAATATGGAGGCCTCGATGATTCAAAGCAGTGGTGTGACATTCTGTATTCACAGGGCAGCTTAGGAAGATGGCAACAAGCCCCATTAGTCACTCAACAGTGCTTCCTAATGACCCTTCTTGCCTCAGTTTCTATTGATTTGCAGATGTGCAGATGAACAACTGATAGCAGAATTACTCTCAGGATGTTGCCTGGTCTCATTTCCTCCCCTCCTGTGAAAATTAATGATTGGAAGGCAACCTTTCACAAGTGCCTGTCTCCAGGCCCAGCCTGGGTGGGGCAACTCTCATGCTTGGAGAACATTAGCTTAATATGTGTGGCTTCAAATACCTCCAAATCTTTATTGACAGACTACAGCTCCAACCCTGGCTTTTTGCGCATAGGGATCATTTCTATAATACAATAGGAGCCTGGATCCTTGCAGCTCCATAGAAGGTCATTGAATTATTTCAAGTATTTAAATGTCTTTGCTTTGTGCTCATGCCACCTCAGAGACTTCCCTAGACCCTCTTAACAAAGAAAGGTTCTTGGATGGTGAGAATAATTGATTGAACACAGGGAATGTTCTCTTTTGATTATATATACCCTTATACTAGCAGAAGGAACTCATATGATTGGGAAATGGTTGCCTAGAGTGACCAGTAATATCCAAGGGCAGGTCAATGCGGGTCAGAGTAATTCATGACAATATGTGTCCCCTACCCCACATACAAGACTCATATTCTGGTCCCCAGGTGTGTAATCATCACATATTTAGACAATGAAGCATGTCATTCATTCCTGATTCATCTACCTGAGCTGACCCTGCACCTTGCTCAGTGCCTGTAACGGTGTCCTTGGGTAGCCTTCACCTCTTACTCAGCTTTGACCAAAAGTCCTTGGAACCAACTAGCAGAGCCAACAGATGGCCTGGCCACCCAGTATGCTACTGGCTCTTCCCAGAAAGCCATGCAGAACTCTTCAGGGGTCTTTCTGCAGCTTGGAAGGAAGACGACTGTTCATACTCTGTCCAGAGGCGCATCTTGAACCTTCTTAACTTGTTCACCCATGTCTCTAAAGTGTCTTTTCATGGCCAAATACTTGCTTTGGAAATTAATTGGCCAAAGACCCCAGTGTAACAAAGAACCAAGAGCTAATTGACTTAAGAGAAGGGCATTTGATTCATTAGCCTCCATGTGCAAGACTCCCTCCCTTTGTAAAAATTCCCTACAGCCCTTAGAGCTGCTGCCAGGCTTTGGCTCTCATTTCAGTTGAGTATGGGAACCAATCAGGTGGCATCTCAGAAGGGGGATGCTGGTGAAAACCCCAAAGTAATGGGCGTGGTTTGTACCTCCCTGGTCTTCCTTCTCATTGCTGGCATGGGGTTCTCAGTGCCTTCCAAAGAGACCCAGTCTGAGTCAGATTCCTGCTAGGACAAAGTCACATTTGGTTTCCTGGGGAATGCAGCCAGGATGACTCAGAGGTTGAAGATTTAACAATAGCAAGAGAAAAAAACAAACCAGACTTCAGCTCTCTTGATCCTGTAGCATCTTAAGGCTGCCTCCCAGGGGCCAAGAGTGATGTAATCAGATGAGAAATGTGGTCCCGTCTTCAAAGTGTGGCTCTAAGATGCCCCAAGCCATGCCTGAAGCAAACAGACTTGTTCTGTTGAGCATGTGTCAGACCCAAGAAGAAACTGCTCAGGAGAAATGGCTGTCCACTCTGCCTCTGGGTGTGATGGACCTCCAAGTGGTCTTCCGAGGACCAGCCTACCAGCGTCGGTATGTGTTGTTGATTGGTTCCAGAACTTTCTCTCTGTTACCAAACCAGCTCTCCTGTTAGCATCTGCTACCATTTCTGGTTAACATCCATATTCCCTTAAGCAAGTGGAAAGCAAACCAAACAAAGCACTAACTGGAGTTTGGTTTATGAAGGAGACAACTCTGCCATCTCACCTAGCTAACCCGAGAGTGTTAGAAGAGACCACAGAATGAAGGCACACTGCCGGGCTGCTGAGTCAACAATAGGAAAGAGCTACTCATGGACAGAAAGCGACCATACTCCCTTGCTTCCCATAGTGATCACGATGCCTCACTAGTTGAAGGGGAATAATTGAGTTCAGTGGAGCTTCTCTCTCCTTAGCTTGCACAGGTATTCATTCCCCTGCCCGTTCATTCATTAGCTCGTTCACTTGCTCAGATAGCAAATGCTTACTTAGCACCCATTTACAGGAAAATGGTCTTCACCTATCCATCTCTTCACTTAGAAATCACATAGTCCACAACTCCTACGTATGGGCCATGTGCTGTCTTAAATGCATGGTACACAAAGTTATGAAAGGCAAAGCCCACTGAAACTTTAAACTTAGTCATTCATAGTAATTCATTCATTGAGTCATTCTTTTATTTCTGAAAGACCTTTTGTATGGCAGACGTCCTGTTAGGCAGAGGACAAACATTTTCATCCTAATCTTCTTTCCCATCTTCTTTTCAATTCATTGTGTCACTCCTGCCACACACACACACACACACACACACACAAACACACACACACACACCCCCCACATATATAATCAGCACTGTCAAGCACAGGTACAAAACCAATCTCTGTGTGTGTGTCTGTGTGCCTGTATGTGTGTGTCTGTGTGTGTGTGTCTGTGTGTGTATATTTATGCTCAGAAGCATGGGTGTGAGCACACGTGCACATATTTGGTATGAAGGTCATATGACAACCTCGGGTGTGATTCCTCAGTACTATCCACTGTTTTTGTTGTTGCCGTCTGTTTTGCTTTGCTTTGAGCTAGGGTCTTTCTTTGACCTAGAAATCAACAAAGAGCTTAGGCCAGCTGCCAGTGAGCCCCAAGGATCCACCTGTTACTCTCTCCCCAGCACTAGGATAACAGTACATGCCTGGCACTGTTTAAAAATGAAACAAAACAAACCTTGGGTTCTAGGGCTCAAACTCGATCCTCATAGGTGCATGGCCAGGGCTTTCCTTGCTGAGCTGGCTCCTGGAACAGCTTTCTGGATGTGTGGATCTGTGAGTGTGCATGTGCATAGCTTGTTTTAGAAGATGGAGGTCTCAGAGGTAGACAGTCCTCTGGACTTATTCTGCAGTGCTCTTCCACAGGCAATGGAGCAGTCCAGCTCAAAAGAGGAGACGTCAAACTGTGGGTCCAAGACAATACAGAAAGAGGCTCTGAGCAGCGCTCACTTTGGAGAAACTGGATGACTGTCACTGAGTTCTGAGTAGAAATGGAAGTCACCAAGGATAGCAAGCTCTACACAGGAGATTTGTGACCTATTCTTTTCCTCTGCTCTGGGAGCTGATGACCAAAACAAACTCCCTGGCACATATAAAGAATTCAATAAGTACTTACTGGTGAAACTGAAAGAAATATCAAATAATTTTCTGGCCTATGAGCTCCTTTCTAGGGTACAAAACTAGGCCTTAACCCATCTCACATAGTCTCACAGCTTCTAGGGGCCAGTCTGAAGGTTCCCCTCATCTTCTTACTATGACAGGCATGAAACCGCTTATCCACATGGCAGTTTCTTTCAACCCTTTATAAGCATATTAGTTATCTTTTTATTCAATTCTAGGCTTTATTTTCTGCCCTGATTAACAAATTCTCAGGCATCTTCCCTACCACAAGGTCTTATATCCTCAAGGAACAAACATTACTTTTGCTATAAGCTATAGGGACAAAATGGCTATAAAAGAAAACCAATAATGTCTTTCCCAACCCAAACACTGGCATGGCTTCTGGGTCAGCTCTGTTTGGTCCTACAATTCTCTAGAAGCAGATAATCAAGAAGAAAATTCATCATGGCCACAGGAAACCAAACACCAGGTCCCAAGGACTATGTGCCAGACACCATAGCCTGAGTAAGATAGAGACAGGACAACCAGAAAGCAGCCCAGATTCCTGGGCCATGGGCCACACCGGAATTCAGGTCATTGCACTCTGCCAAAGAAGTTTATCAAAGCAGGAAACAGACATTTTCTGAGTCTGGTTCTCTCCTGGAATGTTAGTGTTGGGAATTTGGTTGGCTTCCGTCCTCGTGGGCAGAAATGGTGGAAGTCTGGGAATGTGATGGTTTGGTGGTGGAGAGTGCATGGCCCAAGCACGGCATTTTCTATGTTGTATCACGTTAGCAAAGTCGCTCAAGATGAGAAGAAGTTGAAGTAGAGGCCTGATCTACTTATTTATGACTGTGTCATTTGGGGACAGCCCATGTCTGGCAGAAACACCACAATCTGTCTGCCACAGAACTCAGCCCGTTAAATTGGATGGAAATATTCCTGATTCCGAACTCCCAAGACTCTGATATTCTAAAGAACTTTCAGAAACTGTATACAGACCTGAGGGACACTTTTATGGGTAAATATCAGAAGATAGTGTCAATGTAATAATAGGACAGCAGGACCTTCTGGAGCCAGTAAGAGAAACCTAGTCTTTAATACAGCTACAAAAAATGGCTGGACTTTTGTCTGTGACCAAGTCCAACATAACATTAAAGAAGCCAATATCTTGTCCCAATACTGATGAAGAGGAGATAGTGTCAAGCAAGCCTATGGAAAAACACTGGTGCCTTCTGACTTTGATTTGTTAATGAATGCCCCCGGAAGCTCCAGGGCCACAGCCATGAGACTCTATGTTATGGCGGAGAAGACACACTTGGAAGTGAACTTGCTTCTGCAGTTGACACTTTTCTGTGTTCACATCACTGAGTAAAGGCAGTGTGACATGGAAGAAAGGAAATTTTCTGTAAAACATGGTGGCTAAGGCTGCTTTTTCCAATGGTCTATTCTGGCCTGTCCATTCTCTATGCTGGCTCTTCTCAAAGTCAGACCATCACTGTTGTAAGGAGGCCGCTTGTTGGTTCCCGGATGCTCAGCCCCAAAATAATCACAGAGAAACTTGTTTTTACTCTATTTATCTTTACTCCTTTAATCTATGACTGTCTGTATTCTGCTTCTTTAAAGACTTTGTTTTATTTTTTTAAAACAATTTCCTCATTTTTATAACTGTCTATATTCTTTTCTTTTCTCTCCCAAGCCTATGTACATTTATCCAACACTGTGACCCACTTAGAGGTCTATATCTGTCTGAATCTGTCTTTATTGTGTATCTGTAATTCTTTACTGTCCAGGAGCATTTCTTGAAAATTCTATGTGCTTCTTAAAAACTTAAGCTGCACCATTCCTAGGGGAAATATTGCACTTCCTGCTTGCCCCGCCTAGCCCAGCATGGTGGAACTCTGTACATTGCCCCATCTCTAGGCACACAGCACACCTCTAGGCACATGTTGCCACCAAGCAAGCTGTAGCACGTTGCTCACAAACCCCATTCAAACATTCCATAGCTGGACCTCCAGAAAGAGTGAGAGTTCACATTGGCAGCATGGCCCAGAAAGCCAGCATTTCAAAACCACAGCTTTTTTTCTGCTACCACTGAATCAGGAAAACCTCTCTTAAAGGAGCCATGGGCTCTGCTTGCTTCTAGCAAACAAAAACAACCCAAGAAAGTACTGCTACCAAACTATGCTTAACTCTGTCCTTTTGTGTTGAGGATTCCTTTTTAAGCTTTTTCAGGTTTTACATGGATTTAGTCCACCATGTTGGCATGCCAATCTGTTGTAATGAGACTGCTCAGCTCCAAAAGAATCACACAGAAACTATATTAATTAAATCACTGCTTGGCCCATTAGCTCTAGCTTTTTATTGGCTAACTCTTACATATTAATTTAACCCATTTCTATTAATCTGTGTATCACCATGTGGCTGTGGCTTACCGGCTAAAGTTCTGGCAACTGTCTCCAGTGGGGCCACATGGCTTCTCTCTGACTCCGCCTGTCTCCTAGCATTCAGTTTAGTCATCCTGTCCATGTCCCACTCCCTCCCCCCAGCTCTGTTCCCTGCGCAGGCCCAAGACAGTTTCTTTATCAACCAATAGTATTCACAGCATACAAAGGTGAATTCCACATCACATCACCATCAGCATCACCAAATACTCCCTAGGAAAGCAGGTCCATGGATTCCATCTAGACCTCTAGAATCAGATTCTCTGAGGCAGGCCTCTTGATTTGTGTTTGAATTAAGTCTTCCAGATCATTCCACTACAAACCATGACTTTATTTTTCCAATTTAACAAGAAACCTGGGCCCCATCCGTCTATGAAAAGAATACAGAGACACCTGTGTATGTTTCCACAGTTCCAGAGGCTGGTGGAAACTCTGGCCCTCTTGCTGTATCATTCTGTGGCATCACATAGAGAAGGGGCAAAGGGGAGGGGAGGAGAGGAAGGAAGGATGGCAGTGAGAGGTGGAAGGGGGAATGGGAAGCCATGGGACCTTCCTATGATGAACCAAATCCCAAGTGAATGCCATTGCTTCTTTCATGAACATGCGTCCCTCCTAGCCACCTTTTGAAGGGCCCACCTCTTATTATTGCACTAGGTGTTACATTTCCAGCATGTTGGCCATGGTGTGTGTTGGGGGGGATATACATCCACATCACAGTGGTGGATGGGAGGGAAGCTGTGAAATTTTGTGATAAACCTGTTCCCTGTGGCATGAGTACCAAGGTAGTGAGCTGGTAATCAGAAAATCAGGGGTTAAAATCAATCATGCACAACCTCCTCTCACTAAACATTTAAAAGAAGAAAAGAAAGCGCAATATTTGCCCTTTTTTGGTATTAAGGTGAGTCAGATATTCATATGAAAATTGATAGCCTTTTTCCAACTTTGAGATAGCCTCTCAGGTAGCTCAAGCTACTCTCAAACTCGCTATATGGTCAAGGATGACCTTGAAGTTCTGGTCCTACCGCTTGCACCCAGTGGTGAGAATGCACTCATTTGCCACTACACATAGTCCGTCGTCACCACAGTGGTCAGATCCAAGGCTGTGTGCATGGTAGGCAAGCACCCTACCAATACGGCATATCCCCAGTCTACACCTACATAGTCTTTCCAAAGAAGCAGATTTAGAGTGGCGATGACAAGTCTGCTCTTTGAAGTTAGAGGGTTGACGTCGTGTCCATTCCCATCAGGTATTCACCAAGTGCCTGAGCAGCTGGCTAGCCTCTCTGCCCCACCCTCAGCCCCATCTCTTCCTTGGTAAATTAGACCAGCAGCGCTGGGCTCTGTGGCCTGAGGTAGGGCTGGAAGTGGGCTTATGGATGCCATGGTCTAGGCAGCACTTGGGCTTGTTTTTTGCTCCTGCTGAACTCAGGTTACTTGCAGTGAACAGTGCCCGCGTCCAGATGTTCCTCCCTGTGAACTTCTACCTCCATGGGTATCTTTAGAATTGTTCTTTGTGTAAGAGGTGACTGAGAAACAGATCCCTAGGGCACAGGTATAAGGTGAAGGTGGAAGGTATTTATCATCACTGGCCTTTGAAGCTCTGTAGTGCATGTGGTAATCCTCATTCCTTATTCTTAGGGTGGTATCAGACAAATGGGGCTTCCAGACAGACCTCTGAGGCTGTATATGCTAAGTCTATAAGGCTGGCAGTCACCAAGGGAGGTGACTGCTGTATGGGAGCCCTTGACAGTTAACTGTTTCTGTTGCTCACTTCTGAACCTGACCAAAAGAGAGGCCTAGAGCATCCTACAGCTTCACTCTGCTTCTTAGGAACTTTATAGTCTCTGTAACCATGAGCTATAATGGTCCAAACTGGTCACACGTTAGAAAAGCCATCTCCAGGACTCTGGTTTTCCCTTTGGGTTTTAAAATCATCCCCTGGTCTCTTAGAGGAGTCACTGTCATAAGGAGAGACTCTACCCCACACCCAGGCTCATAAGGGTTCTGCTGCATACCTCTAGTATCGCTCAGGACCTTTCCTACTGGTGGGGTGAGGGCTTTGGGGTTCTGTATCTCAGACCTACAAGAGTCTCTGTTTCATTTCACATACCTAGCGTGCTTCTGTCTCAAGGCTAGAGGCCACCTCACTGCCCTCCAGATTGTTCTGTAAAGAAATACAGCACCCTTCTATTAACTAGTATAGAGAAGGCCACTCAGCAATAGGAGAATGGCCGCCATAAAACATAATGCATCCATTTGAGAAGATATGAGGATGGTCTAGTCTGTCTCAGTTGTGGAAGTCACAGAAGTTGACCTAAAAGTAAAATACAGAATGAGGAAGGTTGTGGTTCAGTGTGTGGGGAGTGATGGATTTGATTAATATCTACCAGCTCGGGTAGAGAAATACACACTGACCTCTACTAATACAATTAATGCATACTAATACAGTTGTACTTAGAAATACTTTTAATGGCTCATGGAAAATGCTCCTACTATGATATAAAAACAAAAGAACAAAACCCCAAGCCTCCCAGAGCTATGAACTCTGAGCATGACCCCCTGAGCCGCCACCACCACCAGCAGCAGCAGTACTTTGTAGAAATGCTACTTCTCAGGACCCACCTGAGCCCTTCCAAGTCACAAGTTCTGTGGGTGTTCCCACAGCAGTATGAACAAACTTATGTATAGTCAGCATCACAGAAGAAGGCATTATACGGTCATTTGAAAAGGTTTTGTCCACGAGCCAGACACAGCTTCCAGAATTTTCTTTTTAAATCTCTGTGTGGGTGTTCTTGTATATGAGTACAGGTTTGTGCATGCCACAAGACATACATGATGATTGGAAAACCTCAGGTGCCACTCCTTCCAGCAAGAAACAGGTCCTCTTGCTATCTCTCACTGTCTATACAAGGCTAGCTGGTCCCGGGGATCTTCCTGTCTCTGCTGCCCATCTCACCGTAGGATGGCTAGAATTACATGCGGGTATCACCATGTCCAGCTTTATATGGACATCCAAACTTAGATCCTCAGCATTGGGTAAGGGGCACTTTACACACTGCACCAGCTCCCCAGCCCGAGCTTTCAAACTTCTAAGTTTAAAACTGGTTGACCGAGGAGCCGTGGAAGGACGTGAAACACACAAACAGGAGTAGATCTGTGAGTAGCCAGATCATGAGGGAATTCTGCGGCTTCTGTGGCGTGTTCTAACTCTTCTAAAATGGGCATATTTTGTTTTCACACTGAAACGAGTTGAAGCATAGCTCTGTTTCTACCACACACTATTATGTCTCTCGACTATTTATATATCTTCAAAGATCTTCAATCTCCTATTCCTACTTCAATAGAAAACCTTTGATGAATCAGTCTTCTTAGCTCCTCCACTTAGCTGACTTTGCCACGCTCTTGTCTTCAGGACCCTGCTTTATTTATAAACAGCGTTTAAAAACTGCGGCAGGCCCATAGCTGGCTCTTTGTAAGGCACAGTATTTCCTTGTGTGTGCAGTTAGAGGTCAGCGCATGTTCACACGTTAGGGACAGTTTTAGCATCTGCATATAGCTTCATGAACAGTTTACATCTTGTTTGGGCAGATTTTTGTTTTCTTTACCACATCCACTTGGAGTATTTTTAACAAGCTAACCCTTCTCCTTTCTGGGGTTCATTTACAAAGTAAGCAGATGGAGTGGCTTTGCCTTTAGACTAGAAGTTAGCTTCTAAAATCAGGCAGTTATCACATGGAGCCAAAATTACTCCATCTCTGTAACAACAGCGGAGACCATTGGTTCTCCAGCCCTGGGATGGACGTTACCAGAGAGGTAGCTGGTGCACCAAGAGGACGTGTTGGTCAGAAATTTACACCCCTCATCTCCAGAATCTCTTGGGACTTCAAGATGTTCATGGTGCAGGAGGCTCTCACTGGAAGCCCAAGGGAGAACTGTGTGTACATGGCTGGTGGTGGAAGCCAGAGGTCAACTTCAGGTGTCTTCTTCATTCTGCCTTATCCTTTTAGACAGGGTCTCTCACTAAATCCAAGGATGCCCAATTGGTTAGACCAGCAGGTTTGAAGCTTCCGTCTTTCTCTACTTCTCCAAGGATAGAGTTAGACTGTGTGTCTTACTCAGAGTTGTAGTGCTATGATGAAACACCATGACCAAAAAGCAAGTTCAGGAGGGAAGGGTTTATTCAGCTTACACTTCCACAGCACTGTTCATCACTGAAGGAAGTTAGGAGAGGAACTCAAAGGGGGCAGAATCCTGGAGGCAGGGGCTGATGCAGAGACCATAGAGGAGTGCTGCTTACTGGCTTGCTCCCCTGGCTTGCTCAGTCTACTGTCTTACAGAACCTCCCACATGGACTGGGCCCTCCCTCACTGATCACTAATTGTGCACTGAGCAGTTGGTGCAGTATCTGACACAGAGTGATAGTGCACACACGCACACACACGCACACACACACACACAAACACAGGCCACACGCAAGCACCAGCTGCTCATACATGCCAGCTTACTCTCTCGTCTCCTTTGTTGTGAATGAACAGAGCCTCTCCACAAGCATTTGCTTATTGAATGAGCAAGGGGATAAATACAGACCTCACAGAGGCCCTTCTGGACACTCCATGAGGAGCTGGCGCCAACCGCCTACAAATCCACTACAAAACATAAACCAACAAGTTCAGTCATTCTTGCAGCAAGCATGGGATGCTAATCTGTTGATGTTTTCTGTCTTAAGAAAGCTTCCACGGACCCTCTGGTTAGACAGCACCGCACACTGCTGCATTTTCACCCGTAACATTTGAATTCTGACACTGATCTGTGATTTTTTTTTTTGCCTCACCACAAGAAAACCAGAGGTGGGTGGGGGCCTTTAGGGAGAGATTTTATAAATAGGGAATGTTTAAGGTAATTTAACAATCAGAGCAGGAGTTTGTAAGTTAGCGCATACAGTCACACAGGTTCTAATTGCTCAGGACTCTAGATGTCACCTGAGGGGGGCACAGGGCAAACCCAGCTGCTTTTTGGGTTTGTCAAGCATCTCAAGCTATTCTTCAGGAGTTGGGATTTGGCAAAACCCGAAACCCACCTTGCCAAGTCCTTCTTTACCCCCGAATGTTTAAGCCCATGTGCATTTTAAGGAAATTTAACCCGTATGTTTCTGTATCCTTTGCGCTTAACTCATAAAAATGGTTTCTCAGAGCAATTTGATGTCCCCCAAATCTTTGGAGCCTTTATAATGATATTTTTTAACCTTTCTCCCTTCCCTGAGACACAGGAAATTGCATTTTTTTTTAAAAAAGAAAATGAATCAAACTGAAAGTCTCGAGGTCAGTATGGATGGGTCAGACACACAAGTTCAAGGAGCAAAGCATTTCAGAGAACAGCACGTCCCCCCTCTGCAACACAGAAGACAGAGTCCTCAAAACACCAGCAGCAGCAGCAGCACTGCTCTGCAATAAACTCCTCAGACGGTTGCTGCCCCTCCTTTTGTCCTTCCATGTTGAGAAGCTGGCTCCATGTATCTTAGAATTTAGAGCCCCTAGCCCAGCTTCAGAAATCCACGCGCACAGGTGCTGTAACATGACCATGACCACCGATTTCAAAACATAGTCATTATTTTCTCTTTAAAAAATTAGATGTGTTCAGGTGAGGGGGAGGGGCGTGTGGTATTCCTCAGGAGGCATCCCCCTTGCCTTTTGAGACACAGTCTTCCTTTAGCCTGGCGCTCTCCAATTTGGCTCGGCTCCCTAGTCAGCAAGCCCTGGGCATCCTCCTGTCTCCATAAGCCCAGGGCTGGGGTTAGAAGCATGTGCCACCATACCTAGGTATTGTAGCTTGGGTTCCCAGGATCGAACTCCACTTCTCATGGTTAGACAGTAAGCACCTTACCACCCTAGCTCCAGAGTTGCTGTCTTGTCTAGTTTTCTGTATCCTCCCTGGAACAAGACCACAAGAGCTGGCACACCCATCTTGACAGCCACAGGCAATGCTCTCATGGAGCTCTGCAAAGATACTGTTCTTCCAAAGGGAGTCTTGTTTCTAGACAGGTTTACCCAACACCCTGCATATCTACAGTGCAGGGAGAACTGTCCCAAGAGATGGCGCCACCTCTCAGATATGCAAGAGGATGTCTGGAGTTGTATGACCCATGTCGGATCCGTACTGTTAGCCTTGTCACCTTGCCTGTTTCCTCTGGGGTTCCACTCTGGTCCATTTCATTTCTGGCAGCTTGCTCACCAACAGACCGGGTATTATAGGTATCAACTCTCACAGTGATGACATATAATAATAACATAGGACCAGTCATTCATAATGGCTAGATTTAATCTGAAATGCTCTAAAACCATTTGACCGGCTCATCCCATCCCATTTTAACTACACGGCATCAGCAGACTGTAACGGAATGAATGGCCTGAGCTGTGGCTTTCTCCTCTAATCAAACCACTCCCTAGTGCCCCTGCTATAATTTTTTTAAGCTGGGGTCCTTGGTCCATGAGGATGCAGGGCTCTGTAGGGCTTCTCCATCACTGAGGGCATCTCATGGCAGAGAGGAAACAGCAAAACTCAGCCCTGGGTAGTTCAATGTAGAATAAGAGGTGAAGCCTGTCTACTAATCCCAAACCCAAACCAGGGTCCCAGGGCTGCAAAGATCTTGGATGACTGTCAGGAAGGAGCCAATCTGGAAAATTCAATGAGTCCACAGGGATATCAGGTTTCCCACATTGATAAGTCACAGGTGGGCTGGCGGTATGGTTCAGTGTTCCAGCACTTGCCTATAGTCTGTGCGGGCCCTCAGTGTTAGTATTCAGGCATTTGCACTGGCCTGCCCTTGAGGTTCTGACAGGCTAAGTACGTCCTCAGCTGCTGCCACTAAGGGCACCTCCTGTGCACATTTACTACGCTCCCTTTTAAAAGGACCCTGCCCATCCGCATCCCTCTCTCTTTCTCTGTCTGTCAGTCTCTCTCTCTCTCTCTTTCCTCTTCTGCCACTTCTTTCCCCAGAGGCTGGTCTCCCCCCTCCCCTTCCCTCTTTTTTACATTCCCTTTTCCCTAATAAAACCCCTCCACATAAACTCTATTGCATAGCATCTTTCTCTAGCGCCCCACTTTTTTTTTTAAATTACAACACTCAGCACCGCCAAAACAATCCTTAAGACAGACAAATGGAGTAGTTTAGTATCTGCCACCCTCTAGCGCTCTTGGCACCGTTATGTGTAGAATCACTATGTGGAGTCCGGCCCTGGATCATATGTTATCTAAACTAATTCCCAGAGATTTACTACACATCATCCCTTGCCACATATCAGGAAACTGGGTCCCTAAAGTTGTTTACTGAAATGATCCATATAGACATCTCTGAGTCGGGCAGTGGTGGCACACACCTTTAATCCTGGTACTGGGGAGACAGAGGTAGGTGGACCTCTGTGAGTTCGAGGCCAGCCTGGTCTACAGAGTGAGTTACAGAACAGCTAGTATTTTTACATAGAGAAACCCTGTCTCAGAAAATCAAGAAATAAAAGAAAAATCTCTATTCATTACAATAATGCAGTAATAACTAAGACTGATAAGAACCTATTCAGACAGACATAGAATTACAGTCCCACAAACCCACCCTCTCCCAAGGCAACCATGTTGTTAGTATAGAAACAGTATTTCTACGTTCTTGCCTATATTATCAAATCTTGAAACACCTGAACTTTTCTGACACAGACATGAGAACTGTTTTTGGAGCTGGTTTTTTGAACTTGCCTAGAGTATCCTTCTGTGTCAGTCATGAGTAGCCACCAGCCCCTCCTCCTTTCTTCTGAGGCAGGGCTTCTCCATGCGGCCCAGTCTGGCCTCAGGCTCCAGATCTTTCTGCCACACAGACCCCCAACTGCTGGGATTCCTGGTGCGTGCTATCAAACCTGGCACAGACAGGCCCCTTTTGTATTCCCTTTTAAAACACACTAACATACGTTATGTGTACAAAACGGAGTGTCGCGTTATGGTGTTTTCATGCATGTATATAATAGACTTTGAAATCATGGGGTGGTGGGATTAAAATCAATGTGAGTTCGAGGCCAGCCCGGTCTACAGAACGAGTTCAGGACAGGCTCCAAAGCTACACAGAGAAACTCTGTCCCAAAAAACAACAAAACAAAACAAATTAATATACTTTGATCACCTCTCTTTCCCCACCTGATGATCCATTGCTCCTCTCAGCCCGACCCCTCTATTTTTATGTCATGCTCATGTAGATTAGACAGGTAAATGGGTAGATAGAGTCCAAACATGGAAGAAAATTTGTTATATTTATCTGTCTTTGTCTGGCTCACTTCACCACATGATGGTCTCCAGCTCTTTTAAATAGCTTCCTAGTATTCTACTATACAGGTTGTTGTTTACTTAAATCTAGTAAGTAATTCAGTCGATTCCAACTTTTGATAACTGGGGATGCAATTACAATAAAGCTTGTCTTGCTTATCCATAAGTTGCTGCACACTTATTAACAAGTAACTATAATTTCCCAGCAATAGATTTATTAGGTTTTACTCATAAATAATAGTCATATGTAATCCATGCTGTGACACCCCCTTTCCCAGAGCCCCTTTCTTCTTGGCGTCTTCCGGGGATTGTTGTTGATTTTAGAGTAAATCTCAGGCCAAATTTCCAGGTAAGTAATGCTATCTTCCCCATTGGACTTAATCACTAGAGAATCTCTGCGAGCCAATGATTCCATTAGTCTCGATGCTCAATCATTATTGTCCAACTCAGAAGCAGTTCTAAGAGTGATCATGTATGCAATATTACGTTCAACACACTCTGAGTGTGTGTGTGTGTGTGTGTGTGTGTGTGTGTGTGTGTGTGTGTGTGTGTAAAACACTGCACTAAGCCCTGGTTCCCCTGTTCAGACATGAATTAGCAGTGAACCCAGGAAGCTTTTCCACTAGTCAATGACTTGAATGGCTTATGTAAAATCTACCTGCCACTCAACATGATGGTGACTGTCTGGGCTGACATAGTCTCGGTGTCCCCAGAGTACTCTGTGATATGCAACCTGTCGCTTGTGTCCTTTGATTACTTCTTACTGGGGTGTTTAGTTTTTCACTACTGAACATTCTACCCACTTTTCAGTTTTCAGTGAGACATGGGATATGAAAATCTCTCCATATGCTGCAGTTGGCTCCCACCCGCTTCTTTAGGGAGTCTGTCGGCAAAGCAGAAGGCCATCTTTGCAAAGAAGTTTATCAACACTCCTTATAGATGTGAAATGACACTAAGCCCTGAGCTTTGTCAACTGGGACATCCAGAGATCTGTTTGTTTCTATTTTGTGGTGTGTGTGTGCGCGCACACACACAAGCACATATGCATGGAGATCAAAAGTCAATATTAGGTATCTTCCTCTACCACTCTCCACCTTACTCTCTGAGACAGGGTCTCTCATTGAGCTTGGAGCTCATGGATTTGGCTACACTTGCTGGCCAGCAAGCCCCTAGCTATCCACCCATTTCTGCCTCTCCAGTGCTGGCATTATAACAGGATTATAAGCAAACACTGCCAAACCCAGCTTTTATTTTGTTTTATAACTCTCTCTATGTAGTTCAGGATGTCCTGAAACTCACTATGTAGACCAGGCTGGCCTTGAACTCACAGGTTTCCTCCTGCTTCTACCTTCTAAGTGCTGGGATTAAAGCTTCTGCACCATCATGGCTGGCCATACCCAGCTTTCTCTGTGGGTTCTTGGGGTTGAATTTGAGTATTCACGCATATGGGGCAGGCACCTTATCTTCCTGAGCTCTCTGCCCACTCCTATTTTTTGCTTCTGGACATCTACCCATAACCACACCACTTGAAATGCTGTCTTTCCTCCAATACATAACTTTTTCATCTGTGACACAACTCAAGCACATTTGTGTGAATTATTTCCTGGATTCTCTACCCAGCTCCCTCAATCCGGTCTCTCTCTGTCAATGCCATGATCTTACTTGGTTAGAGGGGCAGGACCATTTCCTGGGTATGGGTCCTGGATATGTATGGGCAGAAAAGTCAAACTGAATGTTAAACATGCATGCATTAATTCCCTCTTTGTTCTTGACTGTAACCATGACTTGGCTTCCACACAATGATGAACCAATTGCAAGCCTAACAAACCTTTTTTCCCTTAAGATTGCTTTGTTGGAGTATTTTATCACAGCAACAGAAAGAAGATGAAAACATACACTAACTCTTGAACTTGAGTAGCCTGATCCCTACCACTTTAGTTCTCTTCTTTGGAGTTATCTGGCTGTTTTGTTTGCCTTTGTGTATATTACAAAACTCTTTTCTATATAAAACAACAGCAACAAAACCTACTGGTATATTTATAGGAATTACAGCAAACCTATTTGCTAACTTGAGTGGAATAGAATTTGATCGTTTCCTTGCTTGGGTTCTCTGGCTTAGCACCCTGGCACTCCAATGAATACAGTGAGGAGACACAGCTCCTATGACAGATTCTTGACCATAGGGGAGTGCCTTCAGTCTTCTAACAATGGATAGTCTGTCGGCTGTAAGTTTGGGTTCATGGGCTTTATCAGTCTGAAGGCCTGCCCTTTGCTAGCCTTCTCAGAACCATTCTTATGGAATGACTTATTAAATGTTGAATTCATCCAACCATTTCTAGGCATCAACTGATATGACCATGTGAATTTTTTTCTTGCATCTGTTCATACAAATAGTATTGCTTTTCAGTAGCAAGCCAGCCTTGTATCCTTTAACTACCCACCATTTGCTTGGTGTGTAATTCTTTCTATATATTGGTGAATTCCCTTTGCTAATCTTTTTATTAAATATTTAATATTCATAATGTAGATAATGTGTTTGGATCCAAACCACCCTCATTCCCTCCCTTCAAGTTATTTTCATATCCTCCCACCACTGTTCCCTCTCAACATCATGTTCTCTTTCTCTCTGTCTCTTTATCACTGTCTTTGTCTTTCCCTCAATTTAATGCCATTTGAGTCCATTTAGGGATGCCTTAGGTGCATGGGTATGAGATCATCTACTGGAGCATGGGTAGCCTCTCATGTTCAGAATCCCTGAAGAAAAGCAACTCTCCCTTTCCCAGTTGCTATTAACTGCCAGTGGCTCCTCAGTAGAGGTGAGATCCTCCCACACACATCCTAGGATTTGGGTTGGCTTGACCTTGTACAGGTCTTGTGCATGCAGCCCCAGCTTTGCTACTATTTAGTCAAATGATTTTTGCATATACATGTATGAGGGACATTAGTGTGCAGTACTCAATCTCTCTCCCTCTCTTCCTCCCCCCGCTCTCGGTATTTGCTCTGGTTTCCTTCTCAAGACAAATTAAGACGTGTCTCATATTCTTCTGTGTTAGAAGAGCTTGAACAATATTGGTGTTAGTTCTTCTTTAAATGTTTGGTGGATTTCTCTTAATGATTCAATAGAGGTCTGAAGAAGTGTGTGTTTCAAAATCATGGGTTCAATTTTCTTGTTAGTTAAAAGAAAAGTTATATGCTCTGTTTCATAGGGAAGTTGGGCTTGTCTGCACTTTTCAAGCAAGTAGATTAGATCATCAAAGGTTCAACTGTGAAACTGTCCGCTTCCCTTCTGATCCTTCCTGTAGTATCTGTGGGACAGGCAGTGGTCTCTTCCTCCTCTCATCCTCATCCTCCCCTTTCCCCTGTCCCTTCCTCCTCTTCCTCCTCTTCCACGAAATTACTTACACTGGGAAATGGTTTGTAAACGAAGTCGGTACTTTCATTTTCCAGACACTCAAACCTGAATAATCACATAAAAACTATATTAATTACAACATCTGTTTGGCCAACAACTCAGGTGTATTCTTAGCTAGCTCTTATATTTTAAATTAGCCCATTTCTATTCATCTGTGTACCCCTACAAGGCTGTGGCTTACCAATAAGGTTCTGGCATCTTTCTCCTTCAGCATCTACATGGCATCTCCCTGACTCTGCCTTCTTTCCTTTTCTATCTCTGCTTGTATTTCCTACCTTGACATATTCTGCCCTACCATAGGCCAAAAGAGCTTCTTTATTAACTAATGGTGATAAAACATATTTACAACATACACAGGGGAATCCCACATCAATTTTTTTCTCTTTTTTGCTTCAGTCATTTTAATATATGTAACAACTCTATTTAGCCTTTTGAAGAATCATTATTTTAATGATGTTTCTCAATTGCTTTACTTTTTTCAATTTCCTTGATTTCTACTCTTATTTTTATTTTTTCCCTTTTACTTTGATTGTTCATAGATAGGGAAAAGTTTAGACTCTTTTTAGTTTGATTGAGATACTCTTGAGAAATAAAACCTAGATGTTTAATTTTATTTATAGATGTGCAGTATTGTATGTGTGTGCATGTGTGTATGCAGATGCCCATGTTTCTGTGAACAAATGTAGAAGCCAGAGGTCAACATTAAGCCTCTTCCTTTATTTTACTCTGCCTTTCTTTTATTTTCAGTTATTTACTTTTGAAACAAGGTTTTTCTATGTAACACTATGTAGCTCTAGGTGGCCTGCTAATGAGTATATCATACTGGTCTTGAACTCACAGAACTCTACCTGCCTCTGCATCTGGAGTGCTGGAATTAAAGGCAGGCACTAGCAAGCTTCACCTTATATTTCAAGAGAGGGTCTTTCACTGAAGTTGAAGCTCACCTAGTGGCTAGAGTAGCTGGCCAGAGCAAACCCCCAGGATCTTCCTATTTCTACCCTCTCAGCACCAGGGTTACAGGTGCATGCTGTCTTGTCGGGCTTTTTACATGGGCTCTGGGCAGCAAACACTTCACCCCCTGAGCCATCTCCCCAGCTTGTCTTGGATGTGCATATACAAAACAAAAGGATAGACACTTCTAACACAACATATCCATCTCCTTGCACAGTTGCTCTTTCTGTATCTGTTGTGCACATTCAAGAGTTTCTTAGCAAGTCATGTAAACAGTGCAGTATTGTTCACTGCCATCTCCATGCTGTACATCAGCATGCAGGAAGCCATTCATCCTTCATTACTTCATTACTGAAACCAGTACCATTTGGGTAGTAGCTCTCCACTTTGCCCCAGCCCCAGGTCCCTCTTAACCAGTCTCCAACTCAGAGCTCTTCCTGCCTCTGCTCTCTGCTTCCATAAGGTTATCATTTTCAGATTCCACTCTAAGATCATGCAGTATTTGTCTTTTTGTGCCCGGCTCACTTTACTCTGCATTATGTCCTGTAGGTTTATCTATCTGTGTTGCCGTAAATTATAGGGTTCCTTCCTCTTTAAGGCTAACTAATATTTGACTGTGGGCACTGTCTTCTTTATCCACTCATCTGTCAGCGGACATATATTCCCTATTGTGAAAAGTACTGAAGTAAACATGAGGATGTAGACATCTCTTTACCATATCAGTTTCAGCATCTTTGGATATACGGCAAATTTGTATGATAGTTCTAATTTTAATTTATCAAGGAGCCTCAATGTTGTTTTCAATAAGTTATATTCCCACTAATACTGGACAGGTTCCCTTGCTATAAGGTTCCAACCTTATAATTTGTCTTTTCATAATCAATGGACTATAAGGTAATTTTAATTTTATTTTGTGTGTATGGGTACTTTGCCTGCATGGAGGTCTGTATACCACTTACATAATGCCTTCATAGGCCAGAAGGGGATTTTGGATTTGCTGAAACTGGAGCTACAGACAGCTATGAGCTGTCATGTGGGTGCTGGGAACCAAACCCAGGTCCTCTGAAAGAGCAGTCAGTGCTCTTAACTGGGAAGCCATCTCTCCAGCCCCCAATGGTGGTTTCCAAGACATTCCATTAGTATTGTAGGTGTGAGTGTACATGACACACACGTGGCCATCAGAGGACAATTCTCAGGAGGCAGATCTCTCCTGCTGTGGTCCCAGAGACCGAACTCCAGGTATCCGGCTTCTCTTCCCACCGGAGTCATTGCTTCAGCCCCATATGGCAGCTTCTGCTAGCATTTCCCAGTGACTGGGGATGTTGAGCATTGCTTTCATAACCCTGAGAGCAATTTGCAGGTCTTATTATAATAAATGTTTATCCAGGCCCTTTGCCAATTTTAAAATCTGGTTTGCTTGCTCTTGTGTGGCTGGAGTTCCTATTTTGGAGACTGACCTGTTATCAGGAGTAGGGTTAGGAATGACTTCTTCCTACTCTGTAGATTGTCTGATTGTCTCCTCATACTCTTGGTTGTTTCTTCTACTGTGCAAAAGATATTTTTAAGCTTACTATGAACCGTTTTGTCATTACTGTTGACTTGCTTTGGGGATCAGGTTTTAAAGTTAAATCAGTTTTCAGAAGGTTCTCCCTAAGTTTTGTGGTCGTCATTTTACAAGGTACAGTCTTATACTTAGAACACCTGTTATAAGATGATACTTGAATGTAGGCACATGTTCGCTTTCACTGCCCTGCCTGTGGGTGTGTGGGTTTCCCAACAAGATGACTGAAGAGAAGCCACTACCTTGTGTTCTTGGCCCCATTATTAAAGATTTATTGGCTGTGGATATGTGGATTTATTTCTGGTGTCTACATTCAGTTCCATTAACATATATATATATATATATATATATATATATATATATATATGCTTTTTTTAATGTCAGTACCAAATTGTTTTGATTACTATAGCTTTGAAGTATGTTTTGAAATCAGATGGTGTGATAGCACCAGCTTTGACTCTTGTGGTTTTATGTGATTCCATATAAATTCTAGCTATATATAAAAAGTCATTGTTATTTTGGCAGAGATTGAACTGAAACGATAAACCCCTAGGCTAGAAAACATGCTTTAACAATGTTAATACTTGGGCTGAGAAGATGGCTCTGTTGATAAATGCACTGAAAGGCTGAGGAACTAAGTTCAATTCCCAGAACCCATATAAAAATATAAAGTGTAAGTTGGGTTGTGGTGGTGTGTGCCTTTAATCCCAGCACTTGGGAAACAGAGGCAGGTTGATCTCTATGAGTTCGAGGCCAGTCTGGTCTACAAGAGCTAGTTCCAGGACAGGCTCCAAAGATACAGAGAAACCCTATCTTGAAAAACTAAAAAAATAAAAATAAAAAAATAATAAATTGTGGTAGTTTGTGGCTTGTAATCCCAGAGCCACAGAAGGAGAAACCCTGCATCTTGCTAGATATTCAGCCTAATCCAGTTGACTAGCCCAAGGCCAATGAGAGGCTCGGCCTCAAAACAATTGTGGATGAACTGAGGAATGACATCTAAACTTGTTCCCTGGCTCCAAATGCACAGCCACAACTATGTGTCCAAATCCCACACATTTGCTCCTGCACCCACAGGAACACCCCCACACAAAAATATTAATTCCTCAAATTCATAAATATTGGACTTCTTTCCACTTATTTGTGTTGTTCCTTTTTGGTTAAAATTATCCCTTAGAATTTTAACTTTTGATGTTGTTAGTAAGTGTGGGTAGAGGCAAGGAACCTAACAGGAGCCAGGAAATAGGAAAGAAGGTTTTAAGGGAGGGAGTAATGGAGCAATAGAACACATGTGTCTGAAAGTATAAGGGGTACTGGGGTGGGAGAGTGAAGTGGAGGAACAGAAAAACTGGGAAGAAGAGCAGGGGGTGGGAACCAGCCAAAACTAAGTATGTATGAAAGTGACACAAAAATTAATTTGTTTTAAATTAAGAAGGAAAATTTTTTTTACCTGCTTTCTAGTATCTTAACTTTTGCTTGGTTTTGCTTTTTTTTTCTTCTGTCTCTAAGTATAAATTAAATTTAAAGATAATTGTACCCAAAAGGTAGGGACATTATTTTTATATGAACTTTAAAAGGAATCAACTATTAATAAAAAAATCTTTTAAAAGTTATTCTCTGTATAGTTAAAGATATAATGATAGACTATGGAAACGTTCTTTTTTGAAAATCATGGTGTGTGTATCTTGGTGTGTGCCTGTCTCCCTGTGCAATATGTGATGTGTGTATGTGTTCATGTGTGAGTGTGATGTGTGTACGTGGTCAGGCATATACATGTTCAGATGTGTGGTGTGTGTGCACTTGTTCATACATGTTTATGATGTGTGGTGTGTGTTCACTTGTTCATACATGTTTATGATGTGTGGTGTGTGTGTGTGTGTGTATGTGTGTGTGTTCACGTATGTGAGTGCAAGTGTATTGAGTGCCATGGTATACATGCGGAAGTCAGAGAATAACCTTGCGTGTTGAACCTCATTTCTTACTTTCTTTTAAACAGGGGCTCTTGCTTGCTGCTGTGTACACGAGCTGGTCTTCAATGTACTGGAAAGTCTTCTGTCTCCCTCCCATCAGTGTAGGAAGGCTGGGATTGTAGATGTGCTACTCTGACTGGCTTTACAGGCAGGGGTTCACATTCAGAACCTCATACTTGTAAGCACAGGCTTTACCACTGAACCATTCCTTTAGCCCTATAACAGGCATTTTTAGGGATAAGCTTATGTGGCTGTGCTCAGTTTCTTAAGTCTCTCCAGGTTCTAAAGAATACCAGAGGAAACACAGTCAGGACACTGTGCACATTTGTATGGAAGGCTTAATTCAGATTCCACAAGATCCATTCATGTAGAATGAAATCTTTTGGAAAAATTGCTCTGTGAAAATCACCAGTGTGGATATATTACAATTTTTATTTCTAAGTTATTTATCCAAATATTATTATAGATTATGAAATTCTCTCAACAGCTCCAGTTGTTCTGTATCAGCGGAAAACCCTGGAAATTAAAAATTACCCAGAATTAATCACAATATTGCATTTGTCAAGATCAACTGAATAACTTGTGTTGTTTTCAATTATATAAATTAAAAATCAAGTTACTAAAATAATACATTGAGAACATAAGACATGAATTTCCTGAAAAATCAAGTCAGAAAAAAAGTTATCAATCAAGATCACAGTAATAAAATCTTAATATTTATAACACTAGACTTGACACTCCCATACTCAGAGAGGCTGAGGTAGGACTGTGTGAGTTCTGGGCCAGCCTGGGCCACATAGTGAGCCTGAAGCCAGTCTGTGCTCAAAATGAGACCCTGTCCAAATAAAATTAACGCTAAGATATTATAATTTTTATAATTTTCCATTGTTACTCTTTACCACACCCTATCACACTGTAGAAGTGATGTCATATTTTTTAAGACTTTATAGTTTAGCAACGTTTTCTACTTTTTGAGCAAGCTCCATAGCTCCATATTTTTTTATTAACACTGACTGTCAAAATGTATATGGATAACTAGTAGCCAAGGCTGATTCTCATTGGCCCGAGTCACATGATCATCCCTGAGCCAACAACTACAGTGATTGATGCTCTCCCTGGTCAAGGGTCAAACTCACTCAAGCCACATTCAGGCTGTCCTATCTCATCATCCCTGGAACGTTTTGAAGCAGCAGCACAGGGCAAAATAGATCATGAATGGAGCTCCCATCCGTCTGTTCTCATGTGAAAGTATGTGAGCAAGAGGCTCAGTTGGTACTGTGCTCGCCAGCTGCTTTGTGGACTTTCAGCATGGTTTTTCAGAATGCAGTCATGTCCAGTTAGCTAATGGGGCTGGAAGTGGTCCTCTTACCACCCATCACTCACTGGTTGAGTGGAGCTGGCAGTGGAGGTGTGTGCGTGCATGTGTGTGTGCATGCGTGTGTGTGCACATGAGAGTCCCACTGCATGGACGCTGAGGCCAGAGGACACCCTCAAGTCTTTGGACCTTCCTTCCACCTTGTTTGAGACAAGGTCTTTGGATTTGTATGGGTTTTGTTTTGTTGGTTTGGTTTGTTTTTGCTACATACTCCAAGCAGTCAGGTCTATGATTTCCCAAGGATTCTCCTGTCTACCTCCCATCTCACCACAGAGCACAGAGATTACAGACACTTTCTACCCCATCTCTGGATTTTCATACATTCTAGGAATTTGAATTTAGATGCTTGTGTTTTTCTGACAAGCACTTTGTCACTGAAGCATCTACCCAGTTGAGTCAATCCTGCAAGACGATTGCTATTAATTCCCTCTAAGAAATAAGAACATGGTGCATCAGATCAAACAACTTGACAAAGATTCACATGTAATAACTAGCAACCTAGAATCTTTACTCTCCCCAGTTTTAAATGATATTTCTGTTCTGACAGCCTGTCCTTTCATAGGTAGATAGCCAGATTAGGTCGCCCACCTCCCTAGTGTTTCCCAGCATCCTGAATCTCGAGGCCTCCTAACCATGCAATAGAGGGAACTATAGATTCAGAGGAAAGAAGAAAGGGGTGATTTTAGGTTAACTAAAAGCAATAGAGTTGTTTCCTTTTTTCACACAGACCCCGAAACTGTAACTCTGGGGTCCTTGTGTGATGTCTGATATAGTCTGACTTGACTTCGAAATTTCCAGCACTCAGTGATGAGCTGGACTCAAAAATGTGCTCTTCTTATCCAATTGAAAATGTGTTTCACTGGGACACATGCAGCTCTCATTGACCTATTTGAGTTTAATCCAACCAGTTAAGACCACTATGATTGGTTCTGCCCATATGCCATGTTGCAGTGAACTCCATAGCTGGCTGATGAGACAGCACTGCTCCTGGATGCTTGATTATAGACAGAAGTTTCTCTCCTTCTCAGTCCCACAGCCATTCAGTCACAACAAAACACACTGATGCTTGTATTAATTATAAGCTAGTTGGCCTATTAGCTCAGGCTTATTATTAACTAGCTCTTACAATTTAAATTAACCCATAATTCTTGTCTATGTTAGCTATGTGGCTTGGTACCTTTTATCAGTGGGCATTCTCATCTTGCTTCCTCTGCATCTGATTGGTGACTGCAGACTGAGCCTTTCCTCTTCCAAGAATTCACCTAGTCTGGTGGTCCCACCTATACTTCCTGTCAGTACTGGCCAATCAGCATTTTATTAAACCAATATAAGTGACAAATCTTTACAGTGTATAAGAGCAATATCTCACAGTACTTCCCCTTGTCTTCTTTTCAAAACAAGAACTTGAAATCTAATCTTCATGTTTAATTTTTTCCTGACCATTATCCATAACAACTTCTAACCAACACTCTAAACAAAGACAAGCATCCACAATACATTTTGGGAGGTGGTTCAGCCTGAAGACATGAAGACCCTAAAAGCAAATCAGCCAGCCACTGGCTCTTACCTTGATTTCAATCTGAAATGGCGATCTTGCCTCCAGGAATCTTAGAATAAGACTGTGTCTGGGAGCTGCCTCCTCCCATCTTATAATTCTCTCTAGGGCTGGGATTAAAGGTATACACCACTGGGATTAAAGTCATGCACCGCCTGGTTCCTATGGCAACTAATGTGGCTACTGGGATTAAAGGTATGTGTATTGTGGCTATTGGGACTAAAGGTGTATGTCATTGCTGGCTGGTCTGTAAGACTGGCCAGTGTGGCTGTTTTACTTTCTTGATTCCCAGGCAAGCTTTATTTATTAAAATAAAAGTGAAATGCCGCTCCACTTGATCTTCTCACTTACATATCTAGAGAGATGGAGAACATGTCCTGGAGGTTTTGTTAACTGTTCTGAGAAGTAAATGTTCTCTGGAGTTGCAAGGGGCATAGGAAAGTCCTAGTCTTCCTTGTCACTGCAGTGAACAAGCAATGGGAGTCCGTGGCTCTGTTCACGTGGGACAGAGTGAGCACTGAGGACCTGAGGACTAGGAGAGTCTGCCGTTCAGATGTCAGTGCAAGGGGAGGCCTTGCCACCATCATCTCTGGCATCTCTCAGTAAAATGGTGGTTTTTCTCTCCAGACGATGAATGGAATGAAGACCACCAACCTCCAATTCTATCCACTACTTTGCTCCCGGGTAAGGAGCATCCTAAAGGGCTGGAAATGCATAAAATAAGGAAGGAATGCATAAAATAGAGAGCACACAGAATACTCTGCTTCTTGCTGTAGAGTAGTCTAAGGCCAAAGATTACTCTTGTGTCCACCATCATGAAAGTTCAGAATCACATCAGGGTAGAAAGGGACTTGGCATGGGAGCTTGAAAATGAGACCCAGACTGGTAGTCCAAAGGCAAACCCAGTGTCCATGGGAACAAGCCATAAATAACAGAGAGGCCAAAATGGAACAAGTTAGAGCCCTAAAACCTTCCTAAATGCATACTTACAACTTTTCCCCTTTGTTTTATTTTATTTTTCTTTCCCTTAAGTTCATCATATACCTCTTTGTCGCCATGTGCTTTAAGCAGGTGTCCCTGACAATTGATGACCTATCTGGCATTCTTATAAAAATAGAGAAGTTTTTTTTTTCAGCTCAGAGTGATCTAACATGGACCATGGCATTTATGGGGGGGAGGGGGTGGCGGGTACTGAACATAAAGGGTGGACTGCCTTTATAGTCAACAGGTTCCATCTAAGGCCAAAGACTCCACTCCTGTGTTCGATTGTGCACACACAAGCATCTTCCTTGCTCCTCCTCCTTCACCTTAGTACACTGAATTCCCACTGTAATAAAGGTTTCATGGGATGCTGCCTTCAGTGCCAAGAACTGATGTAAAGTAGCTGTAAGGATCAGCCTAGGCGGTGTTCCCATTTGTCAAACAGGTGAAACATTCCTCGTGATGGTTAGAAGGTGAGTGATTTGGCAGGAGGTGGTTCACAGGCCAGTCACTCAAATATTAGCTCAGGAGCACACAGGCTGTGCAGTGAATGAGGAGGAGGGCCTGGGAAAGGGTGAGGAGGCTCTTTTGAAATGTATTTACTTATCAGCTCACTGAGGGATGAAGGAGCCTTTCTCAGATTCCATCTTGGAACCCTGGACTCAAACACCAAACAGAACTATTCCTGGGAGACTGTAAAAGCTATTTTGATTGGCACTTTTGGGGTGGGGAGCCGAAGTAAGCCATCAGAGGAGGAAGAGTGTTCTTTCCAAACTGACTGGCCATCACCACTACCCAGATTCCCGGTGAAATTGCCCTCCTCCCCAAAGGTGCTCACCAACATCACTACAGGCTGGGATGCTCCAGCACTAATAGGTACCAATCCCATCAACAGAAACATCTTATCAGCTTATCAAAGACAACATGAATAGAGATGGTGTCCTAATAACACGTCAACGATCCTTGATTTATTTATTTTTAAGCAAACATTAATGATCCTGATAAGGAACTATTGCAAGCATCTTTAAGTGCCCTCTAGGGGCTCATGTGGTGACATAGATTGACTCAAACGCCTCAGAGCACAGCAATCAAAACCAGGAGTACTTGGAGAGAAATACAGCATCTGGGCAAAGATGTCCTTCTCTTGTCCATGCTCCATCAGCCTCTGGGTTTCACAGCTGTGTGACCACTGCAAATGGACCTTCAGAGAGCATTGCTTGGTCCCCTCTCTCAGTAGGGAAGAAGGCAGACCATGTGAAAAGAACAAGAGGCTCTTTCAGAAGACTTCAGTCACTGTCAAGAGATGCTGCAAGTCTACCTGTTAGATTCTTCTGCAGAACAGCTCTGCTGTCTTCTCCTTTGAGGCCTTGGTTGGCACAACTCCTACCGTGTTGTTCCAGTTTTCTTGGTTGTTTTGAGGCTAGGAAAGGCTGGGAAGCCTATTGAGAAGTGCTTACATGGAGGATCAGAGCCTAGACTACCATTCCTTGCCATGGCCACTTGCTTTTTGATTGTTTGTTTGGTTTGGTTTGCTTTTATGTCAGAGTGGAGTAGCAAGAGGGGAGAGACTCCAGCAGGAGTTAGGGACAATCCAAAGAGGAAGCACTTTTCTCGTGGTTTCTTGTTATAGTCATTGTCCTGGGGGCCTGACCACATCAGGTTTATCACCACAGCTGTGGATGCAGCTGGGAGCAGGGTAGGAAGAATGGTGATTTCCTTCCTGGTACATCCCATGGCCATTCCATCCAACACCCCGTGAGACCACCTGAAGTTGGGCCATTGACATTGACAGCATCATTATGCCCATGACATCCAGCCCAAGTAAGTCATTTACTGAGCACGCTGGTATCTCCTGATATGCCTAAAGGGTAGGATGTCTCCTCTTGTGCTTAGCTTTGCCCTAATATGGCAAACGGCGATCACGGCCAGGAGGAAACAGCTCTGCCGTGTAGGGCTTTTGAGTTTGGATTGTGTCTGCAAACCACATAAAGCAGGAAATATCAGTGATTGGAATGATAGACACCACAGGGTCATTGCATGTCCTTGGAGCAACCTTTGTGTCAGCAAACCTCGGCCTTTACCCTTGGTATGACTGGAGCATTCTATAAATAACACTAAATTAGTTAATTATTGGTTCCAGTGGGTAGGGGTGGGGTGGGTTTGGACAAGAGAGGGCCAAGGTCACAAAGGCTGCCCAAAGTGGAAAAAGTCACATGAAAAATCAGAACTATAACCCATGTGTTGTATCCAACAGCCAAGCTGCATTTTTCTTTAAAAAATAGACAAAGTAGAATATGTGCCTTAGAGTTCTCTTTAATTCCATTCAATAAAACACATATGTATTAAAAATCATCTTCCTTGCACAATATAGGGGGGGTTTCAAAAGTTAACAAGGGCTGAACCTTGCCCTCAGGAAGGTTCTAATCTAGGGTGTAAAGTAGGCAGACCCCAAGTATTTCTTATAGAAGTAGCCACAAACTGAGAATGCTACCAGAGGCACAGATACCTCGGCTAGAGGGTGAAAGTCACTTGGTCCATAAAAGACAGATGAACTAGTGTCCCATGTATAGTAGGCAGAACACCTTCCAGAGAACGTCAGCCAATCAGAGGTCGTCTACGTGAGTCTGGTCTTGCTTCCACGGCAGAGGATCCCTCTGATTGCTGTTTCTTGATCATCATAGGACATGATCAGTTTCAAGCATCCCAGCTGAAAATGGAGAAGCCACTGCAGGGATGCGCTAAGAATCTTCCAGTCTTTTCTCCTACCCTTTCATCAGCCATGGCACCTGTGTTGGAGGAGGCTGCTCGTTCTTCCCGGCTAGCTTACACCTGAAATAATCACATGGATACTGTATTAATTAAATCACTGCTTGGCCCATTAGCTTTAACTTCTTATTGGCTAACTCTTACATATTAATTTAATCCATTTCTATCGATCTGTATATCACCACAAGGCTGCGGCCTACCAGCACAGTTTCAGCACGTCTATCTCTGGTGGTGGCGGCTCCATGGCGTCTTGTCTCCACCTTCCTTCTCCCAGCATTCAGTACAGTTTCCCCCCCCCCCCCCCCCCCCCCCGCCTATCTAAGTTCTGCCCTATCAACAGGCCAAGGCAGTTTATTTATTCATTAATGTTAATCACAGCACACAGAGGGGACTCCCACATCACACCTGTCCTCTTGACTTTGGAACACTACACTCTGCTTTGAGAAGGCTCCTGGTGCCAGTCAGAAGATAAAAATTGATTCAGGACTAACACTTTGAACTGCACCTATTTTAGGCATTAACGTTTTCTTTATTAAGAAAGTGGGGAGCGGGGAGAACACAGAAAGAGGAAGAAGTCTGCCTATAATTCAGCTAGGTTTCTTGTCTGTGCGCATCATGACTATTGCCTTCAATCATTTTCACCTGTGTGTTCGTGTGCTTGCCTTTGGGCTGCTTTTCACGCCTGTTCACACTCGTGTGATTTGATGGGCATGTATATGTATATACAAGGTTTTGGAGAAGTTGTAACCAGACAGCCTGCTCATTGCTTTCCTATCTTCACCTGAGCAACCACTCCCCTACCCCATCCTCACCCCACCCCCACCTCTGCTTATGAATGATCTGATCCTAGGGCATTCACCATTTTCTTCTTAATTTATTTGAGAATCCTGTACAACATGTTTAAAGTAGGTAAAGACACAGAAATCATCTCTGGGTTTGAATTGCCAGGAAAAGCGAGTAGCCCAAAGGGAGAAGGATTCTCATACCTCTATAGGAACCATAGTACCCTACCATAACCCCACTAACATCCCAATCTCACAGTGTAGTGGCATGCTTGAAACCCATTAGCACCAAGTTTGTTGCACACCCTATTCATTATGACCAAATCTGGTATAACACAGAACATAGATGGCCTTGGGGATGGTATTAGGCCAAGCAACCTGGGCCGACTCCTCTTGGAGAGATTTAGGTGAATACTGCCACCTATTGACAGGTGACATATATGCTTCTGGTTCCAAATTTGCCCTTACCCTATGCTAATGTTCGTCAAAGCCTTAATCTCATTACTCAGCTGGTCAAAGGATAGCAAGAGCCCAGAGTCCACAGTTCTTTATACATCTGGGATGAAGATTGAGTCAGCTTGCTCACAGAATGCGTCGGCGATAGTGAGTGAGGCGGCGATGCCAGGAGCTTTGCAGTGGGAGACCTGGGTTTGAGTCTGAGCTCAGCCCTTACATGAATATAAACAAGCTAGTTAATCTCTCTGCACCTTGGTTTCCCCATCAAGGAGTGGCTAATCCTATTGCAGAGTGTGAGACTCGGGCACTGTTTCTGGGTGGCGCACAGAATGCAGGAGAGGGGCAACACTGACTTCTTATGTTTGCGCCAAGCTGTAAATGGCAACTCTTTGCCACGCAGTGATTGGTGCTACGACAAACCTCACGTCTTTTGGGGGCTCTGGTGAGCTCCTCCATGGGGGTCAGTTCTCCTTGGACAATGCTCCTTGTCTACCAGACTATCTTTGACATCCAAAATTAAGACAGTGTGAACATAAATATCGGAATTTTAAGTGTGCCAATTGAGAAAATGAGGATAAATGGGCTTCATTACCAAACGTCTCTCGACTACCCTGGAGGATATATGGGGTTGAGTCGATAAAGAGTTATGATAAAAACTTAGGAGCTGTGTATAAATGGGGCTTTGTGACCTGCTGGATAAGGTTGTACTGAGAGCCAGACCTAGGAGGCTCGCATTCCTGCCTAAGCATGGTGTGGGGATCCTGGGCTCCTGCAGACAATAGGGGATTCATAGCTGGAGAATTCTGAGAGGGTGGCAGGCAGAACAAGAAGACTTTTCAGGAGTTCAGGGGCTCTGATTATCACGTCGTCGGAGCTGCAGTGAGCCGGGAGGCTGCCGGAGAGGCGCACGGAGCCGTTCTTGGAACGCTGTCACTGAAGGGTGTGTGACCTCCCTAAGAGAATCACGCTTCTCAAAATCCTCCGTCTGGAGAACCTCCCACGGCCAGTCCAGATCAACACTGTGCAGTGGCTACACGGGGAGAAAAAGAAGTCTGCGGGCCACCTCTGCCTGAAGAATTTTTCTGAATGTCGCATGTCTAGGCTCCTGAGACCCCGGGACAAATTCCACAAGTGGGTTCCCCAGCATATTAGGAAGCTGTTGCTTTTGTTCTGAAAGGTTATCTGGGACTTAAATCATCAAGAAATAGCCTGCCTGTGAACAGACTGCACATTCTGACAGGGTCTGCCTGGGCCTGAATAGCCAGTGCCCTTCCCAAACCCTTTCTAACCCTTTCTTACCCTTTCTTTCTCTTTTCGGGCTTAGCAGTGTGTGTATGGGGGGCGTGGGGGAGGGGGAGCATGGCATTCATCACTGACAACTTCACACTTTATAATAAGCATGTTCCAATCCTCCCTGGGTTGTTCATTTTCTTTTCTTTTTTTATGTCCCCTTTTTGGGTGTTTTTGATAAATGGCATGTTTCATTTTGGGGGCAGAATAAAAAACACAGCCCATTACTAACCAGTCGCACCCTAGGGCCCTAAGGAAGGTGAGGAGAGTACAGAACGGAAGTGGGCTGGGCAGTCTTGCTGCTGACCACAGGCAAGGACTGGCCACCTTCTTCCCATAATTTAATTTTGAGAGTCTGATGAAAAGGCACTCCCTAAATTGAAAAAGGTGAACAGGGAAAAAGAGTGAAAATTATTCAAATGGTCATCAAAGAGTAATCAATTTAAATTTATGTCTTGCAAACAAACCGCATGTTACTAACCCCAGGGTAGACAGACGTTAGGAGCAATGATATATGGGAAGGATTTTTCATAGGAACGGACATTACAGGCTTGTGATAAGGGCGGACTTGGGCCTAATTTCTCAAGCATTCCAAACTTTCAGATGTTATGTTGCCAAGCAGATGACAGAGGACAAAGAAGAGTCTTTTGGTTGACCGGGTCCACTTTATTTATTTTATTAAGACAAGAGGGAAAAAGGAAAGCCCAGTAATAAGAATTCACTTGTCAGGGTCACACGAGGAACAGGTCTGGGGTCTAAGCACAGATTCCTATTCCCAGACCCCAGTTCTTCCCCTGGGGCTAAACAGTTGGGGAAGGGGACAAGCTGTGGCAATGGATGAGGAAGTTCTGTTTCCAGGACAACCATTATCCCTACAAAGGAGGAAAAACATCAGCAAAGGCACCAGGGTGCTGCTCCAAGTAGCTCACTGTCTTAATCAGTTCTTTATTAGACCCGGATTCTTTATCAGACACTAACTGCTTTGCAAAATAACCTAACTGTGTTCCTGTGGTTCTTTGGCTCTGCACTTTCTCTACGTTAAAACATGTACACAGGCTGAATCATGAATGCTATGTGTGTGTCCTGCAATAATTAATATTGTCATCATTTGCCAATACATAGGTTAAACCTGTATATTGTTCTCTTTTCATTATGGCAGATTACTCATACATATGAATAGGGTTCAGCATGGTGTTTCCATATATACCATTCACGGATCCATAGATTCAAGGCAAATTTCATCAAATCCCAATGCCATTATCACAGAACTAGAAGGAAAAAAATCCCAAAATATATACAGAAACACAGGAAACCCCTAAGAGAGGGGGAGAAAAGCTGGAGGGCATCACAATTTTAAATCTCAAAGCATGCTACAGATCCATAGTAACCAAAACAGTATGATGGTGGCATAAGAACAGATACATAAACCAATTGAACTGAATTCATATCCCAGAAATGAACCTACGTAGATTAAAACTTTGAAAACCGCCTTTAGCTTCTTTCTGTCAACAAAACCATCTCTGCCTCCAAAGTGCATCCTGCTTCCATCTCTTCATTTGCTTGTCTTGAGCTCCGAGCATCAACATCTCCCTACTTCTGAGTTCTCACTACTCTCCTTGATTATCTTCCATGTCTAGGTCAGAGAGCTCTTGCTCAGCTACATGAATATTCTGCAGGTATCCTTATCACTACCAATAGGAAGTCCAGACTCAACACAGCATCAAGCCTTCCTCGGGCTACTCAGGCCTGCTTTGTGAGACAAGTCCTAAAGAGCGCACCTGAGACTCTTGACTTCAGCCCAGTCCCAGGGACTACTCATCTCTCCCACAGTCCAAGGGCTCCATGCCTTGACTCAATGCCTTGGCCCCCTCCCCTTGTTTCTTGCCAACCTGCAGGAGTCATCAACCAATTACAGTACAACCTTCTCTAGCTCCTCCCTCCCCGTTCCAGAAGGAAGTGGCCTAGCTCTGTCTGTGCAGACCGCTCAGATCCTTTGAATGGTACTTCTTCGTCCCCACTTGTACTATTGTCAGTTGCATCTCTGTCGCTGAGTATGTCCCTTTCGTCCCTGGAAAGCTAGCCACTCTCCTTCATGCCCTTCCAACCACACAGCTTCATAAACGCCTCTCTTTCTTAGAGTTCACTGAGCAGTTATTATCTGCGAGGCATTAGGCCAAGAACTGCTAGGACTGGAAGAGAGAAAAAAAGAAAAAGCAACCCCTTTCTTCAAAGGACTTTTTAATAGAATCAGTGAGGCATGATGACAACCTAAGCAAGGAAGATGACTGTGGGGGTGGATCTGGGTGGAGGGATGTTCTGCCAGTGGAAGGAACATTCTCAGTGTTCCCAATGAGGGCACTGGTGTTAGGACAGGAGGGAGGGGGAAGGGAAAAAGCAGAAATCTGCTTTGAAATCCCAAGTCTGCGCTGTAGTCATTAGTAAACTCCCCCATCAGTCTGGTCCATCTAAGCTGTCCATCCCCCACAAACCCGAGTCATCTTCCTGCAAGAGTGATCGTGAAACTCCCCATTTGAGGGCCTGCTGTTCAGTGAATCAAGCGTCAGCTAATTGCAGGCTTATGCTAGGAGTTATGGAGAATACCAGCTTGTAGACATGACACAAACCCCAGGAAACATCTGGAGAACAAAACAGCAAGAACATGCTGTGAAAGTGCTAGGGAAAGGGAGACAGATGAGGGTGTGATCAGGATGGGCTGCGATTCACCGAAAAGAATTAGTCAGAGGAGGCAAGTCTTCGGTGCACGCACTCGGTGAAAACTCAGACAGGACATACCAAGAGAACCAAGAGCTTCTAATCCTGAGGCCTCCTCCCATTGGCCTTCAAGCCATCCATTCTCAGTTATCCATCCATTTACCCAACAGGTCCACGCTAAGCACTTTGAGAAAACACTATGTATTTTCTGAATGCCTTCCCTGTATCAGGAACTCTTCTAGACACTGGAATCCACCATTGAACAAGAGACCTTAGGTTACCCAAGCTCTACAGAGCAATGGAGATGAGTGAAGCTGAGTGAGTACCCCAAAGGGTGATGGGAGAGCACTGGGTGCTACACCTCAGAGCTCAAAGCAAGGATTTGTGAGCCCAAAGCCCCCAAAAAACACCACTAAGAGATGAAGTCTAAGCTGGAACTCCGTAAAAGGATTTTCCCAAGGTGTGCCCAGGATCTTACACCTGTGGGTAACAGGCAAGTGCGTGACGCAATGTATTTAACTTGCTAAGGACATGACAAAGAGCTGTTGAAGAATAGATTGGTGGGTGACTAGAGGAGTCCTGAAGCTCCTTTGCCAAGGACTTGGACCTTTTGACCCCCACACTGAGCGTAGGTTAAGTATCCTTTACTCCAAATGCTTAGGACTGAATGTCTGACAGATTTGGGCTTTTAAACCAGTCCTATACACAGAATGAAGCATTTTAGGATTTCAAGCCAAGTCTAAATACAAATTCATTTGTTTCTCGTGTACCTTACCCTTGTAACCTAAAGGTGTTTTTACATAACATTTTTAAAATAATTTTGGTCACGAAGCATGGTTTCTTGGTATGGGCTTCTCCACTTGTTGGTGTTATATCTATCTGCATAAAGTTGCAGGTATTGGAGCATTTTGGACTTTGGGTTTAGATTAGGATGTTCAACATGCTTCTTCTCCCTGATGTTGTATTATATGATGACACAAGTCATTATCCCCTCAGGGTGGCATTGAGGTAGAACTTGGGACCCACACCCCCATCCCACCCCCCGCCCCCAGAAGTCTCTGATCTTGATAGACTTACTCAGAGTCACATGACAGCCTAACAAATGGAATAAAAGTAAATCTGCATCAAATCTGGGTCAAAGGTTCTCTAGGTATGTTCTGGTACACCTTTTTAGCTGGGAGTCACTGGGCAAAAGAACAACCTGGATGTCCCTTAATCCCAGATGGAAAATAAACAGCCTTCTGATCCATGTGGACAGGCATATTCCCAAATTAAATTATTTATAACAAGGCTCCATTGATAGATACAGCCTAGGAGAGAGAAAGGAAGGATAAGACCTGCAAGGTAGCTCAGCCTCCAAGCTGAAGTCCTAGCCCCAAGTCTGAAGATCTGAGTGCAGTCCTCAGGACTGCTGTGCTGGGATAAGAGAATCAGTTCCTGCAAGTTGTCTGCATGCATTATAGTGTGTGCATGCGTGCGTGCATGCACGCACACACCCACACACCCATACACACTCCTCCACCTCTACCTCATCAACTAAACCTTTTTTAATAAGGCAAATTGTTCTAGAGAGAGAGAGAGCTCTAAATTCTCTGATAAAAGGAAAATACGTTCTTTTTTCTTTTTCTTTTCTCTTTCTTTCTTTCTTTTTAAGCATGGTTTCCTTGTATAGCCCTGGCTCTCCTGGAACTCACTCTATAGACCAGTCTGGCTTTGGACTCAGAGACCTACCTGCCTCTGCTTCCAATGTGCCATCTGGCTCAGCGGTTAAGAACACTGGCTGTTCTTCCAGAGGACTAGGTTCAGTTCCTAGCACCGACATGGCAGCTCACAACTGTCTATAATTCCAGTTCCAGGGGATCTGACACCCTCACACAAATATACAGGCAGACAAAGTACCAAGGCACATAAAATAAGAATAAGTAAATCATTTTTTTAAAAAAAGAGAATAGAGAAGTAAGACAAGTGTAGAAAACCAAGCTGAGCTCTTGCTTCGGGCAGCCAGGTTGTCTGGTTTTCTGCATCACTTTTGCTCTTCCAGACAGCACCTTGTGTGTCCCAGGATGGCTTCTAACTCCATACACAAACTTGAACTTCTGATCCTCTTGTCTTCACCTCCCAAGTGCTGGGATTACAGGCATGTACTACCATGTCCAGCCGATGGGGTGCTGGAGAGGGAACTGCCTGTTAGGCGAGCCTCCCACCAACTGAGCTGCCTCCCCAGCCCCTTCTGAGTCATTTTCTTACCTCAAACGCCAGCTCTGGAGCAACTACCTGCCACTTGTCAGAGTGAGCTGGCGGGCGCCAGGATGTCTCCAGAAAGGGGGCGAATTTTCATGAACACAAGATGCTCTACCTATTATCTTAGGACGTGACCAGCCCCCAATGGACATTTTCCCTCCCCGCTTATGAAGAGACGATCTCCTGATTCTCTGCAGACTCACACTCAAGATTCCGAGGTCGGTTTTTCTCCAGGCATAAAAGACAGAGCAGATGCAGTGTCTAATCAAAGAGTTCAAAATTATATCTGAAGTCATTATAGCAGCTAAGCATTTGTCTGGCAGACAGGGTATCTGGATAGAGCTTTACAGAGATCCTTAATGCTGTTGCTAGGTTAGGGCTCTGTGTGTGTGTGTGTGTGTGTGTGTGTCTGTGTGTGTGTCTGTGTGTGTGCATTTTATATATGTGCTCATCAGTGACAAATCCTCCCTAGCATAGCCCACATGTACAAAGGTCGTTGTTTCAGAGGGAGACATAAGCGAAGCCTTTTTGTATGGCTTTCGAGGAAATCTGTTTCGTGTGTTGCGTTAGTCTTGTGAAGTACAGCACTGGGGAGGGAGCCAGGTATACCCGTATGTGGCTGGCACAGAAACAGCATTGGAATCTTCTTCATGAGGCTAAGCCTCATGGGGTCCTCAACCTGCTGTTTGCTGACTTCTTTCTCACTCCTGAAAACCCATGCCTGGGCTGAGCAGCCCCAGTATTTGTAAGGGCCCCCATCACGCCTACTAAAAATCTAGGTGAGGGAGGGGATGTAGCTGCCACCTGTGTGCTTCTGGATTCAGGCAGCTGTGGTAACATGTCACTTGAAGGGGCTCTCAAGTCACAGGTGATAATTCTCCCGCTCCACTAATGTGGTGCAGAACTAACTGGCTGCTTTACGGTCCCTTTGTGGACCCTTGAATGACAGTTGGTTCTGATTCAGTATTGTGTGCTGAATGATCCCTGCAGATACAATAGGCTAAACACACACTGAAGTCATGACACCCTTTTACTACACACACATACACACACACACACACACACACACACACACGCTTGAGAAAGCCAGCCTTCCCCCTCTGCAGTCCGAGAATGTACCTCGATTCTAAGCCAAGCTGTTTTCCTCACCCTCCTCGCCCCATGCATCATTCACGCTTTTATTTTGCATTAGGAGAAGCTTAGTGATCATGGACTTCGGCTCTTGCCTGGAGTGATCCTGTTCGCATTTTATTCTTTGCACAGAATAGGAAGGAGGTTTGCTTGCTTTGCGCAGAAGCTGAGCTACAGGAGAAAGCAGAGCCAATGTGATTTATTGAATGAAAGCACCGGACACTTACCAGCAACTTGTTCCTCTGCTGCCTCGAACAGCTTAAACTGGTAAGTCAAATTTATTGTTGTCTTTCTCCATGTATAAATGTGGGGCTTTCTCAGTCGTGGATGATTTTTTAAATGTGTTTGTGTTAGTGTTAGTTAGATATATATATCATTTAAACATATTCTAAATATATTTAAATATATATATATATACATATTTTTATATATCTACATCTTCCAAAGTTTGATGCAGGTGGTCCATGGGGAATACAACCAGGCATGCACACAGTGGTCTGCTGTGGTACATACACTGCCATGTGAAGCAGTAAGGGTGAAGGTGGGGGAGGCCCATTTCTGACAACTGGGCAGTTTCTTTGCAGCCAGCTTAGTCACATGAATTGCTTGCATAACTGATTACCATTAGCTATTAGAAAAGAATAAATAACTGTCTTGTGGTAGAAATCATTTTTCACTCGGACTCCTGGATACCTTAGAAAATACCTGTTGGATCAGGTAAAGGTGGGCCCTATCATACTGATGATCCAAACTCAGGCAGGCTGCTGCCTTGGATCTAGTTTGCAGGGTAAGCATGCAGAGTGTGAGCTCAGAGATCTGTCCATCGTGGGTCAGCCTGTCCATCAATCACATGAAGACTGTAATAGTGAAGATCCCTGCCAGAGTAGCAGGTAGTCATTCGAGGTCTTGCGTGACCCTCTGTCGCCTCCGTATTCACTGCTATTCTGTTGGTAGGGAGGATTTGAAGTGCGGTATTGTAAACGTCTTATTGCCTAGGTCGGATGTTGGTATGTCTGTGGCCACAAGTAGTTCCATACCCTGCTGGCTTCTGAAAACCCTGGTATTCACTTGCCTTCTCCATTTCCTGAGTAAGATATAAGTGGACTTCTGCAGAGGGGAAAGGGAATGGAGAAAGCTACCGCTTTCCCTACTGACTCTTAGCCGGTTTCCTTAGTCTTGTTTGCTTGGATACCCCAAGGCTTTATGGCAGCCTCAATCCATCTCTGGTGAGTGAGTTCAGAGTCCATATAAATGTCATACATAGAGCGTTTAATGCCTTCGGTGCACTCCCTCTGCTGTAGATCACTGGCCACTCAGCTGAAGCTGTGGCCTCGGGTGCTGACAAAGATGGATGATGTTAGAACAGTGAGCAGCAGGATTCTTCAAATACAAACTGAAGTTGGGAGGTCTGAGAGATGGGTGAGGCTCCTCCTCATTGAAAAGATCCCCAAGCCACTCCATCATGGAAAAAAGTCATTCTCCCGTGTGACTGTCCCTGTTTCACAAATGATATCACTGGAGATTGAAGAAGACAGAATTGCCTATTGGTTAGACAGCTGGTAAGATGGCAAGAGAGTAGAATGGGTTTACTAGATCAAACACTTTAGGCAATCCCCTTGGGATCCCTGGCTCTTCATATCTCCCCCATTCCTGGCTGTTTCAAAGCAGCACAGACTCTGCTTTCAGCTCTGTCCACAGTGCCCTTGTCCATACACTTCAACCGTCAGAGACCCATAGAGCGTGCACGGGAGGACTAAGGGCTCTGTATCCCCCACCCCCACCCCCGGGATACAGAGAGTCTGATAAGAAGCACAGCTGCATTTGGTGTGAGAAGACAGAGCCGAGAAGTTACCTTTGAAGAATACAAATAAATACAGCTTATCTTCAAAAAATATTTTTTTTCAATTAGTAGCAACTGGTGTTCTGTACACATAATTCCAAAATCTGAAGTCTTAAGTGTTTTAAAGGAAATATGCAGGTGTCGTATTGAGGGAGGGTAGGTGTGGATAAAACCATGCATAGAACTAATGGCAACTTACAGTTGTTTGGGTACCCAGAGTTAGCAGTGACAAATATACCATAATGTGAGGAGTTCTAGAATGCTATTGCCCCCCCCCACCCAATAAACTGTCTCACCTCTAGTATTAAGATATGTGAAGTTATTTCCCTGGAGATTTGATATTTCTAGTTATTTCTGTCTTTTAGAAAATACATTCTCAGAAGGAGTAACTCATGAGCCATTGATCCCTTCTCATGTATCGTTTTAACCTCAAGAACACCCAAGTGATAGATGATTGCGCTATCAATTATTCTGCTATTTACCTCACTCCAACCTCTGTGAACTGCCTTTATAATTACCCCACTCTTGATCAGAAAAGCAGGCAATCTTTCAATCATGGTCTTGCCCTCTTTTTCTATGGAATGCCTGACAATACCATCTAGAACAGTGGTCCTCAACCTGCCTAATGCTGCAACCCTTGTATACAGTTCCTCATGTTATGGTGAGCCCCCAACCGTGAAAATATTTTGTTGCTGCTTCATAACTGTAATTTTGCTAGTTATGAATCATGATGTAAATATCTGATATGCAACCCCCAAAGGAGTCACGACCCACAGATTGAGAACTGCTGATCTAGATTCTTTATAGAGATTTAAGAGTCACAGGGGAAGACCAGATTACCATCTGTTCTGTGAAACTCACATTTTTGGCATAGGTGGGGAATTAATGTTTAATAGGGACACACTGTGTTTATCAGAGCATTCTAAAGACGGATGATAGAGATGGCTGTGCGACACTGCAGAGCCACTTCATGTTGCAGAAATGGCTTAAATCAATTTTATGCTTAGTGTATCTTGCCATAATAAAGGGCTCATCACGAAATAGCCCATTCAGTTTTCTCTTAGATTTCTTGTGTGTATGTGTGTGTGTGCTTGTATTTATTCCTTATTATTTTCACGTATTTGACTGTGACCCCCTAAATTTAATTAGGGTTACCTGGGTGTGCATGGAAGGAAGTTGTATTTAATTGAGCAACAGCAACTTACCTGTGTCTACACCACTGAGGAATATGACTCCACTTCCCCCAAACAAGCATTAACCAATATGAATCCTCAAGGAAAGGTGAGGACTTAGAAACCTCTCCTGTCTTCATGATGGGATGTTGATGGACCGCCTGGGGTGGGCAGCCGCTGCTACTGTGAGCTCCTAAGCTCAGCAGCAGGTCGTGTACAGAAGAGCGCTTTTCATACCACTCCTAGTCCCTAGATCTTATAGCCCTGCTCCTCATCCGTGATGTATCCTGAGCCTTGGAGAAAGCAAATGTCCTGGTTAGGGCTGAGAACACCACAGCCGCTCATTCTCAACACTTTCATCAGCTAGGAGTCTCTAGATTAATCACCACCTACATCAAGCAGAAGGTTTTCTGACCAAATCTGAGAGCCAGACTAGTCCATGTGAATACACAAATATTTAGAAGGCAGTTTGACACCATGTCTGCATAGCAAATGAACATTACAGGTTCCCTGCTACGTTTTGGGACCTCCATGGCTATGGGTTTTTGAACAGATTTACAGCCCCAGGCATGCATTCCTCCTTTAAAAATTCAGCCAGAAAGCAGTTGGTGATCCCACCAGCTCTAGGATATTTTTTTTTCTAGAGATTCATGTTTGGTTGTCCTCTCCTAACATTCTCACACTCCTTCCTTTTCAATGAACCCTCTGGCCACTACCAAATTCTCCAAAAATGCAAATCTCAACTTTCTAAGAATGTGTGCTTTTACTAATTGTATGTGTGTATTGAGTATAGTGTGAAATCCCTGTGTACATACATGGTAGGAATGATCAGATGATCGGGATAATTGATACATCCATCACTTAAGGGTCTCTGGTATTCCCTACTGTGTATAGCTTAATGTATTTATTCCTTATCATGTGTGCAAGACCCTGGATGGCTTGTCCCTGCTGCCTCTCCAGGCCTCTTTCCTAAGGTCCATGTACAGTATAGCTGATGGAATGCACCATTGCACATGTCAGAGCCCAGAGGCTCTCCATTCCCTGCTTCTAGAATGTTCTACCAGCCCATTTCTATATCCTTTCCTGTCTTTACATCCTAACCTGGGCTCATAGACCTGGAGTGTCATTTCTGTTCTTGCTAATTATTTCTCATTCGCCATTCAAAATCATTTTCATGAGTCACCCCGTCTGACCCTCTCTTTTCCCAGGGTCACTTCCTGTCACTCTCTTCCGCCATTCATCTCACTGTGATATTTCTCTGTCTCAGGCTTTTTCAGGGAAGAGTTTAGAGGTGAAGAGCTCAGATACAGATCCACATTGCTTGCATTTGAATTGTAGATCTGCCCTTAACAGAGCCTCAATTTATTGCTACTGAAACAAGGATAACAGTTCTGCCTTCAATTGGCTAAGAGACTCAATAAGTTTGTATTGTGAAAGTACAGCAACTGGCTAAATGCTTATGTCCCTTCAAAATTCAGACAGTGAGATCCTAACCATCCAGTTAACAGTTGTCTTAGTTAGGGTTTCTATTGCTGTGAAGAGACACCATGACCATGGCAACCCTTAAAAAGGAAAACATTTATTTGGTGCTAACTTAGAGTTTCAAAGGTTTAGTCCATTACTATGGTGGGACATGGCACTGTACAGGCAGACATGGTGATGGAGAAGGAGCTCAGAGCTCAACATCCACAGGCAGCAGGGGTCTGTCTTCCACACTGGTTGTAGCTTCAGCACAGGCGACCTCAAAGCCCACCCTCCCAGTGTCACACTTCCTCCAACAAGGCCATACCTACTCCAACAAAGCCACACCTCCTAATAGTGCCATTCCCTATGGGAGCCATTCTCTTTCAAAGCACCAACGCAATAAGAAGACCTGGACAGCAGAGCCCTCCCAGCTGGGATTAGTGTTTCTCTAAGAGACCCAAAAAAGCTGGCTAGACCCTGCCACTGCAAGGACACAGAAAGAAGACTGTGTCTATGAACCAAGGAACAGGGACCCTGAATCTGCAGGCATCTTGATCTTGGCTTCCACAGCCTCTAGAACTGTGGGAAATAAGTTCCTGTTGTTTATAAGTTACCCAGCCAGTTCATTTGTTATAGCAGCATGGATGGACTGAAATAAGCTTGATTCTAAATACACCCAACTCTGGGAAACTTCTGTTGAGTATATACTGCCATTCACACACCACGATATTTCCCAGCTGTGTGTTTGTCTCACTGTCTTTCCTTCTAACCCATGAGGACCCTGGGAACCGATAAAGTGACTACTTTAACTTGTGTAGAACTTTTCCTTTGTTTGCACTGAAAGTCCTAGAAACTGGGCTGCTACAATCCCAGGAAGGCTGACATTCATAACTGTGAAAGATCATATCTACTTTCTTATGAGGTCCCAGGATCACACACAGGATACCTAGATTGCCAGCTAGCTCATCCGTACATATATATTGAACTACAGAGTCACTATTAATTATTGTTTGATCCTCTTCCCCATAAACATATGCTTTAAAACTGAAGGTCAGGGCCAACAAGATGGGTCAGTGAGTGAGGGGACCTACCACCAATTACAACAATCTGAATTATAACCCCAGGTCCCACATAGTGGAAGGTGAGAACCAACTTCCAAAAGTTGTCCTCTGACTTCCACATGTATGCTGTGGCGTGTGCATGTGTGCACTGCATGTAGGCATGCACACACATACACATACACACATAAGGTTATTTTTAAGAATATTTGTCAAAACCTTAAAAATCAGTGTTCCTCCTGAGTCACAGCTGACATTTCAAATATATATATATATATAAAATGTGTGTGTGTGTATATACATATATATATATACACACACATATATATATACACACACACATTATTTCAAAGGGCACAGAAACTAGAAAGGCAACTTCCACTGTTATATGTCAATACTGTAATGGAGTGGGCCACCCCTTAGCAATCAAAGACACACCTGTCATGTTAGCAGCGGGTGGAAAATGGATGGGGTCAAACTTCCTCTTCATCTGGTGACAGGCAGGTTGAAGTCGGAAGGTCCCCAGTTCACATCACAGCCTAAAGAACACTATTCCCTGAGTCGAATATGTTCCCTTCACTGAGTGTGTCTGCCCACCCAGCTGTCAGGAATGACGAGAGCCCCAGTTTCTAATATGCTGTGTCTTGAGACGTCTTGTCATCCAAACCGGCTCAGACTGCTTCTAAAGTACAAGGACACTGGAAACTTTCCACAACCACGCTCCAGTGAAATGTGGATTCATAACGAGGACGAGAAATCTTGACTTTGGAATCAAGGTCAAGCACGGAGAAGCTGCCAGGCAGCCAGACTAAGTCACCTTAGCAATAATAACAAGAGCAGAATTGTTGGAAGCATGGGGTTTTAGAGTCAGAGTTCACATCTTGCTATTCTGTTTCCTGGCTGTAAGTTCCTGGATACATTACCTAACCTCTCTGGGACTCAGTTGCCTTGTTTATAAAGTAAAGATAAATAACCGTGTCTGAGTCTTTTGACTAAGCTCAAGCGTATAATGAAGATGACGTGGTGGTACTTGCATCTGTGCAGGGTTGTTGCCACGTTTTTTCTTCAGTCTGTGAAATCACAGCTTGGTCGCAGTTGTTCCATTGTGTATCAGGAGATAAAAGTTCATGTCATCAAAGTCAAAGGCAAAAGGGAAACATACCAGAAATGAAGAAAAATAAATAGAGTTGGGATTGCGCTTACCATACTCAGAGCTTCATGGGAAGAAACCTCATTTGGGGACTTAGAAAGATTGCGCGGAGGTGAAGAGCACAGGCTTGTGCTTCTAGAGGGCTGGGGTTTGATTCCCAGCACCCACAAGGTAGCTCATACTTGCTGTAATTTCAGTTTCAGGGCTTCTGATGCCCTCTTCTGGCCTCTATGGATATCAGGCATGCACATGGTACATATATGCAAGAAAAACACCCTTATTCAAACCCAGGAGCCTAGGGGAGCTGCCCTCCTTCAAACCAACACACCATGACCCACAGGAAGCTCCCAGGGGAGTCAGTGAAAAGAAAGAGAGATGATTATCTATCTACTGAGGAGTGCCTGTCTCATTTTTCATTGGTCTGATTTTCTCAGTTCTAGATAGTATCAGTGACTCAGGACTGACGCCACGAAGAGCATGCGTGGTGAGCACTTCTACCTTAGGAAGGATGTTAGGTAGAAGAGCCACAGATGTGTCAGGAAGTAGCAGACCCTGAGGGCCAGGTAGCTACGGAGTCTGAGGAGGCTCCTCTCTGCTACTCTCATCATTGTAAGCTCTTCACTCCCGTTAGGTACCTCGGCTCTACATGTACTCACTTCTCCTTCAGAGGTCTCCAAAACGGAGAAAGATGACGCTGTAGTACTAAAATCTTACAACGGCAGTTTTCAATAAACCCAACTTGTGGGATTATTTTGTGACTTCCACTTTTAGTATCTCCTCTAAGAAACATTATTCTGTCCAAATTCACAAAATCGTCTGTGTTCATCCAGAATATGTATGGTCTTGGCACCTACATTTAGATCTATGGTTTATTGGGGGCTGGGAAGCTGGATCCGCTGGTACAGCCCTTGCTATATAAGCATATGGAACAAAGTTTAGATCCCAAGAATCCACGTAAATGTGAGGTGAGCATGGCGGCCCACCTGTAGTTCCAGCACAGGGAAAGCGGTAATGGGGGAGTCCCTGGAGCAAACTGGTTAACTAGACTAGCCAGAACCTCAAATTCTGGGTTCAAGTAGGAATTCTTGCTCTACCCAATAGTGATAGAGAAAGACTCCGCAATCGGCCTCAGGCCTGCACAAACACACATGAACCCACACACATGTAAACACACATACACACAAACACCACACTGAGGCGCCTACAATAAAAAGATCTATGATTTATTTCCAGACAGCTTTTGTACATGATGTGAAGTAGGGGTGGGAGTTCCTTTTGGTTCTTACGGATGGTTCTCCTGGGGTTACAGCACTGGTAAGAGACTGGGTTCCCTACTAATTACTTCAGCGCATTTTCGAAAAGCAGTTAACCCTGTGAGTCAGATTATTTGTGGAACCTCAATTCTACTTCATTCATGTTGCTCTCCTTACTCTATTGTCTTTATCTACGTGGCTATTCTAAAACTGACCCTGCATGTCTTCACCTCTCTGGTGTTATAGTGAGGGTAAAGACCAGGGAGTAGAAGTTTCCAGTTTTCCTTTGTCGAGGTTGCTTTGGCCCCTTTAGAATCCTTGCTTCTCTCTAAAAGTGTGACAAAATTGCCCTTCAGCTGGTATTTTGATCGGGACTGCATTTGGTCACTAAGTGTGATGTTGACCATAGTTTTGTATTAATTACTCTGACCACAGGACCTGACTGAACTGAGAAGCAGAATTGTAGGCTCATAGGTCCTGAGGGCTTCAGTCTGTCACAATGGGAAAGTTCATGGTAGCAGGAGTGTGTGGAAGAAGTTCCTTCCTCACAGCAGACCTCTCAGCAGAGAGACAGACAGGACAGGCTTGGCATAACCTTCACACTTCCACCAGTTAGGCCCCACAGCCTTTCAAAATAGTGCCACTGACTGGGGAACACATGTCCAAAACGTGCTCCTGTGTGGACATTTCAAAAGCAAAATTTAACCCAGTTTTTATTCATTCTCTCAGGTTGAAGAAATTCCCTTATATTCCTGCAAGTCCTCTTCAACCCCAATTTGTTTCCGCATATTATTAAATCTGGTCATTTTCTTGCATTTATCAAGGTGACCATGTAGTGTCTCTTCTCCTTAATCTGAGTTGATTTATTTTGAAACATTGTTTTTGTTTCTGTCCAAACAATTATGCTGTTGGTCACTCCAGTGAGTTTTTATTTCGTTTGTTAGACTTTCCAATTGCAGAACTACCTCATAGTCTATCTCTTTACTAATGTTCTTACTTAGTGAGATCTCACTTTCAGTTGACTCTTTAGACCTGATTTCCCGTCGCTGTTCAAACACACTTAAGACAGTTGAAGGTATTGTACAATGATGGCAACATTTGCCTTCCTCGAGGGCAATTTTGATTGACCTGTTTATTTTCTTGGCTGTGATCTGAGTTTTGTCTCACAATTTTCTGTTGAAAGGCAGGTGTTTTAATAATAATATAACAACTATGGAAACCAGATTTTTCCTTCTCCCCAGCATTTGTTGTTACTCTTCAATCTGTGATAGCAATATTTGTGAACTATACAGCCACTGACATTCCTGCTTGACTCACCAAGTGACAATGGCTGAACAGAGATATCTTTAAATGCCTAGAATGAGTGAGCCTCCATCCCATGAAGGGGCTCCGGGTGTGTTAGGGTACATGATCAACATTGCACCAGGTAGTGGCAAGTCTACCTTAGTCTTCATTTCCTTCTTGCACGGAGCCCCCCATTCCTAGGCATGAACGTGATCTGCTAGACTCAGTGTTGTGTCAGAGCTTTCCAAGGCCCTTCATTTTCAAACCATCTCATTCCCAAAGTTCAGAGCAATTTAAAAGACTTGTTAAAAATGCTGATGTCTGCTAAACAACCACCACAAAAACAAATACTCTAGAGGAAGAGACTAATTGCTCTTGGGGGGCTGCAAGTCAAACAAAAATGACAAGCATTCTAAGAGGCTCTCCTAGGGAACAAGCAGAAAGATCAAATAATGATACTTCTAAGGGGGTGGAAATGGAATGGTAGAGGACCACCAACCTTCTGGTCCCTCTCCAGTGGCTGGCGGTCTACATGGTTTTTTTTTTGTTTTGCTTGTCTTTTTGTTTTGTTTTGTTTTAATGAGTGTTGATTCTCAAGGCTACCAGAAACTAGGAAAGATGAGAATGGGGCAAAAGAAATTAGAACAAAGCTTGCATTAGACAAAGCTTGATATGTGTACTGAATTCAGCTATCCCTCTTAAATAAGCAATCCTTTTTTGTCTAATTTTTCAGTGCTTTTAGATTTATCTTTATTCTACCTTCCCTTCTAAGAGCTGAACGTCCTACCTTCTATTTCTACTTTAGCATAAGTTACTATAAAAATACAAATGAAATAGCTATATTTGCATTTTTCTCACAAAATAAAAAGAACAAAGTACATAAAATTAGACTGTGCTTAAAGCCTATAAGAAAGGGGAATGATGATGCTATATCCTGGTGTCCAGTTTTGCATAAAGACTTGGGGTAACTTAGTAGTTGCTGCTGTTTATTGCCAGGTTAGAGTGAACCAAAAGAGATAACAAGGGTCATTTCTTCATCAATTTAATCTTCATAACTCTTTACCCAATATTATATTGTCTATTTACATATGATAAATAAGATCATAGAGTTTAAATAAGGTACCCAAAGCCACATACACTGTAAATAGCAATATCAGGAGTCAAACATGAGTCTATCCAGTTCCAACGCTTGCCCCTTTCCTTAAGAGTGAAATGCCAAGAGCGTGGTGAGTTGGTGGAGATATCCATAGTTATAAGGATGGACAACAGAAAATTGTCTTTCTCATTCTCTCTCATCTGAGCAAATTTAAAGCATGAGGGAAAAAGAAAACATAAAGATAGATGAAAGCTAGAAGAGGGAAAACACGGTGATGATGAATAGCCTGGAAGAGAGGGACAGCTGGGGAGTACGGGGAGGAAGTCAGAGAGGCAGAGAAAGTCAACCTACTTTGACAGAAGGAGACAGATGGGAGATGCGCGAGGACAAAGGGGGCCGGGTAGGTAGGTGTCATCAGTTAGAGGGCAAGTAGATGGAATTCGATCAAACGACAGGAATTTATTTACAGGACTCCTGGGCATTGTGGGAGATACAAAAGAATGTAGAGTTAATTTGGGGAAGGATGATGATGTAGGCAAGACAGATGGCTCCAACTAGGGTGTCAATGCTGAGGGAAACGTCTAGAGACAGAAGGCAGAAATAAAGAGGTTAGAGCAATCCCCACGTGATAGCCTGGAATCTGGAACTCTGTGGAAAGAAGTGTTAAAGAAAACCATGTAGTTGCTATTGAGTCAAAGATAAAGAATCTGTAAATTGGAGGGGAAAGAGGATCAATCACCCAACCATTCTGCTGCTTTGAAGACAATCAAAATGTTTCTGTTTTGGTTTGGCTTGGTTTGGTTTTTACAGACAGGGCTTCTCTGTGTAACAGCCCTGGCTGCCATGGTACTCACTCTGTAGCCTAGTCTCAAACTCACAGAGATCCACCTGCCTCTGCCTCCTGCCTGCTGAATGCTGGGCTTAAGGGCATGCACCGCCACTTCCAGCCACACATTCTTATCCATTCAACAGAGGTCAGCATCTAGAAGGAGGGAAGTTAAAAAATAGTCTCGATTATGTATACCCAAGATTACACATATCCCCCAGATACAGCACTGAGATACTTTCCTAACTGAGTAAGAGTCCCAGTTTTCTAAGTGTTCATGTGTAAATGTATATTTCATATAATAAATGGGACTGTCATTTCATTCCTGCCATCAGTCAGCTCTGGGGCCCTAGAGAAGCTGCTTCCTTCCCCTGGATTTCCATTTTCTCCTCCACAGCAGGAAGAAGCTGGGGCTGGTGATCTCTGCGAACCTTCCCAACTGGAATATCACATTTGGATCTGAGATTTCCAGATGGTTCCTGGAGGTGATAGAAGTCTTTGTTGTGTGTAACTGCATTGTATGTAATCATCACGCATGCTGTTTTCCTCTACTTAGGAACTGCCGCTCGAAAATGACCCAACAAATGCAGAATTTACATCTTTCTCAGTCAAAAAAACACAGCACTCCATCATCTCCCAATGCTGCCAAGCGCCTGTACAGGAATCTCTCGGAGAAGCTGAAGGGTAGCCACTCATCCTTTGATGAGGCCTATTTTAAAACCAGAACGGATCGGCTGAGTCTCAGAAAGACCTCAGTGGTAATAGAACTCTTTCTATTCCCATGTCAATTCATTGTTCAACAATTTAATAAATGTTTCAGTTTTACACATAAAGTCCATCAAGACAGGAACCATACATACTATACATATGTATGATGTTACATTAAGTTTGGATAAATGGAAGACATTCCCCTCCCCTTTTTCTTAATTTCTTTCCCTAATTATTCTTCACTACCAGACCAAATGAAGAAATACCCAATGCAGCTTGAGGGGATAGAGGTGTGGACTTGGGGACAGATTGCTTGCCTAGGATGTATAAGGTCCTGAGTTCAATCCTCAGGCCCCCAGCAACACACACACACACAATCAGTTTGGCAAATATCAAATGTTTCAGATTAAATATACTTCCTGGAAGTACCAGTACTCATTTAAATAATAGAATTAAAATCATTTATAGGTTTCTGATATACATTCATATATCATATATATGTATATATATACATATATATACATATATAACATACATTTCAGAGGCATTCAAAATAGAATCCAAGAATAGAATTCTATTTATTACATAATGGAAAGAAGACAGAAAAAGCCAGCAAAAGAAAATAGATGGCTAAATAAACACATATATCAAAACTTTAGGCAAACATACTCCATGAAATAGAGTGTTACATTACCTTTGAGTCCCCAGGCAGTCAAAGCGGGAAAGACAATTGGGTGTGACCTCCCATTAGTTGATAACTAAAAGTGTATCAGTCCATCAGGAAAAATGAACATCTTCCTGTTGCTACATTGTGTGGCCCGTATAGCTGTCATGGCAATTAGGCTATAGCCAGCGGCAGACCGAGTATATTACAGATGTTCTCGGTAGTCTCGGGCACTGGCTGTGGGTCAAACAGCAGGCACATATTTACATGATCAACGAGAGTACTTTTGCAGGGCGGTAAGAGCTCTATTTGAGATTAAGGCAGAAGTAAGTCCTGGCCTTCCCAGATAGAAGCAAAGTCAGAGTTCGGAGAAGGAAATAACTTAAAAGGGATAGTAAATATGGTAGGAAAGAAACTAGAGACACTAATAATCATAAACAAATGCACACTGGAGACAGGGCAATGTTTTGATTTTGAATTCATTTGTTTTCTAATACGGTTTCCTTTTCATACCCATCTTCCGGGAGGGCTTAGCTGGGGTTAGGTTATGACCCAAGCATCAGACACCCTTCAGTTTGGCAGACTACAGAAAAGCCACTCTTCTCTTCAGTACAGTGTCTTCCTGCAAGAGAGCAGAATACCAAAATAGCCTTCTCCTCTGGGTCCCCATTGTCAAAACAAGCATTTGCATAATCGGCTGCTATTTTCCCCAGGTTCCTATGCTGGGTATGTGCTCAGCCGAAGCTGACTAGCAAGCCTTGGAGAGGGAAAATCAGTTTTTGAGGAGGCTAAAAATAAAATCTTCCTGCCTAAACATTTGATCACCAAAGACCTTCCACATATTAATCAGTTCTCAGCACTAGGCCAATGGCATCCCACTATCTCTAAAATCAAAGCAATCCTTAGGCAACATATAAATGCAGAGATAGGCTATGCCTTTATCTTTCCTGTCATAGTCTTCGTGAGAAGTCCTACACACGAAACTTTCCCCAAAGAGTTATATTGTCCATGCTATTTGTTTTCTATATATGATTTGTATTTTATAAATATTCGACTTCTGGCCATCTTAAACAATTCTCCACTTAGCACTGTAGGCCTCCTGGGAAAACCACTTCAACCTCTCCCTTCAGCTCAAAAGTGCCTCGTGTGTAATGGCTGGGGATCTGGGCTAAGACACTGTGGGATCATAGTGGCCAGGGTATATCTTAGTAAGTTTTCTTGTACCTGTGGCAAAAACTCCTGCCAGCCTAAGGGGGTAAGGGTTTATTCAGGGTTATGGCTTAAAGTCCATGACCGCTTGGCCTCATGCACTTGGCAGATCTTCAGGATAGGAATTTGTAGAAAATTTCTTCTTCAGTCCTTCGTGGATGGAAGCAGAAAGAAGAGGTATCCAGGAAGAGACCTAGGCAAGACAAATGCCCAGTGGCACGCCCCCAGTGACCTAATTCCTCCAACTTGGTCCCTTTTTCCTTTCACTGCCTCCCAATAACACTTCCACATTATGAACCCATCAATGACTGGATCACAACTCTTGAGATCGAACTGTAGAGCACCCTCAGCAACACACCCAGAGGTTTTGTCAGATAGTCATCTGAGCATTTCTTAGCCCCGTGAGACTGATGGTTAATAATTAACCTTAAATAAAGTAGACTTAAGGATATAGGCATCAGCAGCCTATGGGTGGAGTAGGGAAATGACAAGCAACAGTGTAGGGTCTGGGCTGATGACACCTAGACTAGCAGTCAAGAGGGCGGGCAGTAACACCTGAGAGTGGAGAAGGAAGGAAAGAGTCGAGAGAAACACAGAACATGCACTATCAGTACAGAGCAGTCATAATTAAAACCACCTGTTCCCCACATTATCTATGCCAGTATTCACCCAGCGGCATTCTGCAGAGCATAACCCCAAAGGTAAAATGAAATACAATAATATTTTATTTTAAATCACATATTAACATGATTAAAGGCCCTAAGAGGTGCTACAGAAAACAAAGGAGTAAGGACTTAATTCAGCACTTAAGAACATCTTTTAACAGCCTAGCAAACAGCATCCTTTCAGCAGCAGACTAAGCCGCAGGGAGTTGAATTTTCTCACTGCCCTAGACCGGGCCACACAACACAGTACTGTATCATCCCATCCATCTAAATGTGTCTGCTCAATACCTATTTGGAAACATGGAGGGACAGGCCGAGAGAGAGCTGACTTTAAGGATCCCATGATAAATGGTAGCTCTGTAATCACCCACTTGTAAGTGTTCCAGTGACCCCTAGGACAATCTCTAAGGTCCTGGGATATTGGCTGTAACATTGTACTAACCTGCTTTCCTTCTTTTCCAGAATTTCCAGGGCAACGAAGCCATGTTTGAGGCGGTGGAGCAGCAGGACCTAGATGCTGTGCAGCTCCTCCTCTATCAGTATACACCCGAAGAACTAGATCTGAACACACCAAACAGCGAGGGACTGACACCCCTGGACATTGCCATCATGACCAACAATGTACCCATTGCTAGGATTCTTCTGCGGGCAGGGGCCCGAGAAAGTCCACACTGTAAGTAAACCTAAACACAAAGGCCCATGTCATCCATCAAACCTTTGCTCTATGTCACCAAAATAACCACACAGGAATGGTTGACTAAACACAGACCCTAAAATTCTTTCCATGTTTCCAAAGACTGTCGTCCAAAGATCAATTAGCGTTTATAGATCTAAGCACTTGATTGCTCTCTGGTGAAAACACAATCGATGTTATTGAAAGGAAGCCTCTCCAAATGACTTTTCCAAAAAGTTTAATTCAGGCTTTCCGGCATATGACATCTTCAAATGATATGATACAGATTTAGGAAGCATTTGTAGGAAATGGATGCGCAAGGGTTTGTGTCTCTGCATCCACAGCCAATGCAGGGGCTTTACTCAGACACTCACTCTGAGTGAAGACTGTCCCAGCCTAGGAAAGCAGTGACAATAGTTTGGTCTATTAAACTCCTTGGTCTCATAGAGCACTTGCATCCTAGTGCGAGAGACTTCCAGTGAGCAAATGAATTGGTAAACTACATCATAAATTCAAAAAGTGGTAAATGCTATTAAAAAATGAGTAGCAAGAGGTTGACAAAGGAAGGGTCAGTCTTAAATAGGGTTGGTCAAGAGAACCTTAGCTGATATGGTATGGAATAACTAAGTTTCATATGATATAACTTCACTAATCTTTAGGTGTGGGGTCTATTCTAGGGAGAATCAACAGTAAGCCGAAGTCTTGAGATGATCAGAAAGGAAGCTGGAGTACTGGAATAGAGCAAACAAAAGTGGTGACACTGAATGAAGTCACCAGGATCAGATGGCACAGGGCCTGGTAGTCAGGTGAAAATGTTTTCCTCCAAAGACTGAGTGTGATAAGGCGGCTTGGATTCCATGGTCTGTTTTACTTTGGAGGGTCACTACGATGCTCTGGGACAGATGAACAGAGGAGAAGCAGTTGTAGAGTTGGGTCAGTTGGTCAAGGGACTACTTTAATGCACGGTCCATGGAACAGGTGCCAGTTGATGGGACTAGCACGACAGTAATGTTGACCAGAGACAGATGTAAGACAGTTGCTAGACAGATAGTGTAGATAGACAGTAGATAGGTTAAAGAAAGACAGGCAGGATAGATGATTGACAGAAGTTAGATATGCTAAATAGTTGATGAATAATAGAGATAGGTGATAGAGATGATAAGTTATTGATAGATTGAAAGACAACAGAATATATAGAGACAGAATTCACACATCACAAAACTCACTCATTAAAAAAAAAGTAATGTTCTTTAGTAATACAGAACCAGGAAATCATCACCATAATCATTTAAGAACTTCTTTATGCCCCTATAAAAATCCAATGCCTTCACTTCTTACTCTTTGACCTCCTCACCACCCCCAGCCCTAGGAGAAATCAATAGTCATTTCGTGTTGTTGCTGTTTTCACCTATTCGCCTCTTCCAGACTTTTCATACAATGGAATCATATGCAATATGATTAGCTAGGTGCCATTCTGAGTACTTTATACACATTGACACCTTCTGTCCTCACAGCATCATGAAGTCAGAGCTCACAACCCCCTTGGTCCAAACTCTGATCCAGCAACGGCAGTGGCTCGGCGCCACCGTTTTCTCTGCTCTCTAGACGACTCACCCAACTGCTGTTCCACTCACACAGACTGATGTATTTCCAAGTGGTGGCCCCAGAAGACTGAAAGATCAGAGGAAGCTCGTACATGATTAGAAATCACATCTCAGCTGCCAGATTTCATAAACCACCGCCACCCAAAGACTAGGGACAGAGACAGACACTCATAACAGAATACTACCTTCAGAAATTCTAAGCTTGCTAAGCCTGGGTCAAAGAGCATGAGGAATAGTGGGGGGGGGTAGGGGCTCTTCAGAAGAGCTGCCTGGTCAGAGGGCAGCTCCTGCTAGCAAAATTTGACTATTCAGATGGAAAGTTTAAAAGAAGGAGGAATAAGCTGAGAAAGAGCTCCACTATCTTCTGATTCATTTGCAATAATGTCTGTCCTCAAGATTCAGAAAGAGGGGGGTGGAGAGAGAATTAGAGGGTTTGGACACAGTGTGCAGACTGAGCCCCATTCTGTAAGAACAAGGAAACTATTCATGCAGAAGTTACCATTCCCTGTGCCCTGAACTGGATGAAACATTAGTCCTCCTCACCTGAGCCTTTGCAGAGCATGCGTTTCCTCTGTGAACTGTGAGACTCCCGATGTGCCCAAGCCCTTGTTTCTAGTTAAGCTTCCATAGAAGTGCTCACAGATTGGGCTGGAGATGTGGTTCAGTTAGCAGAATACCTGTGTAGCATGTGCGAAGTCCTGCTTCAATCCTCAGCACCCAGAGAAACTGAGCGTGGTAGTATATGCCTATAATCCCGGCACTTGGGAGGTGGGGCTGCAGAGATCAGAAGTGCAAGATCATCCTTGGCAAGAAAGCAAGTTCAAGGTAACCTGAGCCTTAAGAGTCAGTACTCAAGTACCAACTATCTGGTAAACCAAAACCAAATATGCTAAGGATTCTGGATTTTTCTTGCTCCTACTGGGGTGATGACCATAACATTATTGCAATGTTGCAAACAGAGGAACAGTAAGTTAAAATGGCTAGGTCTCAGTCCCTGGGGAATAGGACACTTAAGTTACCTTGACCACTGGAGAAATCAAAGTGGCATCTACAAATTCAAACATATGCGAAATGACAAAGAAATATTGGCTGAGTATCCATGAGGTTCCTGCATGCTATACTTCTGAGTTTTAACAATCTTTTTGCATGTTGTTAACTCAGTTTTCAAGAAGACTTATTTATGATTATGAAAAGGTAAGTGATTGTCTTATTTAGGTTTTCTACTGCTGTGATAAAAAGCCATGGCCAAAAGCAACTTGGGGAAGAAAGAGTTTGTTTCAACTTAGAGTTCTACTTCTTAGTCCATTGTTGAGGCAGAAACTCAAGGCAGGAAGCAAGAGGCAGGAACTGAAGCAGAAGCCATGGAGGCTGCTACTTCCTGGCTTGTTCCTCATGGCATACTCGGCCTGCTTTCTTACATATAGCAGCCAGGACCACCAGCCCAGGCATGGTACCACCCATGGTGAGCTGGGTCCTCCCAAATCAACCATCAATCAAGAAAACGCCCCACAGGCTTGCTCATAGGCCAATCTGGTGGGAACATTTCTCAGTTGAGGTTCCCTGTTCCCAAATGACTCTAACCTATATCGAGTTGACATTAAACTAATCAGCACACTGGCCTAAGGTTCAAAAACAGATAACAGTGACCCAAGCCCAAGTCCATTGGATGCTAATCCTGGGATCCTTCTATACCAACTTACCATCTTTCTGAATAACCAACATGGAGGGCTGTGGCCAGCAGCTCCTGTATCTTTCCTTCCAAGCTATTTGCTGAAATCCTGTCATCTCTTTGTTCTGTTCTGAGCACTAGGGAGCCATTTGTGTTGGATAAAGGCAGGATAGAAGAACACAGTGTTTGCAGGAATTTTAAATTCACTTTCTAAATCAAGTACAAAAGAAACAGGATTGCTTCTGTCCAGGAGCACGAGCTTTCCCGGGAGAAAAGCAGCAGCCTGCTGTCTATATAACCAGAGGCAAACACCTGCTCCAAACTACTCCCAAGCTGAAAAGGCATGCCTTAAGAGAAGAAAAATCCCAACAACATCTTAAATTCTTCGAATGCTTTGCATATACAAAAAGGTTGCTGCTGGCTGAAGGGACAGTGCATTCAGTAAAAAGTATGGAGGCCTGAATTTAATTCCAAGAACCCACAAAACGAGGCCAGGAACAGTACTGCATGCAGCCTTGTAGCCTCAGCATCAGGAGGAAGCACGGACAGACAGGCCCCTGGGGTTCACTGGTGACCAGGCTAGACTTATGTGATGAGCTCCAAGTCAATGAAACATAATTTCTCAAAACATACGGTACAAAACACCCAAAGAATGAAACCCAAAGTTGACCTCTGCGTCCCCACGCACATGCACCAACTACACACTCACTTCACCCACACATACCCCCTCCCCCCCCCACACGAACAGGCACTTATTCCAACACATGCACTCACATATAATAAAATAATGCTCTTCTTGACATCACCTCACTTGATCCTCACAACTGACTTGTAAGGTAGGAGGTATTTTTCTCGTTTTTCTGTGAAGAAACTAGAAAGGGGGGAAGTCAAACTATTTACCTAACATTACCAAGCTAATGGGGGAGAGCCAGGAGCTGAACCCAGACGTAACTTTCACAATCCCTCACCATCACACAGTAGATGCTCGACTCTCCCTCCCTCACCCCGCATCTGCTTTTCTAGTGACTGCCCACTGTTTCACAGCAGAGCACACAGTCTCCAATAGAGCTCATTTCCTTCTTCCTCTCCCCCTGGGTCGTTTTCTTCTCAAAACCAGCCCCATGCTCTTTTAGCTTTGCCAACCAAGGATCCCAACATGATTCAGAAGAAAGACTTGTATAATTTGCCCTGTTTCTTAGCAGGAACCACAACTTGGTTGCCTTCGGTATTTATTTATTTCTAAAGCCGTGGACCCTGAATTGCAGAGCTAAGAGGGTGTTTGTTATGAGCATGGACTGACACGCAACCATGTACTTCTCCCCAAGCACAGGGCACGTCCCAGAGGCTGCCAGTCAAAACTGCAGACTCCCTGGCCTAACCAGGAGATGAATCCACTATCTATGCAGCAATTATTTGCTGTTCCTCCCACTTTTCAGCAAGTGGCACAAAGTAGAGGAGTTCTATTACCGCGTGTTTCAAGACCCCAGCGGATGCTAAGAGCTATGGCTAGCATCGCTTACTCTATGTACAATTACATACAGTGTTTCCCCTGTACATATACAGTAAGAGATTAATGATAACACTAGTAATAAAACATAACAACTTAACATTATTACTCTCTCACTTTGGGAACACTGTTAAATAAAATAAATGTTATTTTTGTACCCAAGGACTATAATGTCGTGAAAGTCAATCTGATTCTTGGAGATGGCAACTTTGATGACCATGAAAAAAGAGATGGTCCACACTCCAGGTGGTACGAAGGAGGACAGTACTGGATTTGATCGTGCTACCCAGAACAGAGTGCCATTAAAGCCTTAGGAAATGTTTGCTTTGGGGAATTTTCATTGACTATGTTTGGCCCACAGTTGGCTGTGAGTAACTGAAGCTATGGAAAGCGAAACTCAGTTGTTCTCAGGGGAGCTACTGTAACACTCGCTCCTGCTGAGGAAAACATTGGCTGTTGCTGAAGGGACATGGCACATGTTTCCCTGCAGCCTGGAAGAGCCTAGGATACAGGCTAGAGCCCGGAAGGACTGCCACTGGGGACCACCCTAAGCACAGGAACCATAGGACTTTTGCTCTGGGCATTGATAGCTTTCCAATAGCTAAGTCTCACACTCCGTGGAGCAGCTGCTATCTGAGGAAGCCTTGCTATCCTTGTATGTAAAATCCCCAGCCAAGCTCTCTACCTAACTTAACATATCTCTACTAATCACAGCCCAACAGTTGTGGAGGCAGGGTTACTGAATCATCAGTGAGAGTCTACCCAATTGGAGGCTGCCATTAAGTTGGTACCATGAATGCCTGCCCTAAAACCAGTCCTAAAAACACCAGCTCCTTTGTATTCCTGCCACGTACAGATCTGGTCACACTCTTGAATTTTTGCCTCATCTTTTTGTCCCAGTATCATAGACATAAAAGATAGTCAGAAAACTTCAGTAGAAACTTTAGTCTTCTGACACCTCCATCTATAGGAGGAAAAGATATAAATTTCTCAGGAACTTATACTTTGGGGCATTTGGGGGGTACTTCTGCTCCTGTGATTTTCTAGGCATGTTTGCAAAGTTTAATCATCAGTGTACCCGGCTCCTTTTCATTTCTCACTGTCTAATGATGTGGACCAGCAAAACTGTGGGATGCTCATCAGTGTGGATTTTTCTTCCCCTTCCCTTGCCTGGCACCTTCCTGTCTCTCCTGAACCCTCCAGACTGCTGCACGGCGAGCCCCTCCCACACCTCTCTCAGAAGCTGCCTGTGCCGACCAGAATCTTTCTATTTGGGGACTTTGCACAATACCAGCACAGAGCCACTGTCACTTGCAGACAGTCCAGCCCCCTGTGCTGCCACCCCAGCACACAGGCTGTGCCTCTCATGTCTGCTGTAGTCAGGAGTCTGTGCCTGTGCTGAGAACGGGGCAGGCTGTGTCTGAGAGGTGTGACTATAAACTAATGAGGTCGGCTTTGTGTAAACAGCCGCAGCAGAAAGTCTGCAACCCAAGCCAATGTTAGTCTTTACCAGGGCCCTCCTGGGAGACCCCGCGCTCACTCCAGCAGCACTGCCACTGCTCCAAACACTTTTGGGATTGTCCTCGGAGTTTGTGCATGAGAAAACCAGACTTGTTGATTAGTCACACCTGATTTTTGTTCCAAAACAGCATTGCTCAGCGTCATCCTTCTCCATGATCCCCGGACTGGGCAACTCTCAAAGGACAAAGGTTTGCTGCCATTAAGAATATGGGGAAATGAGCCATACATGGATCTCTTGAATGAGATACATATTCTTATCTGCCTCATCAAAAGAGGGGTATAAATCCTCACCCTGACTTACAAGTCTGCTCTTCAAAGCTTGCCTCCTCCAATATGTCCCCCTTCTGTCCCTTGTGCATGCCACACTATCTATCTTGCCACAAGGACTTTGCTCTAGGTGTCCACTCTACTTGAAATGCTCGAAGACTTTGAATCTTGATCACTACATGTTCAACATCTTAATATCCATAGTTCCATATGAAGACAAAGATTTTACCAAATATGGAGTGGCTTGACCCTATTTTCTGTTTCTAAATAATGACTATCAGGTGGCTTTGGTCTCAATTTCAATCACCCGCTCTTCAACAATGACTGCTTCTTTCTCTTAATTTCCAAATAGTTGATTGACAGGCAAAATGTGATTATCTTCAAAGCATAAGAGTTGGATATTTGTATGCACTGAGGAATAATTACCATAATCAAATTAATTAGCACACTCAACATCTTCATGTTGTACATGAGATCCCCAGAGCTTGTTAAGCTTCTAAATGAAAGTTTACAGCCTTTGATACACCTCTCCCAGCCTCTGGTGCCTAGCGACCCACTTTCTATTCTCTAGTTCTGTGATTTGGACATTTAAAGGCTCACATATACATGTAATCATGCACTTGGTCTTTCCGTGTTCTGGCTTCTCTAGGCTCATCCACATTATTGAAGATGGCAGAATTGCCTTCCCTTGAGAGTCAGCTTTTGCTTTGAGTTTTTGATATACCCCAGATAGAATAAGCTCTCTCTCTGGCAAAAACCTAAAGCATTAAAGATAGCGTTTAACAATGTGTTTGACTGCCGTTAACAATGCCCTTGTGTACATAGGCTCCTATCTGGAATTCCCAGCATTCCCAATGCTATCACTCCAGAAGGTATCCATACTTCTCCCCATTCCACCCACACTCACCATCACACAATGAAAGATAACTACTGGAGATGGTACTTTTAAGTCAAATCCTTAGCACAGGCTAAAAATCAAATTTGTGGACTGAAGGAATCCTGGTTTCAAATTCCACATCTGAAACTTTGTGAGAAAGACCTTTAGCCTCTTCATGCCTCAGTTTCCTTATCTGTAAGATGGATATAATCTTATGTTAGTTATTATCTATATCACTAGGTATTAAATCAGCCCAAACTTAGCAAATAATGACATTTATTTAAGTATCTATGGATTAGACATGTGGGGCTGGATTTAGCTGAAATGGACGTTCAGGGCATCCATACAACGGCTCTCACCTTGCAGTTGAACGGAGTTACAGGATCTGTCCCATTGCTCACTCAGGGCCACGGCTTCTCCATGTGACAAGCTGATGACATCACAGTAGACGTTCCTAAGTGATAAGGTTCTAGAAGGTGAGAGAGATCAACCAAGGCAGAAACAAGTGTCCTTTGTCACCTAATCTCAGCTGTGCCATGCTATTGTGACCACCCCTGCACAGCATGTGTGTGGAGGAAGGTCTGGAGAGGACAGAGGGAGATGGATGTTCCCGGAAGACTGACTGCCACACTGTTAGTCTAGGACAGGAGGGCAGTTATGAATGAGGTGGAATAGCACTTTCAAGTACTTCGCTCATGCCCTGGCACGCTATAGACACCCCCGACCTCCCAAAACTATCATTCAATATAATTCTCCAAAAAAAAAAAAAATCCAGGAGCTTCTGGAAAAGAATTTAAATGTTTACCATCCGCTCCATGGCTTCTGTGGTAACACAGACAGAAGCAGCACTGAGGATTGTGTGGACTGGCACCCCCAATACCGCACACTTTTCGAAGACTGTAGAAGTGTGCTACGAACTGCACTGTGCAACACAGAAGCTATCAGCCATGTGTCACTCACAATCTCTTAAAATATGGACCAGAATGGAGAGCTGTAGAATGAGCCCACACTCTACAGCCTGCTGATTGTTAACAAGGATGCCAAGACTATATCTACAAGAGAAAAGTGTGACCTCCCTAGCAGGTGGTGCCGAGTACCCTCAAACATGAAAATAAAATCAGGCCCCTACTCCACACCATCTACAGATCAGCACAAAAATGCATTAAAGTCCTAAATATGAGACTAAACTATAAACTTGCAAATAAAAACAAAGGGGGAAAACTCCATTATGTTGGTCTGGACAATGAATTTTTGGATTTGACCCCAAAAGCACAGGTAAGAACAAAAATAGGTAACATCAAACTAAAAAGCCAATGGATAATAATGAAACTCTGAGAAGAAACAATCAGGGACGGAAGATATCTATATACATACATCTAATGATGGAGTCAGTGCCCAAAATACAGAAGGAATTCAAATGAAAACTCAGCTAAGAAATGGGCAAGACTCCTGAACAGACACAGTCAAAAGAAGATGCACAATGACCAACAGTACTGTGAAGAAGTACTCAATACCACCACCGTTAGAGAGATGCAAGTCAAAAGCCGCAGCAAGATATAATTTTACACTTGTCAGAACCGCTTTTCTGAAAAGACAAAACATAAGTATCAGTGAAGATGTAGGAAAGGAACCTTTAATACTGTTTGGTGGGGATGGAAATTGGTAAAAACAATTTGGAAAATATATGGCATTTCCTCTAACAACTATAAATAGGTCTAAGGATGTGGCCCACTGGCAGAGCACATGCTTAGCATATGTGATGTCCTGGGTTTGTTGCTAAAGCACTAAAAATAGTATTATCATATGATCCAACAACCCCGCTTCTGAATGTTTACCCAAAAGATCTGGAATGTTTGTCAAACAGACGTCCACACTCCCATATCCACTGCAGCACCGTTTGCGGCAGCCAAGCTATGGAAGGAATCTTGGTGTCCACCAGCAGCGAGGCTGATGAGGGAAATGTGGGATGGGCACACAACGAAATGCCACTTCGCCTCGATGAGAAAGGAAATTCTGCCCTTTGTGACCACGCGGAGGCAATTGGAGAGCCTTATCCTAAGTCAGGCACGGAAAAGACAAATGCCACATGACCTGACTTGTACAGGGAACCCGAAACACAAACTCACAGAAACAGAGAAGAAAAATAGGGGTTGTAGAGGCTGGATGGAGGGGCCATGGGGAGATAATAGCCAAAGGACAGAACATCTCAGTTCAACAGAAGACTGCATTTTCAATCTGTCTCCCATATAGTTAATGATATCGTACACTTACATTTTCCTAAGCCAGTACATTTTAAATGTCATCATCACCAAAAGTAAAGCTCTCAAGTGAAGCATATGCTTTAATTAGCTTAATCTCATGATTTTACATTGTATTAATAAATTACAGACCCACCTTATACCCTATTCATGTAAACACAAGTTTCCAATTTACAATAAAACAAAATTTATTATTAAAAATGTATGTAGCCCAAATCAAAAGGAATTAAAATGTGAAATTCATACTGGTTTTCAAAGGTCTAGAACAAAAACATTTAGTATAAAATGTCTAGTTTTCCACAGGTTACGCATAGGAACGATAACAGTTTGGACATGTTGAGTTAGCTACAGTACATTTTAAAACTCTCACCTGTTTTTAATGTTAATGAGAGGAGATTTTCCTGATGTGGCTTAGACTCTATAGCTGTAGACAGTGTGAAGAGCATTCTCAGAAGATGCGGTCATCCCACTCAGATCTGATCTGAACTCCCTAAACAACCTGGCGAAAACATGTGGAGCGTTTGCTTTCTCCCCTTGAATTGGTGAGCCCTGGCTGGGAGGGTGCCCTCTCCCTCATGAAAGCTGCCTCCGTAAGGCTCCACCAGCTACCTGACGTGTGTAACCGGGCCACGTTCCAGAGCCCCTGCCAAGGTGTAATGGCCCTAGGAGAAGAAAGCCCTGTCGCAGTTAAACCGAGACATCTCTAGGTCTCTGCAACCTTTGCAACTGGACTCTTAGAGACGTCACAGCTGGAGACCCAAGAGAAGCCAAAGTGGACTTTGAGTTTTGGATCTCAACAAGTCAAGCAGATTGGACCTGAATGCCAAGTCTCTCAACAGTAAGGGCTTCTTTAATGTCATACGTTTAATCACTAAAATGCCTGTGCCTTACTTCTCTTGGCATTACTACCTAAAACCAAGTTTGCTGCAGAATTGTTGGATGGTTGTCACTTATGATCAACAAAGATAAATCTTATGCACTGCCTTTCTTCGTTGCCCAGAGGATATTGGCTCTCAGAGCAAGGTTTATTCCAAAGTGACCTCGCTTTCTCCTTTGAAATAACAGATAGCATCCACTTTGACATCATTTATGAGTGTGTTATGTTTTTAAAAAGTAGCTGGAGTAGACATTTTTTTAAAGATCTGGAACAAAAGATTATTTTTTTGGAGGAAAAAGACCAAGCTATTACATAAGAACAAATTTGGGTTTATTTTTGTATGCTTCTAAAAATCAATAGGAGTGATATTAATAAAAACCTGTGTGGAGATTATCATTAACTTTGCATGGTTTGTGAGGTGGGCACCATTGTTTTGCTAGTTTTCAGGTAAGAGCCTGTGTTCAACATGGCAGAGTGACTGGCTAAAACTATGCACCTTTTTTTAAAAAAAAAATCTAAAAGTACATTTGACTTGATAAACAGTTCCAGGTATATCACAATGAGACAAAATACAAAACTATTTCAGAAAGACAATTTGTTTTATATGCTTGCATCCAGCACATTACCAAACAAATCAAAGAATTCAGAAGCCAAGATGTGTGTTGACCTTTTCTTCAGCTGAGGGTGCAGCTCCCCAACATCTGGTCACTGATCATCAGCCACAGCAGTAAGCAAACAGCTAGAGCTAAGGCAGAGGGACCAAATTTACTCACATTAACTTAAGGCCACCATGTAGGCAAAAAAGGTGACCTGTGGACATTTGTGGGGCCTGAGATCTGGGAATGCAATTAGAAGATGTGGGACCATGTCAGCTGCAAGGGAGACAATCAAATGTGGAATGGAAAACAGCAGTGATGCTAGGCCGAGTGCTCATGTGACTGTCCATCATGTTTTGTTTGAAAATGTGCAGTCTGTCAAATGTCCCACAACCAAAGAATGGATAAAGAAAATGGACATTTAAACAGTGGAGTATCATTTAGCTGTTACCATAAAAAAAAAAATGGCATCATGAAATTTTCAGGCAAATGCATGGAACGAGGGGGAAAAATCATCCTGAGTGAGGTAACTCAGACCCAGAAGGATAAACATGGTGTGGACTCACTTCTAAGTGGATATTAGCTGTAAACTAAAGATAATCATGCTACAACCCGCAGGCCCAGAAAGGCTAAGAAACAAGGGCACACGGATCTCTCTGGGACCGTACATCTTTTAAGGCTACCACATGATGTCTAGGACCCCAAGGTGCCTTCGAGGGTTACCTCCATTATTGGAAACAACCATTTACAAAGCATATTTATGCCGAAGGCAAGGACACTGTTTCCAGGTCCGAGATGCTTGAGGATGAATGAAGCTCTCTTTGTAGGCAATGGCTTTGCGAGGCAAAGATGGCTCAGGGTTTGAGGTGCAGCCAAGCTGGGATAAGGATCCTTCCTATCACTGAGATGAAGCGATTGTCTGGAGTCTTGTTTATCTCATCGATAAGAAGGAGGAAAATGGCAACAATTTAAAAAAAGGTGTTGTAAATTGCAAAAATTCCATTATCACCACTAAAAGCAAATATATTCATTTTTCGCAAGAAAATCAAATAAATTATTCCCTCAAAACCTCAAGTAAATTAAAATTAGGGTCTTGCGCTATGGCTCTGTGGAGAAGAGTAGCTGCTGCTCCTGCAGAGGACCTAGGCTGAGTCCCTAGTGCCGACACTGTGTGCCTCACGACAGCCTTTATATCCAACTCCAAGACATCCTGCACCTTCAGAGACAACATAATTAAAAACAAAACTTTAAATGTTTATTTTTTTAAAAAAAAATTTCAAATTACCCTGCATGTTGCCCTCATTCATATTTTCAAACTTTTTGCCGCCAGGTCCCGTTCAGCAGTTGTGGTAGAAGAGTGAAATAATGAAATCGCTAAGGATCTGCAGTCCCTAAGCTAGAGTCCAGCACTAGACAAAGTCCATTCAGCCCCATCACTATTAATCTCAGGATTTAAACAGTAACCCTAATTGTATTCTTTGAACACAAAGTTCCTGCCTGCCCCACCTCCCACCCCCATCCCATAGTTAATTAGCTGGGCAGGTCTTATAACAAATTCCCACTCTGAAGCACTGGGTGGTAGAAATACTGTTGATAATTAAACATCACAATAGCAGGGAACCTGTCTCAGGAGCCGTGAAGTGGTCTTGCCCCAGCCGGACGGCTTACCACACACCCACAGACCCTCTATTGTGCTGCCTATGGCTGCTCAGAGGGACAGTCGCTGGGCTGCAGAAGGGACCAACTGCTAGGAAAGAGAAAAAGCTAATACTTGCATAGGTCAGGCCACAAGAAAACAGCCTGCGGGCAGAAGTGAAAGTGGAATAGAGACCCAAGACGGGGAGCAGAGGATGGACGGGAAAAATCAGCTGGAAAACAGGCACGACCCCTGCCCCCATTTCCAATCAAACAGCCAAAACAAGTGTGCCAATTATAAGCTGAATATAAACTGCAATATATAAATAATACTTTGATTCATATGCCATTTGATTTAGAGAAGAGTTCTCTGAGTTCCTGAAGGTGTTTAAGAAGACTGTCACTACGTCATCCTGCTTCCCTGGATTCCCGCTTCTTCATCTTTAAAATAGGGAAAGTAAAAAAGGTTCCCACCCTGAAGTCAAACAAACAAACAAAAGAAGGTCCCCAGAACAATTTTAAAGGTATCAAAACATACCCCATCACACTTCCACTTGTGATCAAATTACCCAGCTTGGTATAATTATCATATTTGCTTGCTTTTACCTAAATAAATTTACCCAGTTAGGTTGATTATCTCATTGGACACATGCTACTATTGGCAGTTAAATGGGTCATTAATAATAGGCAGAAACATGGCTGTTTTATAAGTCAGCTGGTTTGGTGGCAAAAAAAAAGTCTTTCAAAGGGGTGTTTTATTAAGCTATTAAAAAATCCATAGGAAAAAAATATAAAGATTTGCCTGGTGAGATGTTTGGAGAACACAGGTTCAGCCTTTGAGATTGGTCCACGCAATTGCCTGTAACAACAGAGGCCAGTGAGTACAGTCTCGGGGACACCTGGGACTGAATCTAAAAATAAAATAAAATAAAAAAGATTTCAAAATACTGTCTCTTTTTCAAAAATGTAAATCTTTAGTTTTTAGGATTTTTTCCCCATTCTCCTCCAGAATAAACACATCTGTCATTTCTAAACAATATGTTCTCATTCAGCTCTGCACGGAGAATCCAGTGTTCTAGAAGAACAGCGACACTGAAGGATAGTGGCTCCAGAGATGCCCTCCAATCCCTGACCCACCCACCATCACCACTGCACCTTGCAGTAGCAGAACCATGCCATTTTGCAGAGCATTGGGTTGTAACCCCTTTGGACTGGGCACCTGACTGTAGAAGTTGAAGGTGCCCTCCTGGTAGATTTGGAGAGGGCAAAACTGCTTTATGGTGAGGAATAGGAATGAAGCAGAGGGGGCAGAAGTAAACCATGCTATGTCAGGGAAAGCAGGAAAAATGTCAGCGGCAGGGAAGGGGAGCCACGCACAGACCTCGAGAGAAGCTGTCCATCTGAAATGCCACCTGGAACTCCTACCCATAATAACTGTTGTGGATATAAAAATTAATAGGGGGGATTTCACAGTATTAGAAAAATTTATTTTTATAAATCATGTGTCTATCACCCAAGTGTTGACGCATGCATGCAATTCAAACACCAGGTTTACAATAAAAGGCCCACTGAATAACTTAACAAGGACAATTCCTCCATTTTCTCTCTAATTTAGAGTGGGAGGAGGAGGGGGCAGCGGGGAGAGGGTGCAGTTACTGGGTCAATTAATCAACCTGAAAACTGTGACACAAGCTCTGACGCCTAACCTATGTCTAAAAATACACAAATGTATACGAATTTGTTTTAAACTGTCAATGCCTATATTTAGGGCCTTCCCAGCAAGCCTATAATGAGACTGTGTTTGAGGGCTTCAGTCGTAGCAGACTCTACCATTAATCTGAAGTTAGTTAAATTAACAGCATTTAGTACTGCCTTGTCAGTCTTAACAGCTCCAGGAAATTGCACCTTGAGGCTACTAATATTGCCAATTTTTCCACTGGAGCGTGTGCTCATGTAGATGTGTGTGTGCGTGCATTTTTCCTCCCAGACCTCCCTATTCATAGACTGTCATGGCCTCACTACATCCCCAGCACTTACATTATCATTTATTCTGGCCTCCTTTAGCCTCCCTGGGGGATTCTGCACAGCGTAGCTGCTCAGTCAAAGAGTTTTTTAACTTTATATTTATTTGTTTATTTTTCTGTCATGGCTCATGACTGAGGCTTTAAAAAAAGAAGTGTGACAGCATTTCGAGTACATGATTGACTGCTACGACAACATTCATTAACCACGCCAAACCTGCAGCAGAACACAGTCCCGGGTGTTCTGAGCAGCAGCTCTAAGAAGAAAGAAGAAAAGAAAAAGAAAAAAAAAGACTCAACTAATTTTTCATTGACCTCATCTGTAAATAAATTTAGACTGATGGTGCTCAGGGGCAATAATAAATTAGTATTCATTTCCTGTAATTAACGCAGACATGCTTATGAACACAGAGTATCTGAATATACAACCACCTAATTTCCATTTCAAAATACGCCTAACACATTTTCACTTGAGTTATCTTCATCATATTTCCCATTAATTATAAAGAATGAAATGGGTGGGTTTTGCTTCCCACTCATCAGAAAGAAATATTGTTTTGGTCACAGGGAGCGCCAAACACATTCTCATAGGGAGTGTCAAACACATTCCAATAACACATCTGCAGACCTTGCCGCTGGCTTATGTCCCTGTTCCTGTGGTCCTCAGCCACCTTTCCAGAAGGAGGCTGTCTCCTGTCTTGCCACCAGTTGGGAGGGGCTCCTCAGAAGTGACAGGTGACCACCTAAGCAGACCCTCCCATGCAGACCACAGGATGCAGCCTCACAGGCGAGCCCAAGAATGGGCGGCTTCTCCCGCTGCTATACATCTGACCACACAGGGCAGATTTGAGTAAACAACATGATGGAAGAAGCCAAGTCGAGCTTGGGATGCACCAGTAAAATCCAAAGGCAAAGCTCTAGTAAGTCTTGCTCTCTGGGGCATGGATATTTCTAGGAGAAGGTGCATTCCTGGAGCCAGACAACAATCGAAGATCAGTGTAGGGTCCAGCCATTGAAACTCCCTAACTCAACTGTGGCACCAGCTTGAGATACATTCAATAGCAATGTAGAAATTGGTTAATACTAAAAGAATCCTAAGGCATGCATGCAAAGTTTTCTCTAGGCTGATAAGAATGTGATAAGGGCAGAAAATTTAAGCTAGATTCCACCAAATATTTTCTTTTAAAAAAAAATCAACTTTGGTAGAATGTAGTTTGTTCCTTCTTGGCCCGCTGGGGCCTCTGCTCCCATGTATGTGTCCCTCCAAATGTCATCAACACAATCATAACTGGTTATGCCAAAGGAGTTCACTGGGAAGCATGTGACAAAATGGCCAAAGAGCTATGGGAATGTCTTCATTTGCTGAATTTACCACTAAACAGTGGTAGTCAGTGTTAGGCCTTATCGTAAGAAAGTTGATAAGACACACAGACCCCATGTTCTCCAGAGTTTTTCAAAGGCAGAGAGGCACAGACATCCTGAAGCCACCACACTTCCTAAGGACTGTCATCTTGTCTCTTTCCTCCCAGTCGTCAGCCGAGAAAGCCGAGCCATGCACCTCAACACGCTAGTCCAGGAAGCCCAGGACAGAGTGAGTGAGCTGTCTGCCCAGGTGGAGAATGAAGGCTTCGCTCTGGACAACACTGAGAAGGAGAAGCAGCTGAAGGCTTGGGAGTGGAGGTCCCGGCTCTACCGACGCATGAAAACCGGCTTCGAGCACGCCAGTGAGTATGCGCGCAGAGGATCGAGGCACGCGACAAGGCTGAGCTCTGGTTAGAGACAGCCAGGCCTTTTACTGGTTTCTCAACTCTCCAGTCGTAGATGGCTGTTGTCAGCCTGTTTGGGGCAAGAACTCTGGGAGGCTGTAAAAGGGGCTTTTGTCTTGCTTAATTTTCTGGCTCCCAATTGGTTCCCTGGCCACAGCCATGAGCCCTGGGTGCTTCTGGCCTCCCTCCACCACATCTCGGCTCATCTAGCACTTCCCACCAGCTACGCCCTAATGCCTAATGGCCCGATGGTCTGATGGCCTGAAGTGGCTATATTTTGGGATGTGGAGCTGGGAAAAATATTTATTTGCCTATTTGTCCAGCTTCTGCTTCAACTTCAAGCTTAAAGTGTTTTCAACTCTCTACTGTATTTTTTTTAGAGATAGCTATAAACTGAACTTAATACAACAGAGAAAGATAGTCAACTGGCCCATGAATTATGCTTTTGTCTGCATTTCCATTCTTTCTACCAGTTCTTTTGGCTTGGTTAAGGCAGTCCAGGTTAATACTTACTGGCAGTGCAAAATTCGCTGCTGAGTGAAGCCCGTGATATGAGAACCTATCCAGCCCAGATGTTTGTGAACCACTAAACTCTCATTCTATAAGAAATTTCTTATCCTGGAAGATTTCATTAAAATGAAAATGTCCAACTCAAACACTTGCGCAGCCCTGCTCTCATTCTAAAGGATTTTATTTAAACAACTAAAAGAATCGGAGTTGAAATTCCAAATACAAAGAAAAAAGTCAGTTCTATCGTTTAAAAGCCCCTGCCTCAGAGAATGTCCAAGCAAATGAGCTGACTCTGGAAGATAATTAAATGCCAAATACACGGGTTGTGATGACAGCTCCATTGGTGGGAGCATTCGCTGTGCAAGCATAAAGACTTGAGTTTGAACCCCTGGCACTCATGAAAAAATCCAGGCATGGCCACACCACAACTCTCAACTGTGTTGAGAGTGGAAGGCAGGAGGACCGCTGGGCTTGCTGGCTGCCAGTCTAGCTCCAGGCTCAATGAGAGACCCTGTCTCAAGGGAAGAAAGTGGAGAGTGATAGAGCAAGACACACTACATCCTCCTCTGGGTCATGCACACACACACACACACACACACACACACACACACACACACATGTGCACACACGCACCGAGCCTTTTAAGGAAAATGTTCACAAGGGAAAGCAAGTGGGCTGTGAAAACCAGCATCTGCAAAGTGTGGGCTCCCACTGTCCCACAAAGAGGCAGGAGTGTGTTTGGAAAGGATCTGAGAAGCTAAGACTCTGATGATTTTCCTTCTCTGTCAGGAGCCCCGGAGGTGCCAGCCAATGTCTGTCTCATGGTAACCAGCAGCACGTCCCTCACCGTCAGCTTCCAGGAGCCCCTCAGTGTCAACGCAGCTGTAGTGACCAGGTACAAAGGTACTGTACTCCCTGTCTTCTCTCCTTGCTCCTTCCTGGAAAGGAATCTGGGGTGTGGGGAAGGATGGTCCGTTTCATGTGTCTGGTTCCACACTAGTGGGGTTGTTTTTATCCCCCTTTACTTTTGAAGTCAAAATAGAGCCATGCACATTGTTGTAAAGGTCCATGGAGGTAACTGAGAATAAGTCACAGGTATATTAAACAGGACCGGGTGGTCATTCCCTCACTGAACGTCTTGTTCACTTCTGCAGCACATCTGTTCTACAGAGCATAGGGCGGTGATAATGGACATAAGAAAAACAGCTGATCTGAGGAGCAAAAAGGCTGAACTGTGGGGTGTCAATAGCAGGGAGCAGGAAACATTGAAACCGACCTCTGTGTCCCCACTGACATTCACAGGGGCCAGAAAAGATGATGATGATGATGATGATGATGATGATGATGATGATGATGATGATGATGATGATGATGATGATGATATGATGGTACCATGATCAGTAAAGTCCCCAAGATGGAGGTAGCCTTCAGACCCGGCTTTGAAGGACAGATAGAAGCTGAAGGGGGGTATTGGGTCCAACCTAATTTCTACGTGGAAAGAACAATACAGCTGTCAATGCAAAAAGAGTACTGGAACAATTAAAGGAGGAAACCCACAGCGGGAGTAGCAAATAATAGCTTGGTTCCTCTGGAGCAGGAGAACGTGGAGAGGAATTGAAATAGAAACAGAAGCCAGGGAGTTAAAACTCTATGTGATAAGGTGTGGAGAACTGTTGGATACAATAGGGACAAGCTTACAAGTTGATTCTGAAATGCTGATAGTGTATACGATGGGCTGGGGAAGACAGAGAGAATCTAAATTTTTAAAAAGCAATGAGAGAGCTGTTCAAAGGCAAGGGCATGACAGCCTGAGCCAGCTCCAGCAGCATCACTGGTAAAGGACAGGAGAGGACCGGGGAGGAAGATGTGGCAAGACATCATGAAGCCAGCCAGCCCCACGCACAGCACCCACTATGTTTTAAGTACTGCCTGAGCCTCTGTGTCACGGCTTGGTCCTCACAGCTATGTCATGAAGCATATTTATCCTCACATACACTAAGAATGACAGATTACAGAGTTTTCTTAGGGACTCACGAAAGAGCCCGAGTCATTGCATTCTGCCCACTCTTGACTGTGGGAAAGGAAAGGTAATCAATCAATTTTCTGATTCACGTGGGCATGAGGAATGGCCCTGATAAAGCTCTCTACACCTGCTCCAGGGTGCTGATTCACAGGAAACTGTGTGTTCGAAGTCCCTACCATGCCCTCTACCTGTGAAACTGCTTACCTCTGTTACCCGCCTCCCTTTCTTCTTCACAAGAGCATTCTGTACATCTCTGTAGTAGCTTTCTGGGTGCTTGGGATTGTCTGGGGTCAGTTCACTCCATTTGTAATATCTGAGGTAAGAGATTACAAATGGATGGACTTGGTGACCCCTGGGTTTTCTGTGTCAAAGAGAAGGCAACCCTAGACCACCGGAAGCTGTGCATGGATGAAGCCCCTTGGGATGGCTTCCTGATGCTACTCCTTTGAAATAGTCCATGCTTCCTTTTGCCTTGCCTTTCATCGTCTCACCTGCCCAGACTGACCCCCAGTGCCAGGGTCTGCAGACAGGGTCAGACACAGGCAACGCCCACTTCTTACTGCTACCTCTCTTGAGTTCGGGATTTTGATGGAATGTTTCATCAATGCTGCCCAACTTGATATGTCCTTCTTAGGTATGATTAGTGAGCTATCAGGAGCTAATTTACCCAGCACTTTCCTACTTAACCCAAACCCCAGCGAATTCTACCAGTGTTCACGTTTTTAACTCTTCTCTTGGGAAGCGTTTGGGTGAGGTGGAAATGAAAGTTTGCAAGTGAGTGCTCGGAGTAACTGGAGAGGATTAATTAAGCATTATAAATAGAATTTTCACTGCATTGGGAAGGTGGCTTCCTTACACTAATTTCTGGGGACACAAATGGAGCCCTTAACCCGACTGCTCTGAAGGGTTATTTAAAGCAGCTGGCAGTCCACTGTGTCCACAGAGACAGATGGGCATGTTTTAATGCAGGGGTTGAAGTAATTATTTAATTGTGGAAATAATAGGAAAATTACCCTGAGACAAAGATAATTATTTTGTTAAAAAGAAGAAAAAGAAGGTGGCGAGACAATTGAGAAATCCACAGAATGAAACGGCAATTATCTGAGGGCTTATGGGGAAAGCTTAACCCTGCAGTATTTGGGGTTTGGCAAAAAGGCCTCATTCACCCTACACTCCAGAAACCTCAGGCATATCTTGACAGCTAAACGTTTTCCCTCTTCATGCTCAAGCCAATGTATATTGGGGGTGGGGGAGGCAGGCTCTGGCTCTTTCTGTTGCCCATCTGTTTACATTCATCAGCATGGTTTTGAGGATTCTTATATCTATGCAGAAGTCTTCTGTAGAGCATCTCTTTGGGGGCCTTTTTAAGATTGCAGAGTCATGCACCAGGCCAATTGCCATCTCAGTGTGGGAGATTAAAGGTGTCCATTACAGTTTAGAAGGCAGGAAAATGGTTCTCAGGGAAAGCCTCTGGTTTCCCCGTCTGCATTCTCCCCAGCTGATTCTGGGTGTTTCTTCCTCCAATGTAGTCTTCGCATCTTTCTGTCTCATCTTAACAATCTCCATGGTTTACAAAAAGCAGCTAGAGTTGTCCCAGGTGCGCCAATGCTTTGGACCATTGCCAGAACACTGTTCCACATCTTCCTCCTCATATCCTTGGATAACCTGCTTGAACTCCTCGTCTGGAGATTACATATTATTTTTCTGCAGGCCAAAACAGAATGCATTTTCAAAATGATTCTGCTGCTTTGCTGTTCCTTGCCTGGCTGGGATGAAGGAACTGAGCTATATAGATGAGAGACTATACCACATAACAAACAGGTGCAGTACAACCTCTGTGCTCTCTCTCTCTCTCTCTCTCTCTCTTATTCTTTCTGACTAGAAGCAGTGAGTGACACCTTGTGGCTTGGTAATTACAAGATGCTGCAATAGGCTCTACAATGTGTAAGCACTATTGTACTTCCAGCTACGCTCTTCCCTGCCCCTCTTCTCATTCTATGTCCCAACAAACTAGAAACCACAGCCCTAGACTGATACACTCCTGTAATCCCAGCACTCAGGGGATAAAGGCAGGAGCATCCAGATTTCAATACTAACCTGGGCTGCACAGTGAGTTCAAGGCAAGTCTTCAATATACAGTGAGACCTTGTCTCAAAAACCAAGGGGCGTTGATACAGCTCAGTGGAGGGTGCTTGCCTGGGATGCACAAGGTTCTGAGTTCAGTCTTTAGCACAAGGGAAAAAAAATCCTAATGTCTGATTCTTATCATTGAATTGGCTTGGGTGCTCTTCATTGAGTCACCTTGCTTTGACAAAGCAAGCATTTGCTCTCAAAGAATTTGCCAGCACCTTCTAGGAGCTAGCAGCCCTATCTGCTGGTGCCTCTACCAACCACCACCTCCAGGTTCTTTCTCAGGAGGAAAAGAAATCAAAGAAGGTCTGGGGGAGTAGTCCGCTATATGCTCACGAAAGCCTCAGCTGATAGTGCCAACACGATGAGGGCCTTGCAATCACTTCATCTTTCTCCAAGACAGGAGAAGAACCTGAATTCAAGGGCCACAAGCCCCAATGATTGCTATTTCCATCCCTTTTATGTCTCCTGTTCCTCTTCCTCTTGTATCTTGTAGTTTCAAGGGAATTTACCTAACAAGAAATAAGAACATTACATTAAAAAGTTTAATTATCTTCCATGTTTAATTGAAGAACTAAGCCAAGCAGAAGTATAAAGCTGCGGTCTTTGATACTAGAGCAAAGTACTGCAGAATGCTGTGAAGGGAAAGATTCCTGATATGGTCTGGACTGTTCGGGTTCAGGGAGGGGGAGAGAGTGCCAAAGGTTTACGGCAATAAAAGAGGGCCAAAAAGATCCACAGTGCAAGGAACCGGCCAGCTCTCTTCTGTTCCTTTTATTTAGGTACTAGAAACTACAGCCCTAGGCTGGTACACTCCTGTAATCCCAGCATTCAGGAGATAAAGGCAGGAGCGTCCAGATTTCAATACAAGCCTGGGTAAAAAGTGAGTCACGTGGAAGATAGGGGAATATTCCAAGTCCAGTGAATGAGAGAACCGGGGAGGCTGCGAAGCCACTCTGTGAAAGGGCCTGTGTCTGAGCTGTGAAGGCCTCTGGGCCCTTAGTTGTACTGTTTTCCTTCACATTGCAAAGGTGTCGGGATCCAGCCAATTACTTATCAACAATCTTATAAGCTTCCTTGAAGTCTTTTCCCAATAATCTATATTATAAAGAGTTGCCTTTTTTCTCTTTTTTGTTCTTTTTATTTTCTTTTTTTTATATTTTGATCAGTTTTGAAAACTAAGACTTCAAACAATACAGTGAGGGTTATATAAAAGAGAATACATTGCCTTTCCAGGAATCGCACATCTTCTGCCACAAACTTCAACTCGAAGACTTTAGTAGAGATCCCCACAGATTCTTTCTTGGTCCATATAAGGAAGCAGTCATGTGCCACATAATGGATGATGTTTCTGCCAATGGCAGACTGCCTGGACAACAGAGGTACTATATGACTGTATCATCCAAAGATGGATTTCCTCAATAACACCTTCTCAGAATGTATCCCCATGGCTAAGTGACAAATGACAATATATCCAAAGGTATATAGCTTAGTGCGATCTAATATATATTGTCACACTATGTTAGTCAACTTTCCATCACTGGGACAAAATACGTAAGGGAATCAACCTCAACAGAGGAAAGACTTATCTGGGCTTACAGTTCCAGAGACGTCAGCCCATGGTCACTCGGCTCTATTGTCTGTTATCACCTAATGGAGACCAGGAAGCAAAATAAAACAAAATGGAAATATCGGGTTCCCAAAATTCCTTTCAAGGCCACGCCCTACCCCAGTGACCTCTGTGCTTTCTTTTTTTTTCCACATTTAATTTTTTATTATTGCATTATAAATAGTACCATTCAAAATTTCCACCTCCTCCGCTCCTCCCATTTCCCTCCCGCTTCCCCACTCCCCCTCCCCTTTTCCCCTCCAGTCCTAAGAGAGGGCAGGTTACCCTGCCCTGTGGGAAGCCCAAGGCCCCCTCGCCTCCATCCAGGCCTAGGAAGGTGTGAATCCAAACTGACTAGGATCCCAAAAAGCCAGTACATGCAGTAGAATCAAATCCCAGACGGATGGAGATAGAGACAGAGACCCACTGTCTCTGGAACACTGGACTGAGCTCCCAAGGCCTCCGTGCTTTCTTATTGGTTCTGCCCCCTAGAGATTCTCTCACCTCCGAAAGGGTCTATCCACTCCTAAATTTCCCTCGCCCCCCCCCAAGCTGCTTTCATCTCCTAGCGGCTCCACCACTTCCCACTAGCACCAGGGGCTGGTGATCAGTTATTCAGAACATGAACCCTGGGGGACATTTAAGATCTAAACCATAACACACCGTTTACCTGAGCCTACAACTAGATGTTTCATTCGACTTAGTGATGATCTTTCAGTTCTCAATATACTATATTTCTTTCTAGGCTGATGTAGTTGGGTCTTCTTCATCTGTGTAACAGTTGGATAGTACTTTTGGGCCATAGGCAGGAGCGTAGCTTTTCTCCTACTGACAGACATAGGTCGTTGAGGTTTCTTTTAAACATCTGTTTACTTTTGTGTCTGTACACATACTCATATGCATGCATATGCCACAACATCTATGTAGGTAGAAGGCAGGCAATAGCTTTAAGGAATCAATTCTCTCCTTATACCGCGTAGGTCCCAGGGGTCAAACTTAGGTCATGAGGCTCAGTAGCAAAAGTCTTTACCTGCTGATACAGTCCCATGGGTTGTTTTTATAAACTTTTTTTTAGTACAGCAGGTTACAGTCTTAGTATTCATATATGCCTCTCTCTTACCTATCTCAGTTTTTTTCTAGAATGGCTAATTAGAAGGAGACTCTGTCTATTTATATACACTACCATTGGTCTGTTTCATCTAATACCACCAGGTAACTTTATAGCTTATTTTAATAGGGAAAGTCCTTCCCCCCGGAAATAAATTTCAAAAGCCTTTGTTGTTATACACATTTTCTCTTCCAAATGAATTTTAGAATTGGCTTGTCAAATTCAGTTTTTAAAAATCTTCCCAGGATTACATTGTATTCCTAATATGGAGAGACATCTTACCTATGAGCCTGTTCCCCTAATCAGGTTGGGTTAGTGTGTGTTCAGGATAGCATAGCCATTTTTTCCATGGGTCTTCTATGCACCCTGCTAGGTTCCATGCCCAGTATATTTCAAAATGTTTGTGACTATTATGAGTCAACTTTATTTTCAAGAGTTTCTTAGCCAGGTGGTGGTGCACATCTTTAATCCCAGCACTCAGGAAGCAGAGGCAGGTGGATCTCAGTGAGTTTGAGGCCAGCCTTGTCTACAGAGTGAGTTCCAGGACAGGCACCAAAGCTACACAGAGAAACCCTGTCTCGAAAAAAACCAACAACAACAAAAAAAGATTTTTCTCAAAGTGGTTATCAGTAGAGTAATGCCAATGTTTAAAAGTTTATTGGGCAACATTTCTAAAATCTCTATCAGCTTCTCTATTTCAGTACCTTGCCTGGCATAAGATTTTTACTCATAAAATCTTTCAGAATTATAGTTTTGTCTCTTCCTTCCTAGTATTTTCTTTTTTTTTTTTTAAATCTCCCATCATTGAGGAGCATCAATTCTAGTTTCTCACACACTAGATAGGGAACACTGATTATTTTCCTCTTGTCTCTGCTTTTGACAAATCGTATCTAATAGTTTACCATTCAGCATGCTGTCAACTGTGAGGTTTCTGGTAGGCTCTCTAGATCAAATTAACAAAGTTTTTAATTCATTTCTAGTTTGCTACTTTACTTTGGTTTGCGGGAGAAAGAGATGTTGGTCATGCCTCAGTTTTTCTATTCATTTTCTAAATCACTGACTCATCTGCAGTAAAATCAGTGGCACAGAGTTCTACAAATACAATCGTGTTATTTTAAGCTTCTGTCGTTTTAGACACTTTATTTTTCGAAGAGTGTGTGTTTCCAGTGCCAGAGAGATGGCTTAGTGGTTAAGAGTGCAGGCTGCTCTTCAAGAGGACACAGGTTCATTCCCAGCATCACGTGACGGCTCACAGCCATCTGTAACTCCAGACCCAAGGTATCTGACACCCTCTTCTTGTCTCTGCACACTGCACTCATGCGGTGCATAGATACACATGCAGGCAAACATCCATGTACATAAAATAAACATTTTTTTTTGGTTTTTCAAGACAGGGTCTCTCTGTAGCTTTGGAGCCTGTCCTGGAACTATCTCTTATAGACCAGGCTGTACTCGAACTCACAGAGATCCACCTGCCTCTGCCTCCCGAGTGCTGGGATTAAAAGTGTGTGCCACCACCTCCCGGCAAAATAAACAATTTTTAATAGATGTACTCCTGCCTTTTCTCTTAGAATAATTGAATTTGGCTGTTTTATTTGTTGTTTGTTTGTTTGTTGGTTGGTTTCTTAAGTCATAACGTTGAGGTTTTGTTATTTCTATTTTATTAGCATTTTTTAAATTATAACTTTTATTATAAAAGATCAGGAATTACACCATTTTGACTATGAAAACTGATCAATGTTTGCTCTAGGCTACAATATGATCATGCTAATTTTCCTGATGCTTGCACAACCGAGAGACAATAGTCACTCCTGTTTGTGGAATATGTCTCTTCACCATAAATCAAGGCCCACAAGTTTTCATGTTGTTGAGTTTTGTATGCTTTCTCGGGAGGGAGAGATGCCAAGGATGAGGGCCACACTCCCAGGGTCAGATGCACTTGACTTTGAAATCCAAGCACTATTTACTAGTCAAGTTTGACCTTGTCATATTACTTAAAACCTGTTTCTCATGACCCTAGCTATAAAATAAAGGTCACTAAGCACTTAGCTCGCAAGCCCAGAGAAGCCGAATAACTAGGTGAACCCAAAGAAAGCATACACAGAACCTCCTGGAAGTTGGAAGCAAACAGGATCATCAAGCAAAAGTTGGAAGCCAGGGGCGGGGATAGAGGTGGGAGGTAGGGGAGCAGGGGAAGGGGAGAGGGGGAAG